>JACAGA010000022.1:3561861-3605590 GCA_029231665.1 Morus indica
CCTAAGGGCATAAACGCTAACAATACTTGTCTAGACTCCTCCTTTTCTCCTTCAACTTAAACTAGGATTTGTGGTGAGATTTATGGGAACTTTTGAGTGTGTGTGAGGTAAGGGATGGCTTGGTTTTGGTGAGGGAAAAGTTTAGAAAACTTGAAGGTTGGAGCTTTGGAGAACCGGTTTTGGATATGGAGAAGGAAGTGAGATAAAGCAAAAGTTAGGCTTAGATCACATTGGTTATATTTATAGACCACTAGGTTATTACCTCCTTTAGTCTACTTAACTAACAAAAATTTTGTTAACACCTCTTGAAGATGGCCGGCCAATGTGAGAGAAAGAGTGAATGAAGAAATGTCATGATTTTCTTTCAATCATTACTATCACATTAATCCTCTAGCACACTCAACATTTAACCAAAATTTTTGGGTATAAATTCCTTGAAGATAGCCGGCCAAGTGAAGAGAAAAAGTGAAGGAAGAAATGTCATGATTTCCTTTCAATCATTACTATCACATCAATCCTCTAGCACACTCAACATTTAACCAAAATTTTTGGCTATAAATCCCTTGAAGATAGCCGGCCAAGTGAAGAGAAAAAGGAGAAAAAAAACTAATCATGAGTCCTATTCACCTCTCTCATCACATCACATCAAATTACAAACACTAACCTACCCCTTGTACTTTTGTCCATTTCCTTAAGTTACTTATTAAAACTGTCCAAAATTATACTGACAGTTATTTTTTCTTGTATACTGGTACTGGATGCTAGTTTATATTGTGCTTGGAGATTCTTAAAATTAAGATTCTCAAACTGTATCTGTACTGGAAATTCTTCCGTTTTAAAGTACGGTAAGAATTTATCGATCGAATTTACTTGATCGGAAAAACTTGAACTTAACGTGAAATCTGCTACAGAATTTATGAATGCAGATGTTAATTCCATAAATCCTTCAGTCACAAAATGTACATAGTATAATGATTTTCTAGGAAAATCCTCGACTTAAATACATGAATTACATTATTAAAATTCTGGGATTTTCTTGGTCACTACACTCTCTTCCGTGTCTCTCACCGCATTGTCCGTCATTCTCTCACCGTTGTTATCCGCCTCTGCGACTCTCTCTCTCTTCCCTCTCTCTCACTGTCATTGCCTGCCTCTGCTACTCTCTCTCTTCCCTATTTCTCGCTGTCATTATATATGGTAATCTAGGTATATCTAGAATTTATCAAATTAGAATCACTAAGAAAGAAACAATATAAATTCTAATGATAAATCCTGAATATGCTTGTTACTAAGTTAGCCTCACTTAAAAAGAATAGTGCAACATTTATTGTTGTTATTTTTAAACATTTTATAGATTATTAAAAATATTAGAATATCATTTAGTATATTTGTAACTTTTAAGTGTGTGTGTATATATATATATATATTATATATACTATAGAAAAATAAATGTTAGATTGATATTGTGTCGTATTATAAGTTATTTTAATAAATTTAAATTTGAAGAACAGATGTGCTATATAAATCCAACCTTTGACCTTCTTTTAAAATTTGCTGCAAGACAAAATTTCAGAAGCAGGTTAGATAAAGTAGAGTTTACTAAATACACTAACATATATAAATTCTTAAAAAAGATATACAAAAATTAACTTTAAAAAACAATGACAAACAGAAATATAATTTGAAAAAAAAAAAAGATAATCAATGCGAAAAACAACAAGCATATGGGGATTTGGAGACTCAATTATCAAAGTTAAAATTTACTGAATTGATTATGCCATAACCACATTTGATAAAGCCAATATTTACCGAATTTACTCTCATAAAGCCCAAAGTAAAATACATCACATCATTTACAAAATTTGTATATGAAGCTATTTAGAATCGATGTGGAATAGCTTACCACGAAGAAAACGACAGACAATGTCCAAGGCTGCTTGGAAAGTCCTACGACCTCATCGAGTCAATACTTTTATCAGTATAGATTTACACAACTTTACTATAAAGTGTGTTCCTATGCTTAAAAAATATTTCGGTTTTCTAGAAATTCTGCAATTTGGATGGAAGATAAATTTTTAGATAATTGACACAAATGGTCTCTCAATTTTTAGTATAGTGACATTTTGATCATTTACATTTAATTAGCACATTAATTAGTTCCTAAACTTAATTACGCTTTTTTTTTGACAATTTTAGTCCCTGTCATTAAAATTGACAAATGATTTCTAAAATTTTATAACGATAATTACGTGTCTGTTGTGTGATAACTTAAAATTTTATAAAAGAGTTATTTTATTTGTACATTACGTAAACTTTTCAGTTATTATGTGATGGAGATGTGATTTTCTTTGTTAAAATTTGATTAATCGTCATCAATTTTAGTGTCAGGATTAAGCTATCAAAAATTAAAAATTGAAGGATTAATATGTCAAAATTAAAATTTCAGTTAGTCAATATGCCATTATACTCAAAGTTAGGGGTCTATTTTTGCAGTGACGGAGGAAGCATGCACCAGAGGGGCATATGCCTCCCTGGATTTTTGAAAATTTATGTTTTTACATATGGTATTTTTAAATTTTTAATACATGCCCCCCTAAATTTTTGAAAACTTGTTTTATAGCATGTAATTTTTCAAAATTTTTCTTATATGGCATCTGGATTTTTGAAAATTTGTTTTATTGCATTTAATTTTTCAAGAATTTTTTTGTATATGCCTCCTCATTAGTAAGATCTTATACATACCTCCTCATTAACAAAATTTTTCTCCAATTTATTCCTATTAATGTTTTTTTAAAAACTGTCTTTACTAGTTTTTTTCTTTCTTCTTTGTCCATGTTGAAGTAAACCTTTTTTTTCTTTTTTTTTTTAATGTATCCCCACCTTAAATATTTTTGTTCATACGTTTTTATAGTTTTTGAACACAATATCTTTAGAATTGTGGCATATTATGTACTTTTTGTTTTTCAAATTGCCGGACCGAAATAATTTTTAATATGTCTCTACTTAAACTTTTTTCTTACATCCCTTTCAAATATTATTTTTTTCTTACGTACCCACTAAATAATTTATTTTCAAATTTTTCAAATCAATGTAATTTTCATTAAGTGTTCTCCTTTATTTTTTTTCACTAAACTATATGCATAAGAGAATAATAAATGAGGTTAAAATTGAACTTGAGCTTTTATTAAAATTATACTATTACCTAGAAAAAGATTTAACAAACTGAATATTTATACCTTCTAACTATGTAATATTATTAAGAGTTGATAAGACATTTTATGTTTTTAGCTTATGCCCCTGAGAGCCATGCATGTTAATTTTAATTTTAACGTATACAGTTTGATTCCCTGCAGGAAACGACGAAGAAATTAAAAATGGTGACTTGAAAAAACGGCGTTGGGTATGTACTTTGTCAATGAATTTATCATAAGAGACATTGATTATATAAAGTGGCATTGTCAGTTTGTTTTCTTCCTATGCTGTAAAGGTAGTGTCCTTTCTGTATAAGTCCAGTAAATGCATTTTATTTTTGCATAATTTTTCCAGTGTCTTAGAAACAACTGCATTTTTTTTTTTTTAAGTTTTATTTATGTTTTAGTTTACAAGCCCATGCCATGCATCCAAATTAATCAAATTAATCAGGACTCAAATTTTTATTATAATATTTTTCTCACAATAATTTAAATTTAATCATTTCCGTTACAATATTTTTTCTCATACGATTTACTTTTTAACTTAAATTTTCAACTCAAATGAGCAAAACGAACTAGGTTTAATATCAATCACATACCTGCACAATCAACTATGAATTACGATACATACAAGTAAAAACTGATATCTAGAAAATGTGAAATTGGAAGGATAATAGAAAGTTAAAGTCTAATGGAGACAACATGCACTCTTGATTGTGACAAATAAGCTGCATGCCGGACAGTATTATTTTTATTATTACATTTTGATCGTGATTTATGCTCCTTCATTTTTCAAGTCTTTCAATGAACCATACTAATGTGTTTTTTTTTTTTTTTTTCATGTCAGGATAAGCCCAAATACCGAGTTGTTGATAATTTCAAACCGCGTTAAAAAATATTATTTTAACGAGATTATCAATTTAACGATAATTAAATAATTTATTAATTTATTGATAAATATATATTTATTAATTTAAGAAGAATTTTATATTTTAACAATATGTGTCATTTGTTACATCATTTCAAAAAACTATTTTTTTTTTTTTTTTGTGTATTTAGTTAGTGTTATCTTGTATCTATCGTATGTATGCCCTTTTGGACAACAGTAGTAATTGGTATTCTGGAAAAGTGATTTTAATGGACACATATCATCTGTCCCCATTTTCTATCTCCCTCTCTGTCCATCCACCTACATTTCGACACGTCATTATTAAAAATTAACAAATACATAATACTCCGTTTTTCAATTGCCTCCATTAACAAATCTCTGTCACAGAACCATTCCTTCTCTCTCTATTCCTCCTCACTAGATCTGAAAACAGAAAGAGAGCCATCTACGGTGGTGGTGAATCCATTTTCTCTAATATTGATATTTTTATCGATATTTTTACAAAAATTTTCATATTTTAAAAGTACTGATATAGAAATAAGGGTGTAGTATTTTTTCTGCAGAATATCTTAAAATTTTTACGGATATTTATGTAAACACTGATATTTTCGTGGAAATTTTAATTTATGAGTAAAACATAAGTTAAATGACCGAATATCGTGAAAATTTTATGAAAATTTAAAGAAAATATCGGTAAATTTCTACATAAATTTCAGCAACTTTATATAAATTTTTTATTTTACTTTTAAAAAAACTAAAAAATATGGCATATTTAAAATTATATAAGAAACTATTCAAACTCCATATCTTGATATCAATACTATTTAAACTAAGAATGTGTTCAAAATACCTTCCAACCTCCTAAAAGCTCCTTTTAGTATTGATAATTTATCATCACGTGTGAAACCATATATGTATGGTATATGTATTATGTTGACTTTCAGCTATTTTACTTAATTTGTCAATGTGTGCTTAGTATTTATGATATACTTTATATTACATATTTATCAAATAATTGGCGTTTTAATTGTGAGTTTTATCTAATTAATATATTATTATCTATTTTAAAATTTTAAAATCTCACCAGAAAATAGAGTGTTTTAGTATGAATTTCTGTTTTTTACGTCAATTTCCACCGATATCGATATTTCTGTTAATGTTTTCATAAAATTTAAGTACCGATATTTTCATAAATATCAATAATTTCATCCCTGGTACTGACCAAAAACCAGATCTGCAAACCATTATCAAAGGATCTACTCCATCAAAATATTTGGATATTGAGAAGAATAATGGAGAACTCTTGCTGTCCCTCTTTGCAACTTTTGATGAAGTTGCAGCGTTCGGCCTCTCTGGCACGGGCAAGTAGATGCAGAAAAACCCGAAACGGCAAAACCAATCTAAACTAAAAGAAAAAAATATATAATCTAGGCTAATATATATATTTTTTTTCTTATTAGATATTTTTCTAGTTTAACATGGTTGACGATTTTTAAAACCAAAAGAGAGGAGGTTAACCTTTTTTTTTTTTTATATATATATATAGAATAAGATTGAACTATTGAAACTCAAGAAAAACTAATATGTTGTGTTATTGGTGTTGTTGGTACTTAGGCTAAAAATCGGCTTCATCCATAAATGTATTAGTTTTTGTTTTATTTTATTTTATTATGTTGCTGGTTGAAGGAATTTACTTCCTTCTTGCCTTTAACGTCCGTTTGTAGAGGTCTCTTAGAAGCTTTTGCTTTTGAATGACGTGTCAAATTATAGCCCTCTATTCACTCTTTTGATATTCCTTTTTGACGACAAGATACATATGGAAGTTTATGATTTCTTGCGCATCCCAAAATAAGATAATGAGATTTATATTTTGTCCTTGTTGAGTAAATAATTATGTATATATATAGTATTGACCCATTTGCTTTTTTTTTTTAATTAATTAGAATATTACCTAATTTATTAAATACAAATTTATATTCATTTGAATTTCTAACTTATTAGATATGTGATTTTCCAACACTCAGGACTCGTTTAGTTCGATTATTTAAGTTTTTAATTTGAGTTGAGATGTGACTTTTTGTGAGATCTTTTTACTGTAGTAAAAAAATTAGGTGTGACTGTTTCTGAAAGCCTTTTACTGTGACAAAACTCAAATTTTAAATTTGAATCGGTAAAATAAACGAGTCATCAATCTTCTCTCTTAGTTCTTTTTTCTTTTTTGAGTCATCTTTAAGGGTTCTTGGGTTATGTATGAAAGTATTGTGGGTGTTCTAGTAACATTCACATACTGCGCGTGAGCATTAGGATTGTGATTCTCGATCTTGTGGAACTATATAAAAATTACAAAATTAAGGGTGCGTTTGGAGTTAATTTTGCTTGTTTTTAAAAATATTTTTACACGTCTTTTGAGATATGAAAATGAAAACAGTCTGCAAATCGTGTTTGTTTAGCAAATATTTTAAAAATGAAAATAAAAACAAAAAACAGTGAGAATGGTTTTTGTGAAGGAATTAGAAAATGGTTTAAAGTTATTTTCTCTTTTTTATTTTCATTTTCTAATACTTATCAGCAATGTTATAAAGTATTAATTAATAATTAGAAACACGATTTCACCTTTTTATTGTACTCAAAACAATCTCTTAACTAAACAATTTTATAGAGAACAAAAATAATATTCTTTTTATTAATAAAAATACAAGACTTTATTTCCCACAATATCATAAACATCGATTCTTATTATTAAATTTCTCTCTATCCTTTTTCTTAATAAAAGGAAAAAAGGACATATAAATCTTATAGTCTTTCACAAAAGTATTAGTATATAAGATAATGGGACAAATTGCCAAAATAGGAATCTCAATATTATGTTTGGGAGTCATAATATTCAATAATATGTAGTATGTTAAACACTATATGTGGGCAAAGATTGTATTCTTTTTATTGAGGGGATGATGTGTCAGTAAATAATTTGTTAGACAAAGAAATTAACAGATAAATTGGACAGTGGATTTGACTTCACAGCTCTCCAGTTATTTTGAAATAAAAATTAGAACACAATTTTGTTGTTCTGTTGTGCCATTTATAAAGGGGATGATGTGTTAGTAAATAATTGGTTAGACAGAGAAATTGACAGATAAAATGGACAGGGAATTTGAATTGGCAGTTCTCCACCTATTTTGAAACAAAAATTAGAACATAATTTTATTTTTACCAAAATATAGTGATAAATTATGTTGCAAGTAGAACATAAACAGTTGTTACACGTAATCATTGATAACTACTATAAATAAAGTTTGGGAATCAAAATTCTATATAGCACTAACACACTCCAACTGGTGTTTTAGGTTCTTTTTGGCAACTTATATCGTTGTAACACGATCGCATAACGAGTAAATGGACCATTACCTTTGATTCTTTTAAAAGAAAACAACGATATAAAAAATTAGAGGGACAATCCTAATTAATTAAATAATTAATTCTACTTAATATCTTAAACTTTTCAGGTTATAACATAGAAATTGTGCTATCCTTGCGAAATGTACTTATATTCGTTACAAACTTTTCACTGCTCCAATGACAAATGTGTTTAAAGTACGTCTTTATCTCGAATTATCCCTTAACTTTTTTTTATAACTTGCAAATTACTTTTCTCTCATGTTGTTCCGTTTCTCTCATGCATTAAAATTACCTTCGTCTCATATTTTTACCATTCCATACTCCATTTTTTTTTCTTTTTGAAGATCAATTATATGAAATTTAAGGAAAAAGAGACAAATGATATAACATTTTTTAAGCCTTTTTGGAATGCCTTTTTTTAGGTTGTTTTTTGCTTAATTAATTTCAAATGCTGCTTTTACGTATGTTTGGATGGATTTACTCAATTTTCTTTCAACTTTATAAGATTTTCTAGAACAAGTCAAAGTCTTTGACACTTATTAAAAGCGAAATAAAATATTTAATTAACATTTTTAATCTTTATTTGTGAATAATAAATTAAAAATATCATACATATCCTTTTATCACATTTTTTTTTTTTTTTTAAGAACAAGAGCTTTTGACTTAAACTAACCAACTCTTCTAGATTCAAATAATTATTTTTCACTTATGTCTCTCTTCTTCTACTCGTCACATGTATATATGTTCTTTTTTACCAAGTTTTTAGTCGCAATACTTTGGAAAAAACTAATTTCATTCAATCAAAATGAGCATAACACGTTAGAAGAGAAACACTATGGTAAACTTAAAGTTAAGGATGTTCTCTACAGTGATTTTCTCTCACAAAAAACAAATGTAAAACGAGAATAATTTTGAATCATGATTCTGAATACATGACCCAAATGTCAACTAAGTGTTCCCTCAATCCTTAACCTCAGCAACTTAGAAAAAAAAAATTACCTGAATCTTTGAAGAAGATAGAGAAGATGAAGACAACATTCAAGAGGCATGTATATTTATAACTCCTAACCATTGAGTACACTAAGTGGAAAAACTAGAAGCATTTATAGCATGAGTAGTTGTGCCATTTGTCTATTAATGAATGGTTTTATGAATTTGGTATATATTGTGCGCTTGATTACAGGCTGCAATTTAGCATTTAATAAGTGGATAAAAAACTATTATGTTAGCTTTACAGGTTGGTTTTCAATTTTCGAATAATAGTGGCCCATAATAAAAGGGCCCCATAAAAAAAAATTCAATGTTTTCCCACTATAATTCAAAAAACATTATATGCTTTTTTTTAGAATAAAAACATTATATGCTTTCAGGACATTTTTCTTAACTTTCTCACTCATTCTAAAACATATTAAATTATGTGATTATTTAATTTTAGAATACACATGTGGTGAGGACCACATGAGGAACACACCAAAGCATATAAATCTCTCTGAGATTCGGTTGCTTGCACTACAAGTTATCCAATTAGAATTCAAATTTGTTTGAAGTTTAACTTTAAATGGAAATTTAATTTTGAGTCAAAATTAAACAACAAAATAAAGGAAGAATTTTATCTCCTCCTGGACTGCTAGGTGCGCCAACCACGGGAGGATTATCCCTATAGTGGCCGAATTCTCTTACTCATAGGAGAGAGAAAATTGTTCCAAAAATAAATGGAAATATTATTTGATTTTGAATAAGATTTAAAATTAAATTAATCTCTTATTTTCCGAGACCTTATTTTAAGATATAAGATAGAGTTTTTCTAGGACTCTCATAGGTGCTCTATAAATGGGTGGATGTAGAAAACACATTTTTTTAGTTTCCCCATTAGCAGTAGGTGTGTAGCGTGCTTAGTGTAAGCATGTAACACGCAGTTTATTAGCATGTAACATTCTGCTGATGGGCGTACAATAATTTTCTAAATTTTCAGTAATTCGAGGAACTGGTCGCTCTCCCTTCCTTAGATTCTCTCCAAGACTTTTCCCAAAACAACTCTTTACTGTTATGTTTACAATCCCACCCCTTATACAATTGATTACAATTTATTCACATAACCACACGATCAAACCAGTAACCAAAATCAATACTTAACTAATTACAGAGGCCTATGCCTCCTAACAAACACTTTCCTAAGTAAAGGCTTATTAGTCAACTCCTCTATTTAAGTTAGAGTTTACCATAAAATCTTGAAAAGCGCCAACATATAAAGACTAGGAGAGAAAGAGGTGTAATAACATTTAAATTACCTATCAATCTTTGAAAATGCTGAAAATATTCTCTCCAACATCAGAATTCAAGTTTGTCTTTTCACCTTCCTTTCTGTGTCACACAAAAAAGCAAAAAGCACATACAACCAGAATGAATTACAAAGACATCTTCAATTGACTGAAGAAAAACACAACATATCCCAAAAATATTGAGTAATGAATTCAAACATCATATCCATGAAGCTATTCTTCTAACACTTGATAAAACTAACAATTAACACTCCAAATTTAGAGTGAAAAGACAATTTTTCCAATTTAGGGAAAAATTTTATATAGTAGGATTTTGACTAAAAGTTTCAACGTATAACTCAAACGTTATAGTTTTAAAGTTTCAGCATTTAATGAAAAGAATACGTTCAAATATTCATTGACGCATTTTAGGTGCATTGCATATATAATTATCTTTCAAATTAAAATTAAAAGAAGAGTACCAGGTAGATAATAACAGAGTCGTTCTTGATAGCAACTGATTCCTCCTCCTCAATCACAAAATGAATCATTTGCATGCATATACCAACCCAACTCCATTCCTTTTCACAATCAAATCACAATTCTCATCTTGCGAAAAAAATCTAGATTTGTAATAGAATGATGCCTCTATTGCATCAGGATGTGTGTGGAAGAAGCCGTAAGTGACGAATCGCATGAACACATGGTCCGAACACATGGTCCGAACACATGCCTCTATTGCATCACTTCTTGTGATTTTAGCCTGGCGGTAGAAATCACCCCCGCTATTGTTGTCATATTTGTGGATTTGACCGCACTTGGTTTTAAGATGTAAGTCAAACATAAATTCTACATGCTTAGAAGAAAAGGAGCCTGCGCCTGCTGGGAATATTGGAGCAACAAAGCAAATGGCAAAACCCATAAAATTAGAATTATGCCAACCATGGGGAAGCTTCATAGTTGTTGAAATTCCCTCGTCTTGATGCCTGAACCACTTTGGAATTTCATTTCCCGGATAACATACTTCAATTGTATGATCTCTTCCTCCCTACATCACCAGACGCCAATATATATATGAATAATAGTGTGTTAATGTTAATTACTTCAATCTTCAAAAATTACTTCAAAAAAGAAAGAGAGATAGAAAATACATACGTACCAAATTCCATTTATCAACTCCGTATAAGAAATCAGTTAAAATGCTATGTGCATTTCGTCCTAGTTTCCAGCAATTTCTGAACAAAAATGATCTGAAAATGAATAGAAATTTACTGCGAGTCAGATGGAGTATGTTGAATCCATAGCACCCCGAACTTGATATTGTCTCCAGAGAAGTACATCCACTTGCATCAAGAAAGGTAACAGACGATGGAAGTTGTGGCAAAGATCGGAGCTTCTTGCAATTGCGAATGAAGAGTGCTTTCAGCCGATGAAGTTGTGTGATGCTTGAAGGTATATTCTCAAATGGGTTCTCGCTTAGATCTAACAAAGTTAACGACGATAAAAGGCCCAGCCAAACAGGAATTTCTACTATATTGCAGTAACTTAGATCTAGCTCGTCCAAAGAGAACAATAAAAATTGCTTCATTTGGAGATGTTCAGGTTCCAAACACCCATGGCGGGACAAGAATTTTACACAACTTAAATAATAAATCCATTTTGGGACAAACTCGAGTAGTTTTCTGCGCCAACTCATATCTTGACGACGGAGCCCAAAAAACCTTTCAATTATAATTGAGTTGCTTAACACTTGGCTCCCTGTGAATTTTTTCAATCTCGAACAATCCAAAAGATAAAGGAGTTTAAGAGACTTGGATTTAAAAGATTGAATGTGAATGTTGGTTGGGAGACTCTCAAGCATTTTGCATCCTCCAAGATTGAAGTCCCTCAGACAATCAAGACCCTCAATTGACGATGAAGACACTTGTTCTATTGATGAGTCTCGCAAACTCAATAAATATAGATTTCTCGGAAGAGCTGCTGAAAGATGCTTGATATGTTGACAACCATCAAGCCTCAATTCCGTAAGATTTTCTAACAACTCAATTGATAAGGGAACTTGTTTTATTCGCAAGTCGCTCAAATTTAAAACTCCTATATTTCTCGGAAAAGAAGCTGCTGGAAGATTCTTAATATGTTGACAACCACGAAGGCTCAATACCACAAGACTTTCTAAACGCCCAATTGATAAGGGCAATTCTTTTATTCCAGTCCAGTCTAAATTCAAGTATTTGATATTCCCCAATATCTTTGGGAGTGATTTAATCTTTATGCAACCACATAGTGTAAGGGATCCAAAACATCCTTGGAAATTAAGCGGAGGAACTTCAACTAAATTTATACAACCCTCAAGATTAATACTTTCTAAATTTAGAGCTCGAGATAGATCTGGAAGTTTGATCAGTTGCTTGGAATAACCAAGATTAATACGCTTCAAATTTCCAAGATTCTACAAGAAAAAATAAATTAATTTTGTAAGCCCCAATAAATTGATGAATAAAAATGTGATTTTATGACAATTTGGATTATGAATTTCCCCATTAGTGCATGTCATGATACTTTACTTGCAATAAGAAAATTATTATGTTATTTGATGATCAATTATGTAAGCATGTCTGAATAAGCGTGTTTTTAGTTCATGAATTTAAATTGTACATGAGATTTTTAAAATTATCGATTTTTTAAAGATTTTTATCCCTGCTTAGTAACATTAAGTTACAAGGATTTATTAGGAATTCTAAATGTTCCAATAGATCCTAAAAGATCATGCACGGTAAAAGTTCAAATGTCAAAATGATAAATAACATTAAGAATGCATAAAGTTCCATGAGTATTACTTAGGTTATGTAAGTTATTTAATTCACAAGGATTAAATTCAATCCATAGCATGATTAAAGGAAGTTCTTAGCTAGGATATCCATAAACTGGATACAAACACATAAAGTAGACTGAACTTTCTCAGAAATGCAAATCATACCATAAGATTATTCCAACTGAAGCTAAGTCCAAAGGTTTGATTTAAAGTGTCGGTAAGGTAGTCAATTTTATCTGTGTAGATTTTCATAAGATTTTTATTTTGAATTTTCTTGGTCTTACAAAGTAGTGGTCCGAAAACTCGGGTTGTTACAAATTTAGTAAGTAATTGGTTTTTTTAAATAAAAAACAATAGGTACTCATAAAAATTTAATACATGATATTCAACTTATTAATTAGTATTATAGCATACCTGTACACCACTCCAAAGTTGCTTAAGCTCGCTACAGGGCATGTCTAGTTCAACGAGATATTCCCCCTCATAATTCGATGGCAAAGATTTTAATGGGTAGCTATACCAGCAAAGATATCTTAGGGAAGGAGGAAGAAACTGCAGACCTTCAGTAAGATATATTTTGAATTTATGATCATCGGAATGATTTGCAATGTATATCTTGAGCAATCTCAGTCTATGCATCTCGTTGAAAACTGTAGGTTTCAAGTGTAGATCATCATCAATCATAGACATGTCAAGGTATATTCCTTCGATTGCTTTGGTTCCCTAGGAATTTAAAGAAATGATAAATGAGAATATGTGTTATGAAAAATAAAAAGGAACAATTACTAAAATTAATTACGTATAGAGAGAGAGAGAAAGATGTTGTTTTGTAGTGGCTTAATTAGAATTTGATACTCACTCTATTGTTTCTTAGAACATTATAGACGTCTTGAGGAATCCACAACCGACTACGCTCACCAGGATCTTTAATCGATTCTTGGCGAACAATTTCCCAACCCATCTCTTGTATCAAATCATGCATCCAAACTTCACTGTGATTAATGCTAATGAGAGACTTGTTCATGAGAACTTCAATCCCCGAACTTGCAAACAAATCACAATTATCTAATACGCTCTCTATAAAATCTCTTGTCTCCCCTCTAAGAAAACACGCAATATCAAGGAGAATATCTTGTTGCTTATCATCTAGCCCATCATAACTTATTTTCAACACCTTTTGAATTTTTGGATCGGGAATTAATTTTAGTTTGTTCAATGTATTAACCCAATATTCTGCGGTTTGAGAATGAAGGGAAGAACCTAAAACTTTAAGAGCAAGCGGATTGTAGCCAGTATAATTTACTAACTCACTTGACAGCTCCAAAAATATCGTGGAAGGCTTTGTTCTAAAGGCATTGAACTGAAAGAGTTGAAGTGCTTTCTCAAAATCTAATTGTTTAACTTCATATACTTCCTTGTCAGCACTCAAAATAACTTGTTTGTCTCTTGTCGTTATGATGATTTTACTTCCCTCACCAAACCAACTACCATCTCCAATCAATTTCTCCAGCTGGTCTATATCATCAATATCATCAAGAACAATGAGTACTTTTTTACCTATGAGTCTATTTCTCACAAAGTGGTCGACTGTTTCCAGATTTCTTAGATCCAATAGCGTTGAAAACAATTTAATTTCTAGATGAGCCAGTCCATATTTCTGCGAGTTTTCTCTGACATTTTCAAGAAAGCAGCGACTTTTAAATTGATAAAAGTACCGATTGAAAATGGCACGAGCCAAAGTAGTCTTGCCTATACCACCCATCCCCCAAAGGCCTACGCCACGAGGATTTGGTTTGCATAGCAATGATTCAATTTCCTCAAGGCATTCATCTATTCCAACAAGACCCTTAGAATCCATAGCAATTTGTGGCAAACGATTTAATTTTCTGCATACATCTTCCACAATCTTCTCAATTAATTCCGACTCATACCTAGCATAAGTAGAAGAGAAATAAATTAATACAAAAGAAGCATTACAAAATTAACAAAGAAAAAGCATGAAAAAGGAAGCATCTACATCTCCATCTAATGAAACTTTCTAATTAAGACTATTTTTTTTTCAATTTACATTTCAGAACCCAAATAAATATCAGACATGATTTTGTGATTCTACTCAGAGAGAGAGAGAGAGGACAACCAGTCAAAGCAAAGTTTAAGTTAACAAAAAAAAAAAGGAAAAGAAAACAAGCAATCACTCACTCATCTTGTGAATGAAAGCCAGATAGATAAGCTGCAGCAGTCAAAGCATATCTCCACTCCATCACTTTTTTCAGCTCAAAACGTTCTTCGTGTGCGGCAAAGGCAATAGCATAACTCCCCTTCTGTTTCCTAATATCCGACGGATCGATGTTGTAAAAGACGGGTAAAACAATCTGATCTCTTTCATTCTTGCATTTGAGAATGTGCACGAGCTCATCCAAGCACCATCTAGAAGAAGCATACTCTTTCGAGAAGACGACTACTGAAATCTTCGATTCCTCAATTGCTCTCGAAAGTGCAGGTGAAATTTCATCTCCTCTCTCGAGATTCGGATCATCTCTGTAGGTCCGAATGTGTTTCCGGCATAAGGCAGAGTAAAGATGACTAGTAAAGTTCTTACGAGTGTCTCCTCTGAAACTGATGAAGACTTCATTGTTGATCACGACAGAAGAAGAAAAAGCAACAATAGCCATATCGTTGGGAGGAAAAGAATGAGAAAAGGATTTCTTCGCTCTTTTGCTGTGAAAGAAAGAAAGAAAGAAAGATGAATATTGTTTAAAGGTAGAACCGCATAGCAATTTCTTGGAAGGTAGAAAGAAGAAGAAGAAGAAGAATAAGAAGAAGAGAGGTAGGTGTACGTAATTACCACACAAACAAAAGAATCCCAGGAAAGAGCAAAAAGAAGATTAAATTTTGGGGACCTTTCGGCAGTGTCATCGCCTGGGTGTTGTCCATTTTCCTGGAAAGTGCACGTCTAAGTCAAAAGAAGAAGAAAAAGTGCACGTCTTTAAATTATTATTTTTATTATTAGTAGTACTTTTTTATTTTTCATTTTTTCATTCGTTACTGTAATGAAAAAATATATATATATCTCTCTCCTCTTGCCATTTTCCATTTTCCTCCATCGTTTAATGTATATTACAATTTAAACGATGTTTTCTATCTCATTGGGACAATTAGTACAACTCATACCACAATGACTCGTATTTCTATACACTCATGCCACCCAGCTATAATACATTTCCAAATTATATAGATATATATAATATATATATATATATATAATAACTCCACGTACTACACATAGAGAATAATGTGTATTAAATTTTAATTATCATATTATTATTTAAAAGCATATTAACATTGAATAATAAATTAAAATTATTCTAACAGCATTTTAAAATAAAATAACAAATAATGTGGATCAAGTAGATAAATCACTTAATACCAGAGAAAAAAAAAAGATAAATTACTTAATACATAAATCAAAATTAGAAAACAATTCTGAGGAAGACAAGAATGCAAACAATAAGAAATTTGGAAAAATAAAAATTATCAATACATGGTTGAAGAGACCAAATAATGAAAAATGTACATAACAAAAAGAGGGAAAAAAAAACGCAAAGAAACAGAGCATACCTTCGTGTCTTTGAGGATATCACCAAAGAAATTCCAAATCTTCCAAAAACGACATGATTATTAGACATGTAAAAAATAAATAAAGGACGAAAAATAGCAGGAAAAAAGCAACCATGATTTCTTCTGAAAACATAATTGTGAGTGAAAAAAGCAAGCAAAATATTATGTTCCGTAGAGGAAAACTAAATTTTATGACCTACAGATTGTGGGTTTTCTTGTACAACTAAGGAATTTCAAAGAAAAACACAAATCATCACTACAGATTTTATGAAACCAAAAGAATCGAAAAAAAATAGAGAAGAATGCCGTGATTCGAGGAGAAACAAGCCAAAAAAATCAGGGCATACCTTGGTATCTTCTATCAAAATCCAAACTCCTATAGAGAAACGAATATATGAATATAACCAAAAATTCAGAGAGAATACATCTTAGAACACCAGAATTATAATCTACAATGTTACTTCTAATAACAATCTGAAGAAGAAATAGCCATAAATTATGAAATAGAGCATATATATATATATATGAATTAACACAAGGAACAAAATGAAACAAAAGATTACCGTGTTCTAGACAAGAAATAAATGTGAAAACAAAACAGAGCAACATAGTAATTGAATTCAAAGCGAAAAAGAGCTAACCCAGAAAGCTTTTTCGACGAAACTAAACTCGATTATGGATGAGAAAGATAACAATATAACGAACGTGGATAGAGAAGTTCACAGACAGATCTCAACTTCGAAACCTCAGACTCGGACATAAATAATTGATTAAATCATCAGAGAGAGTCTATTGCGGTTTAGCAATTTCCTGGAAGGTGGAAAGAAGGAAAAGAATGAGAAAAGGGTATTTCTTCGCTCTTGTGTTGTGAAAGAAAGAAAAAAAATTAAGGGTCCGTTTGGTTCAGGGATTCGAATTATGTGATTTGAATCATTTTTTATTTACGTGTATTTTTTATGAGAGAAATTACTATAGCGAACCACGAATCATGATTCGATCGGGGGACGAATCCCCAAACCAAACGGACCCTAAGGGTCCGTTTGGTTCAGGGATTCGAATTATGTGATTTAAATCATTTTTAATTTATGTGTATTTTTTATGAGAAAAATTACTGTAGCAAACTACGAATCATGATTTGAATCGGGGGACGAATCCCCAACTAAACGGGCCCTAAAGCTTCGTTTGGTTTCTAGATTCGAATCCCTGATTCGAATCATGATTCATGATCGCTACAGTATTTTCTTTCATAAAAAATATACGTAAATTAAAAATAGTTTAAATTACATGATTTGAATTCATAAACCAAAACGGACCTTAAGATTATTTAAGGCTTAGAACAGCATAGCAATTTCTTGGAGGTTAAAAAGAAAAGAAGACCATCTAAGTCAAAAGAAGATGAAGAAGAAGAGAGGTAGGTGCACGTCTTTAAATTACCATACAAACAAAACAATCCCAGGAAAGAACAAAAAGAAGATTAAGAGAGTGTTTAATATAAGAATTTATGTCATGATTAGTTTAAATTATAATTCGTAATTTATTATAATATATTTTTTAAAATTATATATATATAAATGAAAAATAATTTTAAATTATAATTTTAAATTCTTAAACGGTCTTTAAAAAAAAAAAAAAAAAAGTGATCATCATTGTCCATTTTGGGGACCTTTCGGCAGTGTTGTTGTCCATTTGCCTGGAAGGTGCACGTCCAAGTCAACAGAAGAAGAAAAAGAGAGGTAGGTGCACGTCTTTAAAGAGATGATTAATGTCCAGAAAAGTGGTAAACAATTTCCTGGAAATATCATGGACGGTTCAGTGAATGATACGTTGATGGTGGGTTGGGTCATAGAAGAAAGAGAAAGAGGGTTAGGATATAGACGGTGGGTTCATGCTTAGTGTTTTTTTTTTTTTTTTAATAGAAAAACAATGAGGACTTTAAAACACTTGTACCGTGTTTGAAATATTTTTATTTTTATTTTTAATTTTTAAAAAAAATTAAAAAAATTTTAAAATAACAATTGATTATAATTAAAGAATAAAAAATAAAAATAAAAATAATTTTTAATTTATTGTAAAAATAAGATAAAAATTAAATTAGTCATTTTATTTTTTCCTCTTTCATGAGAAGAGAGAGGAAAAAGACATTAATAAATTTTTATACAAAAAAATAATATTTTAGTTAAAAAACTACTAAATTCATTTTAAAAATTGATTTTATCTGAGAAATTGAAAAATGTTTGCACTTTCATTTTCATACAAAAAATAAATCACTTTGGCACGAGTTCTAAACTCACCCTTAGGCTTCATTCATTTCACCAATTTAAGTTTTTAATTCTAATTTTATTACAATTAAAAGTTTTCTCAAAAGTCACATCTTCTTTTTTTTTACTATAGTGAAAAACTCTCACATAAAATCACATCTCAGCTTAAATTGAAAACTCAAATCTGCGAATTGAATGGGGCCTTAGGCCTTGTGAGAAAATTCTTACTTTATCTCTAAACTTTGAATTGTTCTCACTTAACTCATTTTATTCTAATTTTTGTTAAAAACTAAAAGAAAAAAAGAGAGTAATGCAATCCATGCTGTTTCTGTTTGAATTTCTGTTATACACAAATATATAAGAACTCGTTCCAAAATGATGTATTTTTTTTGTATGAAAATGAAAATGAAAACGTTTTGAATTTCAGACATAAATCATTTTTAAAAATGTGTTTAGTAGTTTTACCAAGAGATTATTTTCAGTATAAAAAAAAACTCATTAATATCTTTCTCTCTCTCTTTCTCTTTGCTCGAGAGAGGAGAAAAGGAAAACAAAAAAATGAAAAATGACTATTTTTCATTTCTCTCTCATTTTATAAACGTTTTCATTTTTTCTTTCTCGAAAAACATGAAAAACAAAAAGGGGTCGTAGTATCGATCAAATCACATGAATTAAAATTTTAATACGATTATTATTTCGTATTAATTTAACTACAAAGGTATTAAAGAAAAGAAGAAAAATTTTATAGTCGCTCGATTATGACGTTAATCTTGAACTCCTTTAATACCGTCTTGAGCTTTAAATTCTAAAAACACCGTAGTTCTTTCTCAACGTATTTTTGATCAACGTGAACTCGAATGAGTAAGCGTTCTAATAAATTTCTCAATACATAAGATGAATGAATGAGAATGTCACTTATAATTATCATTCACTTTTCTTAAAATAACATATTTTTTTTGGCATTATGTGAACTTTTTTTTTGTTTCGGAGGAAACGTATTCCTTCTCCTTTTATTTATAAATAAATAAATGAGAGATGTGGAGAGACTAGGAGTATAATAAAATTTCTCTCTTTTTAATAAAAGTGACTAGATTTATATTAATTTAAATTAATTTTAAATTAATTTTAATATTAATTAATTAATATTTATATTTAGAATTCGCAATTCTAAATTAATAAGCATAACCCAATATGATATATAATTCACATTAATCATATTGAGCCGTTGAAAGGAACTATAGACATTATAATTTTAAGCTCTAATAATTTTAAAAATTAATTAACACCTTAATTAATATATCAAAATCATTAATTTTAAATTACTCCACTATAAATTTAAAATTGCACTCTTAAAATTACAAAACAATCACGTTCGCGGAATTTGTGTTGTCTATTGATATAATCACTATATATGAATTAATCCTCCATAAACGATTCATAATTAAAGCTATGAATTTTTTCGTTGACCTTTTTAATTATATCTTTCTCTATAAGTACCATCGATCCTCTAATGAATAATATATTTTATGATCCAATCATAAAATTGAGCACTCTTATTATTCAAGCCCTGAATTAATACTTATAAGAACTGTCCTTCTACTTCATTATGAAAGAATTGATTTCATATTGTAAATTGATATTCACGACTATTTATTTTATTATGCTCCCAATATACCAAGACTTTGACACCATTCATATGTGTCATTACTCAATATGTCAAAAAACATAATATCATAAATATGAGTGTCTATTAATTACTCAGAATTAAGATTAATTCATATATGACCATCATTAATTGATATTGAATGCTCCATTTAATAACAGAATTTATGAGAGACTCATAATTAATCGTGTTCTAGTCGTATGTAATCATATTACATAAAGTGTTTTCATTCTAATAATTTCATTATTAATAGCATATGATAAGATTATTTCATTCAGAATGTAATGAACCACACTACTAATTTTAAATTAAACATCCAAACTTTAATTTATAATTACGGATAAATTTAGATTATTTTACTTTAAATATTATCCTCTGCCTATAACACTTATATATAATGTTTAAAATTACATCTAAAATAATATAAGAATTTTTGGTATTTGTAAACCACCATATGTATGCAAAATAATATTAAAAAAATTTCTCATTTCATTAATAATTATCAAAATATTTACATCTTATTTGATTTATGAGCACATAACCTAACAAAAGCTTCTGTAATTATAGCGCCAGAAGCAGACAAAGTGAATATCAAGCTAATCTGCTCCTTTCTCAATCACTGAAATGACCTGCAATGGAGCATTAGGAAAAAGAAAACCCAGGTAAAAGTAGCATACACCAAACAAGAACCAATAATTAATCGAAATCATGGAGAATTTTTTTTTTTTTTTTTTTTATATAAGAAACAAAACTTCATTAATAAATCACG
The DNA here is from genome assembly GCA_029231665.1 of Morus indica. Lineage (NCBI taxonomy): Eukaryota > Viridiplantae > Streptophyta > Magnoliopsida > Rosales > Moraceae > Morus > Morus indica. Next base: position 3,582,716 of record JACAGA010000022.1, read on the forward strand.
AATTTTATAAATGAACGGATCCATTTAGTTCGCTGATTTGAGTTTTTAATTTGAGTTGAGATGTGATTTTATGTGAGAATTTTTTACTGTAATAAAAAAGTTAGATGTGACTGTTTTTTAGAGCTTTTTATCGTAGTAAAATTTAAATTCTAAACTTAAATCGGTAAAATGAACGGAGCCGAAATTTTTGAACGGATGAGGAATCCATCCAAGGGAAATAAAAAGCAAAAACACGAACCAAAAAAAAAATTAAATGAGGAAAAAAACAGCCGAAAAACTCTACAAGAATACTGATTAAACACCTCCCAAGCAGAGCCACAACCAATAACCTTACACCAGCCTACACTAAAATCATGGAGAAATAAATAAATGTATATTGCTGACATCAATGATTCTTTAAAATGGTTGGCACTATGAGTGAAAGGACCGTAAAAGTTACAAGATCAATATGCAATTGCTCTTCACAGGTGTTATCATCCAGCGAAGATAAGAGGTTAAATAGGTCCGCTAAAGTTTGTTTTTTCAATCCCATCAAACTTTGTAACGAACAAGTTATGTAAGGATTCTTCCATTACATCTAAGATTAAGGTATCGTTCATTTTACCGATTTGAGTTTTTAATTCTAAATTTGCTACAGTTGAAAGCTCTCAGAAAAAATCACATTTAATTTTTCCTGCTATAGTTAAAATGTCTCATATAAAGTCACATATAAACTCAAATTGTAAATTTAAATCGACAAACTGAACGAAGCTTAAATTGCTTCATCGCTTCCTTATACCGAACAGTATCTCTTATGTCAATGTTTGCACTAAATTGGAGGGTCAAGGTTGAGGACATAACCCTGCATGTTAGAAGCATGTGTGTGGTAGACCAATCGGTTCATAAATGTTGTTTTTCCACTCCCTAATCAGCATCATAAGATTTCGTATCTTTACACCATTTCTTTTTAAAAAGAAACATAATACTGAAAACAGTAAAAAGGAAAGAGGACAAGGCACCCTCGAGAATAAACAAAACAGTAAAGAAACAACATGAAAAAGGCTATAAATCAATAGCCATAAAGAACTCCATGTAATGACTTCAAGAATTAAATATATTTAATTATACTAATTGTGATTTATTAATGTGTCTAATACTGATTTTATTAATCATGTCATTAAATTTTATTTCTAGGTTATTTTTAAAAATTTTAATTACTTTCAGTTTTAAAAATTTCACGCTAAAAATTTTTAAAAATATATTTAATTTTAATGTATTTTTCTTTTCCTTTTCCCTTTTTCTTTTTTCTTTCTCTCTTTTCCTTTTCTCTATCTTCCTTTTCTTCCCTTTTCTTTTCTTTTCTTTCTTTTCTCTCCTTGTGAACCCCATGCAGACTCTCTCCCTCTCCTTCTTTTTCTTCTCTTTACTTTTCTTTCTTTCCCCCCACCACCGTCTCTCCCTCTTTCTCTCTCTCTCTCTCACCGCCGGCCACACTTTTTTCGGCGTTCTCCCTCCTGGCATTCTCTCTCTCTCTCTCTCTCTCTCTCTCTCTCTCTCTCTCTCTCTCTCTCTCTCTCTCTCTCTCTCTCTCTCTCTCTCTATATATATATATATATATCTATCTCTATCTATCTCTCTCTATCTCTCTATCTCTCTCTCTCTCTCTCTCTCTCTCTCTCTCTCTCTCTCTCTCTCTCTCTCTCTCTCTCTCTCTCTCTCTCTCTCTCTCTCTCAGTTGTTCTTGGCTAAAGCAACCAAAGAAAAAAAGAAGGAGAAATAGAGGGAAAAACGAATTTCAATCACTTTGAGGTAAGAATTTCTTAAAAACCCATACTTTAATTTGAATTATTGACTTGAGAATTTGTAATTTTAGTTAGATTTGATAAATTTTGAGTTAGAGTTTAGATTTGGACAAATTGTTATTAGAATCAGATTTAATTTGAGGGTTTTTAGTTATTGAACTTGTTGAAGTAATTGGAAATTGAATTTAATGATTTATGGAGGATTTGTTTTGGAATTAAACTTAAATTGCAGGTTTGACATTTTCCTCATTTCTGCCGGTATGTTGCCGAAATTCCTTTAAAAACTCGTTTTAGTTGAAATTCAAAAGGGGGAAAACCAAACTAATGGATTGAATTTTAATTTTAAAGAAACCTCAAACTGAATTATAAAGTCGTTTGTGAAACTTGGATTTGAGTCAAGACACAATAATAGGAAACAATTAGACATAATTGAACTTAATTTGTTTTAGGAATGAGGATTATGTCCTAAAACGTTGTTTTATGACAATGCTAGTTGAGTGATCAGATTAAAAGGCTTTGAGGAAAAGTGGATCCTAGGACAACAAAAAGCTAGCCACAGGTTTGACATCCGAGAGGTAGGATATTTTTGTCTATATCCTTGAGAGCCATGATTTAAATGATTTTGGCCTATGAAAATGTTTTAAAAACAAAACATGTTTAACGAAAAATGATTTTAAGGAAATCACATTACTTATGCTATTAAACTCTCATTATCTTAAATGAGGTTTTAAGAGATATTTATATGAATATTTTCTTAAAATGAGACATTTTAAGAAATGATAAAACGCATGATGGCCACAGAGATCGAAATATGTGAATCGTATCTTTGGGAGCAGGTCCCGAAACCCGTACGTGTCACTTCTTGATTAGTGGTGATATTATGGCTTTGCATATTTCATTTGTCAGATATTTTGCTACTATTACGTGAGTATTTCCTTTCTTTAAAGGATAATCGATTCTGGATGTATGTCTTCAGACCGTGAGTACCTTTAATTATTAAATTTTTTTATAAAATTATATTATACTGGGCGCTAGGGGTGAGGTTTTGAACTTGTTTTATTGGAATTTCTACCACATTGTTTTAAACTAAATTTCATATAAATAGTGGGGTTTGTTTAGAAATGCCTGAAACATTTTAGATTTGAACTCAAATTTTGAACTGTAAATTGTTTAATTACTTTCTTAATCATGTCTAAATTTGTAAACAAGCCTCTACGTCACTAACTCCTGTTTGGGGCCGTGACACTCCCAAAACTCGCGACATCTAGGGGCAGTTTGTTTGCCCGTAAAAACTTGAAAAAAGGTCACTCGAGTAAAGATTTGGGCCAAGTCTTTGTTTAGTAAGGACTACTCGAGTGAACACTCAAGTTTATACTTAAGAAAAGCAGCAATTCTTGAGTGCAGCCCCACCCCCTTAATTCAAGTTTAAGTTCAGCCGCAATTGTTGACAAAAATTACTTTCCTTATTTTAATAATAAGTTCCAAACAAAAATAATTACCTCCCATTCATTTTTAACTATTCACAAGTCAAGTTTACGAGTACTAAATACATACTCAAATCAAATTCTCAGTTAAAAAATTAACTTAAATGTGCACATCTATACACAAATTTAAATTACATCTTCATCTCAAGTTATAATACAAATTCAACTTAAGATCTATACACAAGTCACTATAACTCAAAAATATAACTGAACAAGCCCATAATCATGTCGTTATACATTTCTAGACTTCTAGTTCAAGATAATCAAAGAAAATGGAAATTCTTAAAAGCTTTATCAGTCTAACAAATATACATACATAACAAATAAACCCAGGAATACCAATTAATTGATTAGATTACCTGCCATTCCTACAATAATGATAATTAAGGCAAGTAATCCGGGTAGCGACATAACGACATAACTCGAAACATTCGCACAAACTTAGCGGGTTTGAGTTTACTATAAATGGGTTTGGGTCATAATCGAGCTGACATGATTAACACAATTAATAAATGGCTTAGGTTAGGGTTGACCTCCTAACATGAAGTGATACGAATTGACACAATTGGCTATATGTGTCATCTACAATCTAATGATATGTAATATAACATGAAAGTTTATATGACATGTTAAATACAAATAATGTGAATTTTAATATTTGTAGGTATAATTCATTTATTTTTCTCAAAAGAAAAGATAAATTGACCAATAAATATGTTAAACCTGTCTTGATCGTGTTAAATAAATCATTATTATATTACTGATTTATTCAATATATTAATTTTGACGGGTTGACAAGATTAACATGATTAATAAATGGATCGTGTTTAGATTGATATTTTTGACACTTTAATAAATATGTTGTGTTTGGGTTAATGTTTTCTGACACAATTAATAAACGGGTTAATACAAACACGACCCACTAATACGAATTGCCACCTTTAATGTTAATAACTAGTTTTCTCTTAAAGTTGGCTGAAGAAGTCCGTAGCTACCCAGAGGATGACCCCTCAATGTGTAATTTCCCCATCGAGTCGCTAAGCTCTTCCTTTTCTTTACTCTTTTCCTTAGAGAGCAAAATAAAAAACTCAAAATCAATGAGCAACACAGTTCAAAGAACATACTGAAAAGCAAAAACAATGATGTTGAATCTCATAAAAAAGAGCACGACAAGGGTCGCAATTTGGATTGCATCACCCATTTGATGAAAACGTAATTAATTCAGACAATTTGAGTGTTAACCTATTTATATGAACTTACATTTTTCGTTTCATTTACATCAAACTTACTAAAAAAAATTTTACAACCTTATGAAAGGGGAAATACTGATATGGAGATTGGAGATTTTATAATTGGAAAAAAAAATAGCTTTGTTATAATTGGAATTTTTTTCCATTTTCTCTCTCCTTCCCACACACACACACTCTCTCTCCTCTCTGGATCTCTTTCTATCTCTCTTCGGTGAACTCATCCCTCCGATCTCAACGAACTACGGCTCTGATCTTAACAATCTCGCGGCTCCAATATCGGCGATCTCGGGGCTTCAATCTTGGCGATCTCACGGCTCTGATCTTGGTGTAGAGATCGTGGACCCTGAGCTCCCTCAGAAGATCTATCTCTTCCTTCATGTAGAGATTGTCGATCCATATAGATCTCAAGCCTAGCACCGTCAGACAGTCAGTGGAACAGGAGTAGACAGCGGAGATCTCAATGTCGCCGATGTAACGACCCTCTTAAGTGGTCGTTACTGAAATTAATTTGTACTTACTGAAATTTTTTAAAATTTGCAGAACATTGTTTTTAAAGACTCTTATAGTGGGCATAAATTTTCAATTTACTTTCTTACTTAAAATATTCATAACTTAATGTATCAGTTTTTTTAAAGCATATAGATATATCTATATGTATATACTTAATCTTTAAGACTTACTTGCTTACATTCATAATCCACAAAACCATTTAACATATAATTTCAGAATCATAATTAACCAAATTATTTATAACGTAAAATTGATTGCAGAAATAATTGCGAGCAGTATGCATTTTCTAATCTCCACATCGTTTGTTCATTCGCCATCAGTCTATCAAGTATTAGGTGCAGGTTGCTTACCTACAGTATAAATATTCTACAATGAGCTTTCGCTCAGCAAGCAGGAACTATTTCTCACAAAATAACTGTAAGTTCACATGAATAAATATGCATGTGCCAATTATGCTTAATTATGATCATATCTTATTAAATTCTTATTATCTGATCTTATCTTAATTACTTATGAGCTCGAGTACTCGTACCACTTGCATGCAATTATTAGGACGTGAGGGTTTGCAAGGTCTCTAACGATACCGTAATTATAAACTGAACCGAATGCTTCCCTCTCAGATAACTTTATTATTATTTTTTTCTTCTCATTTGCGGAGCCTAAGTTACCTCCCTCTCAGAGGCTGGTATGGCATTCAAACAAGTTTATTCTTATAAGTTTCACTTGACTTATTAAGGTGCATGCAATATGACAAGGCATCACATAAAGCATAAACATGCATATATAACATGTGTAACTTTTCCTTTAAAATCTATTTATAATGTAGACGAGATTCCTACTTACTTGATTTACATAGCTGGAATCCACTTTTCGCCAAACAGCTTATTCTCTTATTTGCTTACTTCTGAAAATGAACACCCATTGAGAGTGTGAGATTAACTGTCGTTTGTTATTTTATTTTAGCAGCCTATGAAGGAAATCTAATCCTTTACTTAAGGCATGTATTTCTTTCCTTTATTGCCCTTAAATCCTCAAAATCTTATTTTCTTTAATTGCCCTTAACATACATATGCCTAGATTGAAATCAATTATCCAATCTAGTAACTTATTCTTCATAATTTACCTTATTAGACTTGTTCCATCACTAAGGCCCAATTTGGCCTAGAGACTTAGTAACGGCGTTCTAACTTTTATACCATTGAAATTTCGACTTAAGCGGGGTTGTTGGACTAATACGAGCATTGGACCCACATCTAACTTCAAAATTCTAAGGGCCTAACATATTAGGTTCGTAAGTGCCCGTCGGGATGTTTTGCTCGCACACTATTAAGTTTTTAAAAGAAACTACCATTTGATTTTTATAAAACCGATTGTTTATTTACTTACAAGTACTAAAATCCCATTATAAAATCTCTTTCGAATACCGACTTTTGAAACTATGCCACAAGTCATTTTACAGTTAGTTTGTAAACCACCGTGAAACTATGTTGTAGAAACCCCTTTTTTTCTTGAAATCTTTCTTCATGACTGTTCTTCATTAAAGCGATGTCTAAAACCATAGTATTTTACTGAAATCACATATTGGTTTCTTTGATAAACTTTTGTTAAAAACTAAAACTGTGTTAGTTTTGTTCGGTTAAAACTACGCAGTTTTTGAAATCTGCATTTTACTATATCATAAAGTCGGATTTTGAAAATCTATTTTTTACAGGAATTCTTCGTCTTGTCAGGATCTAAAATTATCTTTTTCAGAAAAAGATGAGATTCGGCCTCTAAAGGGCTCATTTGGGTGCCACAGTGGCTGCCAGTTTTTTGAAGCTGTTTTGAATAGCTCTGAGGAAATTTTGAAAATGGCTTAAAACTTGTATTTAGAGTTAAAATTGGGTTTATTCATAGTGATAGAAAAATGTTCAAAACAACGAGAACTATAAGATCCAACTTAGAATAATTGAAAAATCTCGATCTAGGATTCTCATTTCACGTTTAAAGTAACCAAAAAATTTTACCTCTAACCCAAAATAAGCAAACTTAAACCAAGCCCAAATATACCGCATAATACTAATCAAACTAACCTTAAACACATAAAACTTGCACACTCTTATTACAAACTTATTTCCTCAAGAACCACAAATTACATCAATGATTTACAACTTAAACTTTGGTAGAAAAATAGAGGAAGGGTTTAGAGTTTATACCTGTTGCGTGATAATTATGCTCGCAAGTGCACGTGTCGCTACAAGTAATAAAGTGTACACAAGTACGGATATCGATCCCACGAGGAATGAATCACTAAAATAAATGTCGAGAGTTATATGTTTAACTAGAACAAATAAATAATAATTGTGGCAAAAATTCACTAAAATGTTGTAAGTAACTAAAATGCACGCTAAGTGTAATCAATATAGCTAAAAGTAACAAGAATGTAATGATAAGATGTAAATTAATGGTAAAAACGAGCTAGGCCTGCTAACTTCCCCTCTACTGCAAGTCTGACTAGAATGTTACCCAGAATGCTGCAGCATTCTACTATCCTGTCAACAGAAACTTGTTGGTGCATAAAGTTCTTCCGAATTGATTATGGCTAGGATCCTTTAAGCTATTTCCAGCACATTCCTGTGTGGATCCAGCTCAAGGACTGCAGATTGAGCTCGGGTTTCATTAGGTTGTGCTAGGTGAATAATATATTCCTATACTATCCACTATTCAAATACTCAACAAGCATATTGAACAAGCATCATTCATGTTAATCCGATTAAAACTAACCCTTCCAGTATTAATCTTAATCTTGTATCCTAAAGTTGATGGCCAGTCAAGAATAGAAATAGATTTTAGCTCACATGAATGAACATGAATAGTAGATTAATAGCATTCTCAGAAACCACTTGTCATTCTTACAATATTGGTTCCATTAGCAAACCTAGCTACAGCAACTTAGTTCATAGTGGTAATTACAAGACCCAAAGCTTCAATACAATCCATAGTTAAAATCAGGAGCTTAATGACAAAGATAATTAAGCTAACAGAAGAAGAGCAAGTTCGGCTGGATCTGGATTCCTCTGTGACCAGCCAAGAGTGTTCTTCAACTCCAGCTCTCTCTCTCTCTGCGTTGTATATTCCTCCTAGGCTGAGATTCACGTTTCTTCAGCTTTTTCTCCGAAGCTTTTTCCTCTCTGGAATGTCTCTTTTTTTTGTGTTTTCTGGAATAATAGTATTCTAGCTGCTGCGTACCCTTTTATGAGCAACTGTTTTCTTTTTATACCACTGCCTAATTCTCTCTCTTCCTCTTTTACTCCCCCTGGCGGCTGCCCAATTGTCCTGAGAGAATCATTCCCTTCTAGGGCAACACAAGGGCTGAGGTGCCACTGCTGAGGTGCTTTGTGGACCCACTTGACACTTCCTTAGCCAGCTCACACGGATTCCTCTGTCAGCTTTTTCCCAGCTCGAGCGCTGACGTCACTGAGCTGCCAGCTAATCCCAGAATGTCGCCAAGAGTGCTGCAGCATTTTGGGCCAACAATTTCCTGCAAAGAGTTACACAGCATTAGCCAGTGTTTTACCTTATTTTACATTCAAATGACCAGCTTTTACCCAAAGAAGACAACAATACGAAATTAGACCAAAGTGAATGCAATTCTACAAATCTATTCTAAAACATACAATAAATGAGAAAAACTACTCAAAGACACACAACTTTTCAGCTATAAAACCAGTGGATAACTCTAATTTCTTAGAGTTATCAATACCCTTAGAAGAAGATTCTTGGTTAGGCTCCTCTTAAAACACTTTGATCACCTTCTTCTTCCTCTAAGGTTTGCTAATGACTTAGAATTAGAAGTGTGGAAAAATTTGAGAAGAGTATTTCTAAATCCCAAATTTTGCTTGAAACAAGAAAAATAAGATTTAGAGTTTTATCCTTGAAGAAAATCCTTAGCTAGATACCTTCTAGAACACCTTGGTCCTTTTCTTTTTCTTGAGATCCTAGACTAGTGCTTTGTGTTTAGAAGGATGAATGAAAAAATTTGAGAGGGTACAAGAGAGAGGTGTAGCCGGTTGTGGTATAGAGAAAGAGGGGAAATAGAGCAAAAGTGAGGTCTTGATTAAGATGGTTCTATTTATAGGTAATTAGGTAATTATGTTTAACCCCTTAATCAACTTAATTAACTAAATTTGGATTAAAATTCCTTTAACCATGGCCGACCAAGTGAAGGAAAGGAGAGAGAAAAAAAAATCATGATTATTCTTCATCTACCCTATCAAATCCCATCTCATCCAACCAAATTTTAACCTATTATTGTACATTTGTCTCATCTCTTAAGTTTCCCTTGAAACAAATAAAAATTATACTGACTATAAAGAAGTAACTTAGCTGACAAGAAGTTTCAGTTTCCGATAGTTCCTTTTCTATTGCTTATTTATAGTTCAATATTAATCTCTGACTACTTCGATATCACATTAAATTCTTACTGGCGCAATATTTCGAATTGTTTCAAGTATTCAAAATTTATTCTAGACTAAACAAATTCTAAACTTAAATTTTCTGCATTATATCTCGGGAATAACATTGTTTCCAACGGTGTCAACTCCCGAGCTCACATTGTACCCTTGTATTATAAGTATTTTTCTTGTGACTTCAACCTAGCTGTCCAACAATTAAATATTTTTTCTTCTTTTAAAATGTCAGAGCGTTTTTTTATATGCTGTTACATCGTGTTGTGCTTGTAGATTCTTAAAATTAAGATTCTCAAACTATATATGTACTAAGATTTCTTCCGCCTTAAAGTATGGTGAGAATTTATCGATCGAATTTACTTGATCGTAAAACATGAACTTAGCATGAAATCTGCTACAGAATTTAGGAATACAGATGTTAATTCTATAAATCCTTCAGTTACAAAATATAGCATAATATTTTTTAGGAAAATCGTTGGCTTAAATATATAAATTGTATTATTTAAAGTCTGGATTTTTGTTACTTGGTAATTATGCTAGCAAGTGCACGTGTCGCAAATAAGTAATAAAGTGTACAAGAGTACGGATATCGATCCCACGAGAAATGAATCACCAAAATATGTGTTGGGAGTTGTATATTCAACAAACTAGTAATGAATAAATTCGGCACAAATTCACTAAAATGATGCAATTAAAATGGATGCAAATGAAGTGAAATCTAATGGCTAAAAGTAACAAGAACGTAGTGATGGGCTGTAATTCAGTGGTGAAAATGAGGTAGGCCTGCTAACTTCCCCTCTACTACAAATCTGACTAGAATGTTACCAAGAATGCTGCAGCATTCTACTATCATGTCAACAGAAACTCGTTGATGCATAAAGTTCTTCCGAATTGATTATGACTAAGGTTCCTCAAGCTATTTCCAACATATTCCTATGTGAATCCAGCTCTAGGAATGCAGATTTAAGCTCAAGTTTCATTAAGTTATGCGAGGTAAATAATATATTCCTATACCATCCACTAATCAACAACTCAGCAAGTTCATTGAACAAGCATCATTCATGCTAATCCGATTAAAACTAACCCTTCCAGTATTAATCTTAATCTTGTATCCTAAAATTGATGGCTAGTCAAGAATAGAAATAGACATTAGCTCACATGAATGAACAAGAATAGTAGATTAATAGCATCTCAGAAACAACTTGTCATTCTTACAATATTGGTTCCATTAGCAAACCTAGCTAAAACAAATTAGTTCATAATGAGATTTACAAGATTCAAAGCTCCAATATAATCCATAGCTAAAATTAGTAGCTAAATGACAAAAGAGAGTTAAGCTAACAGAAGAAGAACAAGTTCAGCTAGATCTTGGATTCTTCTGAGGCCGGCCAAAATGTCCTTCAACTTTCAGCTCTCACGTCTCTGTATTCTCCTTCTGGGCTGAATACTACTTGTTTTCCTGCCTTCTTCAGCTCTCGTAGGAAGCTTTTTCCTCTTTGAGAAGTGCCTTTTTTGTTTTCTGGTCGTTTGGGTACTCTCTCTGTGTTCACTGTCTATATAAACAGTTTTTGTCTTCTTTTCTTATATTATTGCCCGATTCTCTCTCTTCCTCTTTTTCTCCCCCTGGCGGCTGCCAACATGTCCTGAGAAAAACATTCCCTTCTAGGGCAACACAAGGGCTGAGGTGCACTGCTGATGTGCACAGTGGACCCAAATGACACCTCCTCGGCCAGCTCACACGGATTCCTTTCTTTCTACTTTCTCTAGCTAGTGCGCTGACATCAATCAGCTGCCAACTATTCCCAGAATGTTGCCCAAAATGCCGCAGCATTTTAGCCCAGCAATTTCCTGCAAGGTGCTCACACAGCATTAGTCAGTTTTTCACCTCATTTTACTTCCAAATTACCAACTTTCACTTCAAGAGGAGCAGCAGTACGGAATTAAGCCAAAGTAAGTGCAAACTCTACAAATCTAAATTAAAACATACAATAAACAAGAACAATCACTCATGGACACACAATTTTAAGCTATAAAACCAGTGGATAACTCTAATTTCTTAGAGTTATCAATTTTCTCAGTCATTACAACTGGAGGGGAACCCAAGCCGGATTCTCAAATCCTTCGACGTACTTCCCGAAGGTGTTCTCAGCCGGCTTATGTCTGTGGCTGAAGCTGTTTTTCCCAAAGCTGAAGGTGTGGACAACATGCGATGGAGACTCAATTTCATCCGAATCAGTTTAGGAGTTTCGCCAACAATCGAGTTTGGAATGACGGTTCTCGAACTTCTCTCATCAATCTCCTTGTTCTTGATTTAGAATTTGTTGAGTTTTGTTTCTACTTTAGATTTTTTTTTGTGAATATTGTAGTTGAGATTGTGATTTGGAAGTTCTTTTGGTTTGTTTGTTATTTTTTGTTTGAGAAATGATGTTTTTGATTTCTATTTGGAGTTTTTTTTTTTTTTTTTTTTTTGGTGAGAAATGTGTTTATTTTGCCGACTGTCACCGGTGTGGGTGACCAAATTTATGGGTAAATACGGCATTTACCGATTGTCGGCGTTGGTAAATATCGTATTTACTAGTAAATTTTGATAAAATTTACCAGTAAATATTTGTATTTACTATAGTTATTAGTAAATACCGTATTTACCGGTAAATATTATTGGTAAATACAATATTTACAAGTCCTCAGAATCACTGATCGGTTTTTTAGATAAATATAGTACTTTCGAGTAAATACAATATTTGTCAATAAATACCATATTTACTAGTAAATATGGTACTTACCGATCATTGGCGACTAATACCATTCGCTAGAGTCGATCGCTAGATTTTTTAGTAAATAGGGTATTTATGAGTAAATACGGTATTTATTGATAAATACGTTATTTACAGTCACTGGCGCTGTTCGCTAGACTTTCAAATAAATGTTGTATTTATGAGTAAATACTGTATTTACTAGTAAATACGGTATTTACTAGTAAATACGATATTTACTGATAAATACGGTATGTATTGGTCATCGGTCGGAGTCGACCGCTAGTCGCGAGAACTAGCTGCCGGTAGTCATAGTAGACCTAACTAGAAGGGGGAAGGAGAGAGATGACTTAAGGGTATTTTTAGATTTTTAATATTGCTAGAAACTTAAGATATTAAATTGTGTTATAAACTACATGTTCTAAAAAATTATACTATAATTTACTAATTACTTTACTAATTGTGCTATTTCACTTATTCTCCCTTTAAAAAGTTCTAGTTCTCTTATAAAATTTAAATTTTTGTCCAAACCATTTAGTGGTTGTTTGGAAAATGAGTTATAACTATAGTTTTTCGTTCTGCTATTATGTTTTTTTTTCACAAATATTTTTAATTTAAAAAGTTACTGCCAATTAATGCTCTCATAAAATTTAAATTATAATTTAAACTACTTAATTTAAACCATCTTCTAAATGGCCCCATTATTTAAACCCATCTCAGCACTGCAGCGCATCTTGTGTTATTTTTTTAAGAAAAAATATAGTAAATAATTAAAATTTAAAATTAAATTAACTAAATAACATATTTTAAAAATATTTAAAATAAATAAGCGTTTATCTGGTAAATGATTTACAGTTAATAAAAACTTTTTCATTTTACGATTAATAAAAAGAATATTTCTATGTAAATATAGATTTTTTAAAATTTTGGTGAAATAAGTTAATTTTACCAACATAAATAAATTATTTATACAGTAATTTACCACGTGAAGTGTTATTTTTTAAAATTTAAAATTTATTTAATTTAATTTTAAAAATATACTATTTACCGCAGCTTCCCTATCTTTCTTTTCCTTTTCTTTTTCTTTCAATCCTTAAACCCAAAACCCCAGCTACTCCAACCAGCTCCGTCGTCCTCCACTCCAAAACCCAATCTCTCTCTCCACTCTTCAGCAACCATGTCCGAAATCCTTCTCCGCAGCTACGAGCTCCGCCTCCTCCGCTGCACCCTCCCTCCCTCTCCCACTCCTCTTCCGAACTCCGACGACGCTCACAACCAACACCCTCTCCACTCGCTTATAACCGACCTCCTCGCCTCCATCGAAGCCGGTCGCTACCTCGAAGTCCTCGCTTCCCCCGCCGCTTCCCGTCTTGTCTTCGGACTAGACTCCACGCAGTCGCCGCTCGACGACTCCGCCGTGTGCGCCGACCGCGTCTACTCCGAGTTCCTCGGGCGAGCGGAATCGTTCTTGGGAGAAGATGACGGGGAAAAGGGCTTCAGAGTTGCGGTAGTGATGTGCGTTGCGGTCGCGGCGTTTCAAGGATTCGTGCAATGTAACATGATCGGGTGAGCGTAATTTCATTTCCGATCTTTGATTGTATTTTAGGGTTGTTTTTCTTTTGGTTAAATTTGGGAAATTGCGTTGATTTTAGGCCATTGGGAGGATTGCCAAAGTGCCCTTTGCCGTTGGAAGCGAGCACTGAATTTGAATTAGGAGAGTGGGACAATTGGGCGCGTAATCAGCTCATGTCTTCTGGTTCTGACTTACTGGGAAAGTTGTCCAATCTCCAGGTACATTTTATTTTGGGAAAAAAACAAAACTTTATAAACACACAATGTATTATGAAGCACAAAGCAAAGAGAAAGAAGAGCATAAAAATGGAAAATGACCGAGAGAACAAGTGAAAAAAAGAAAAAAAAATGAATGATTAACATCAGCGAATGCCCGCGCCATAACCAAATCTGAAAACTGCAATCACTAAAGTCCTGATCTTCATGCAACCAAATTGCCATTGTAATTGCAGGAAAAAGTCGATTTATATATATAAAACGTATCAGCGAATTTTATGAACTGCTTAACCAATAGTGCTGTGACAGTTTTATTGGTTAACTTATAAATACACGAGAATTTTATGCATAAGGGTTAGTTTCTGATGGTTATTAAAACTGAAAATATGGATAAACATTTCATTGCCAAATACTTCACAGCTTACAGCTTGGCAGATGATCTTGAATGTAATAATCACTCCTACTTTCTGATTATAGTCCCAGAAATACTCAAATCTGATTTTTACTTTATTATTATTATTATTATAGTTACAATTATTATTATTGTTGTTGTTGTTGTTGTTACTTATAACGAAACTCTGTAATTTGGTAGCCTTGATTTTGTGTCCAAGTTACATTGTTCTTCAAATTGTTGAATTATTAATATGTGTCTACAGTGTTTTCTGCGGGTGGCCTTTGTTAGCTGTTTATTTGTTTTAAATTTGACATGAGTTGTCCTTTGTTGTCTTGAAGTACATAGTCTTTGCCAAGATGTTGCTAATGAGGACTAAAGATTTGTTATCCGAAGGGTTTAGGAGCATTTCATGGTGGCTTTCTAGGGTAATACTTACTCAGCAGAGAATTATGGATGATCGATCTTCTTCATTATTTGATCTCTTGCAAGTCTTTACACGGGAAACTTTAAATCATTTCGGCACACTGGATAAATTAACAAGTTATTGGGGTGCTAGTTTGCACAACGCTGAGGGTTTAACAATAGTCTCGATGGTTCATTTGGAAGCTGGTATAATGGAATATTCCTATGGGCGAGTTGATTCATGCAGGTGAATCTATATAGATATATTATCTATGTATTTATTTATTTTCAATTTTTGTGTCTTATATTGATATAGTACCAGATCCTTAATTCTCTGGTGGCAGCTCTTGCTTATATTGACTTGCATATGATTCAAGTAGAAGTTTTACTTCTTAATGGAAAGTGTTATCTTGCGATGATTCTTTTTGTTGCCTTTTCTTTTTCCTGTTGGAGTTTTTCTGGTTTTTTGTATAATACACTTTGTTACCTTTTCTGTAAATTAGAGGAACAAGAGTTTGATGTTTTGTTTTAGTGTTTCAGTTAAGGATTATTATAGTATAAGAGATTTAATAGACCAAAGAGCTTTTTCAAAGGTTGTTATTCTTCTAAAGGGATTCACTAATAATGTTTCCTTAGCTAATGGGCTTTATTTCTGAATCCTTATCAAAGTTGAATTGAACAGCGGAGCTTTCTATTATCTAATCTTTGTTTTTGTTTGCCCAACCTTTTATGTAGTTGATTAATTGAAGTTTTCTTTGTGTCATTTGTAACTTTCCATCTCCATTTGTAACCAAAACATGTTAAAGGTTCTAGTTTTTACAGTAAATCCTTAATATTTAAGCCAGTTTAGTTCCCGAAGCTATAGTTGCTAAAGACTTTGTCATATTTAGATGATAAGTTCAAGAGTCATTTCTTTGTGATCAAGTTATTCTTGAGCTTCTTTATGATCTTTGCTGTCATTAGAGTTTGGAATGATTAACTTTTATGGATTAGAAACATGTTCTAACCCTCTTAGGAAAGGGGGTTATTTGGCTTGGTTGGTTAGTTGACTTCTGGTCTCCTTATGGTTTTCCATTATTCTCTGTCTCAATAAAGTTTTCCTCTCATAACAAGGTAGAATATAAAAAAAAGAGGTAGAAGATGGTGAAGGGTGTTTATGGTGATAGTGATACAGAATGATATTGGTTTGGCAAGAGAAAATGAAAGTTTTGCTTAAGAAATTAACTATGCCCTTTTAAGTTTTAAGTGACATTCTTTTCTTCTCTCTTTCTAGTCTCTACAGCTCTTGAACCTCTGACCTTGTGAAAGGATGTACCTCATCCAACCGCCTAGGCTACAGAGAGGGTACTAAGAATAGTGAATATATTGCAACGGACTACAGTCTATAGAATTGTGAATATATTGCAAATGAAGTTGTGGTTGGGGGTTCAAATTGCATTTGCAGGTCTGTAAAAGCTCCATTGCCTGAATAATGAAGCTGCTTTCTTGTGCTAGGGATTTGAAACATTTTCAGCTTTAATTACTTTAATGCAGTTAGTGTACGTAGTTCATAACTCTCTATGGTGAATGTATTAGCTGGACACTCCTATCTTCTACCCACTTTATTCTCTTATACTTTGGTAGTTCTTTTTGAATGTATCAGCTGGTGATGATTATATATCACTTTGAGTCACTGTTTTTGGAAAAACCTGCTGGTTTTGGATCAAGTAAGATGGCTAGAGCATTGTCACTTTTTGTTTTGGACGATTGACTTGAAAGAAATGCTATGGTTTTTGAGGATATGGAGATGGAGATAGTGGACCTGTTTGATAAAGCATAGTTTTCTGCTTCCTTCTGGGCTTCTACAGATGAAGTTTTTATGGATTTTCCTTTGGTATTGCTAAGTCGGGAGGATGTCTTGATTTAAATGTTTGGAGTTTTGTACTGAGTTCATTTTGGTTCTGTTTTGGTTTCTATTTTGTTGTATTTTCTTTGATGGATTCCTCATCCATATTCTCATTAATAAAAAATTTCAGTTATAAAAAAAAAAAGATTTTCCTTTTTTGTTGATTGTTTTGTATTGGAAGAATTGATTATATATATACATATTGGTTTGTTTTTTGTTTTAAATTGTTATGAGCTTTATTTTTTCTGTCAGCTTTATTTTCTCCATGTTATTGAGGACTTCTTGTTCTCACTTTCCTTTGTAATTGATTTTTATCAATGAAAGGTGGTTTCTTAGCAAAGAAAATATGAACATTGATAATCCGACCTGTT
Source organism: Morus indica (assembly GCA_029231665.1). Taxonomy (NCBI): domain Eukaryota; kingdom Viridiplantae; phylum Streptophyta; class Magnoliopsida; order Rosales; family Moraceae; genus Morus; species Morus indica. The sequence continues at coordinate 3,599,782 of JACAGA010000022.1, forward strand.
TTTCCCTCCTCCTGACAGATGTTTGTTGTACCAGGTTACATTTTGAGTCAGCTGAAGCAGCAGCTGGTCTTGAGCTTTCTGTGACCGGTGTACTTGGCTTCCGTACTTTATATCAGGTTACCCTTTTAAGGGTGTTATTATGATTGTTTGGTTCTGAATTATGTTTGTTAGCTTGACACACTGTTCTATAAAATAGGCAGAACCGAAGGCACAAATGGTCCTTGTTGCAAACAGAATCTCATCTAACAGTGACGAGAACTGTCAATTGGCTAGCAGTAGACCCCATAAACAAGACTCAAATAATGATGATAAATGTTCAAATCTACATCAAAGTGGAACCCATGAGGCCTCTGACATTTTGATAACCCCGAAACTGTTGGAGAATGACAATGGATCTGGAATTAGGGAAGAATCCATCCAAGTTGGAGGCACCGCTGCCCCATTGAGTGCAATCCATCAGGCAGTCATCCTGGCTAAATGTCTTCTAATTGAGAAGAGCGCCCGACATGATGATATGCAGAGTAAGTTAAACATTTGTGTAAATATAGCCATCTCTTTCTCCCCATGGGACAAATTAAGTGGAGGTGTTTCTTGGCTACAAGAACTGCCGATAAGTTTTGATCTTTAATTTACTGCAAAAGAAAATGTTCACTGCATTTACAGGCTTTCAATGATATCCCATTTGTTACCCAGCGTAAATAATAGATTAAGATGCAAGAGTGGCTGGAATTTTTTTTTTTTTTTTTGAGGTTACTTGGTTTAACATGTTCACCATTCATGGCTTGCATAATGGTAATTACAAACACACTGACGTTGATAGGAAATTTTATTCTATTCTAAATATTAAATAATATTCGCTACAAATTATATTATTAATAATGCCCAAAATATTGTTCTGCCTTCTTTCTCTCTCTCCCACTCCCTCCAACCCTCTCTTTATTTACGTGTGTGCCTGTGCACGTGTGTTTGTGGGTATGTGGTGTGGGATGATGGGTTTATTGCAACTTTTTTCTGGTTGGTGTGGGCTTTCCTCTTTTCCTTTTGATTTCTAAGAATTATTATCTTTTTTTTTAATGAGTGAGCTCTAATTGTTTCCTTCTTTCTCTTGCATGGTAGATTTCTTGTCTCCTAGACTTTGTAGTCACTAGTCAGCCTTTTGCTAGCTTCTGTAATTTAGGCAGCAGAACAGATTATATTCTGCAAATATGTAGGACCTGTTTTTGATCATTCAATTTCCTAACATTTGTTTCAGGATGGGATATGGCTCCATATATAGAGGCAATTGATTCTCAACAAGCATCATGCTATACTGTAAGTCAAGAAGTAAACTCAAGTAAAATGTTATTTGTTTAGTAAAACAAGATTTTGATTCTTCCGTTGATAAGCATAGTGCAATAAACCAAGTTTAAGCGTGCTGCTTAAATTCTTGTTAGTTGTCTTCGATAGTAGTGATGAGTTTCACCTCCATCGAGAATTCTTTTTGGTCTCTGTTTACATGGGAGTTATTTTACCTATATCTTCTGATGTTAAAACTTCACATTTCCAAGATGCTTTTCATCAAAGGCCAAAATCTCTGCTAGAGTTTGTTGAGTTGGACAGACCTATTGCAATGTTCTGGTTTTGTTCCATTATTTTGTTTGTTGAGGAAAACTTGTCCTCTCTGATCTTCTGTAATTTTGCTCTCTCTCTCTCTCTCTCTCTCTCTCTCTCTCTCTCTCTCTCTCTCTCTCTCTCTCTCTCTCTCTCTCTCTCTCTCTCTCTAGTTTGTTGAGTTGGACAGACCTATTGCAATGTTCTGGTTTTGTTCCATTATTTTGTTTGTTGAGGAAAACTTGTCCTCTCTGATCTTCTGTAATTTTGCTCTCTCTCTCTCTCTCTCTCTCTCTCTCCTCTCTCTCTCTCTCTCTCTCTCACAATTACAATTTCTGGTTGTTATCTAAAACAGTTTTATATTATGTATTTTTTCTTTTATCATAACATTGTCTTTTTTTTGAAACGGATCTTTCCTGTAAGGTCTACATTTCTCTTGCAAAAATACGCTGTGATACAAAATGACAAGAGAAACAACCTAAGGAGAACAAAAAAGGACCAAAAGAATTAAAATAGAATGTGCTGCAAATACCCTAATTGAAGGCAATTGTATTTCCATAAGACTTAGAAATGGAGAGAGATCAAAAGAAACAAAGAAAATCATAGCAGTAGAAAACTGCAGGCCTTCTCCTGTGTTGCCGGTCACACTTCAAGTGTTTTTTTTTTTTAATCATCATCATCATCATCATCATCATCATCATTATTATTATTATTATTATTATTATTATTATTATTATTATTATTATTATTATGTTTTTATTGAATGGATGGCTATGATTTATGTTAGTGGCATTTCTTTTAAATAAATGGGGGAAGTGTTAGTTTCAAAGGAATCTTTCCTCTCTTCGTTTTAGTCCTTATTCCTAGTTTAGTTATGCTTGTGGTCAATAGGTCATTTGACATTTTGACTTCTTGTGTGGATTCCAAAACTGATGGAACGGCTATTAGATCTAGTCTATTTAATGGTTCCGCAGGTAGTTTGCTTAAGCATTTCTCTCTCATTGAAGTTCATGTTTTTGGCAGTTTTATATTTCTCCTAAATGTTAGTTACTCACTTCTCTTGAGTTTCCACCTTCTTGCTTTGATTAGATGCCTCTTATTTTATCAGATTCGGCGTTGTTGTGACATCTTGCGAATTCGATGGGAGTCAACTCGAAGTCGTACTAAGGAGCGTGCTTTGACAATGATGGATAAATTGGTATGCTCCATATTCGTTAATGTCAGTTTGATCTCTGGATATCTCATCATTTATCTGTTTTCTAACTCAGGCGCCTAAATGATTGTTGCTTTATTCCTATTCATTTGTGAAAGAAAAACATAATGTAAAGGAAATATTCATGCATGAAAACTTTTTTTTATATTATTTTTTAAATAAGCAAAAGCCTTATATTGATGAGTAAATTCCAATACATGGATAAGGGGATGAGGTATTGTCTGGAAAGAAAACCAAAAGAAAAGGTACAACAACTAATAAATCACATAGGATACTGACAATGCAAATTCTTGTTCTCAGAATAAAGCCCTACTTGCTAAATGGCTTTGGAGGTTTTCTAAGGGGGTGGGTTCTTTTTGGCATAGTGTGATCAAAAGCAAATATGATACTGTTTTTGGTGGTTGGGAGTCAGGAGATTGTTCTAGGGTGACCTTCCGATACCTGTGGAAAGCCATTCAGTCCCTGCGTTCTTTTTTTCGGTTCCATGCGATTTTGAAGGTAGGGGATGGTAAGAGAGTGATGTTTTCGGAAGATGGGTGGGCCGGTGAAGAGTGTTTTGATGTTCTTTTCCAAAATCTTTTTAGACTGTCAACCTTTCATAATCAGCCCATTTAGTCTTTTAATACAATAGGAAATGATTCTTCTCTTTCTTGGAGTTTTCATTTTAGGAGAAATCCTAGTGAGAGTTGGGCGAGGTGGTGGACTTGGTCTCTTGTCTGGAGGGGGTGAGGGTCTGTGCTAGTTTAGAGGATAGATGGGTTTGGGCTTTGGACAGGTTGCGTATGTTCTCTTGTAAGTCTGTTAGGAACCTAATATTTTGAAGTCTTTTTTAGTAGTCTCAAGGCAGTATAAATAGGGGGTTTAGTTGTTAGGGAGGGGCATCAGATTTTATAGAGAGTGTCTAGTGCTGTGCACTATTTTGGAGGTCGGAGGTCCTCGAAACCGTCCATCTATCTTGTAATTTTGCATTTCTAGTATTGTTAATGAACCATAGATTCCAGGAACCTAACAATGGTATCAGAGCACCGATCCATGGCACCTAAACCAGCGGATCCGGAGAGGGTGACTACGGTGGAAAAGGGACTGGCGGTGGTCCAGGAGGCAACCTCCCGCAGATCCGTGAAGACGTGGCTTGGGCTGCGTGGTGAACTGGGGAAGGTTCGGACTCAGTTGGAAGACGTGCATGCGGCGCTGTGGAGGATGGAGGCACTGCTGGCGGCGCGGCCGATGGCCGGGGAGGCCGAGTGGGGTCGCGACGGCAAACGACGAGACGGGGAGAGGCGAGATCGCGTGCCTCGGGGCGAGGAGAGCCCAAATCGCGACCACCCAGGCGGAGTGGAGGTGCCAAATCGGGCAGATCTTCGTCCGAAAGCGCCGATTCGCGAAGATCAAGGCCGCGAGAGGGAGTTCCGACGCCGGAGAGACGTGGGTCTCATGGATGAGTGCGAGATCCGTCGCGATCTGGGGCTGGGTGGTCCGGATCTGCAGCGTGAGGGGTTGTTCGACGACGGGAGGAGGGCGGACGGTGGTCGCGACCGTCGGGAGAGGGCGGTGGAGCTTGTTCGGCGACGGGAATCGGAGTGGGAGCCGGAGTTAGAGGAGGAGAAGCTTGCTCCGGAGTTGGGATGGCATGGGTACCCTCGGAACAGGGAACCCATCCCTGTTCCGGTCGCGGTTGGGGCTGATTCCGGACCGATTTGGACCGAGCCTCGCGATTCCGGCGTGAAAGGGGCAGATCCCGGCGCTACGGAGACAGATCCCGGCGCGACGGAGGCTGGGCTCGACGATTTGGCTGCTGTTTGGATAGGGCCTCACGATTCCGGCGTGAAAGGGGTTGATTCCGGGGTACTTGGGGCTAGTTCTGTCGCCATGAAGGCTGGGATTTGCAATTCCGACGCGATTAAGATCAATTCTGGCAATTTGGGGGCTGGGTCTCTCGTTGGGGGGGCTGGGTCTCTCGTTGGGAGGGCTGGGACTTGGAATCCAAGTGTCATGAGGGATGATTTTGGAGCAATTAGAATTGGGTGTTGGAATTCCAGCGTGATTGGGGCTGATTTTCGCGCAATTGGGGCTGATTTCCGTGCAATTGGGGCTGGGCTTCGTGATTACGGTGCGATTAGGGCATATTCCGGCGAGCCAAGGGCTGGGTTTCTCAAATCTGGCGTGATTTGGGTTGGTTCCGATGCCGTTAAGGCTGGGCTGCACACTTCCAACGTGATTAAGGACAATTCCAGTGACATTTGGACTGGGTCTTCTTATTTCGGTCCGATAGGGGTCGGTTCTACAAAGAGCGGGGTGGCAGAAGGGGGGTTGAAAGGAATTGGCGTGATAGGAATCGGAAGGAAGTGGAGACACACGGCTGCGATTACTTAACACCTTGAGGACAAGGTGTTTTTTTAGGGCGGGAGTAATGTTAGGAACCTAATATTTTGAAGTCTTTTTTAGTAGTCTCAAGGCAGTATAAATAGGGGGTTTAGTTGTTAGGGAGGGGCATCAGATTTTATAAAGAGTGTCTAGTGCTGTGCACTATTTTGGAGGTCGGAGGTCCTCGAAACCGTCCATCTATCTTGTAATTTTGCATTTCTAGTATTGTTAATGAACCATAGATTCCAGGAACCTAACAAAGTCCTTTTCAATTCTCTAGTTGATGACCAATCTTTTCCGGCATTTCCTCTTTATTATTTTGTTTGGAAAATCGGTTCCTACAAAAATTCAGGTTTTTGGTTGGTTACTTTCACTTTGTAAATTGAATGCGCAAGATTTGTTGCAAAAGAGGAAGCCATTCCTTTCCATTTCCCTGTGATGGTGTGTGCTATGCAGGAGTGATAATGAGACATCGGGTCACTTGTTCCTCCACTGCTCTTTTTCTTCGAAGATATAGTGTAAAATTATAGGGGAGTTCTGTTTACAGTGGGCTTTTCCAAGAAACGTTCCTGATCTAATGGGTGTTGATGTTTCAGGTGATTGAAATAAGAGAACTAATCGGTTATGGAACATAGTAATCTT
>JACAGA010000022.1:3605690-3618251 GCA_029231665.1 Morus indica
TAAAGAAACTTTGAGAGGAAAAAGCTACTTTTGTATTCTGCCCTACGTAAAGGTAATACACTTGTCTGCTATATACATTTACAGAAAGACTACTTTAGGAATGTCTATTTATGCTATTCTGAGTAAGAAAAGACAAATCAAACTATTATAGGAAACTATCAACTATTTTGAGTTATTATCTTCTATAATCATGCAGCATATATTGTGGAATTGAGGTCAACTCATTGATCCTCAAATCCCCCTTGTATCCAGGCTGGACAGCTCATGTTGACACTCCCTCTCAAGTTGGTGCATAGATATCATCAATGCCTAACTTGTCTAGTGAGCTATAGAATGCCTTGGTAGGAACTACTTTTGTGAGTATATCTGCCAACTGATCTTCCGACTTTACAAACGGGAACTGAACAATTTTTTCCTCAAGCTTCTGTTTGATAAAGTGTCGATCCACCTCGACATGTTTTGTACGATCATGTTGGACTGGGTTATGTGCTATCTCTATTGCTGCTTTGTTATCACAAAACATATTCATTGGAGACTCGGATGGATATCCAATTTCTTCTAGTAACCTCTTCAACCATAGCAGCTCGCACAAGCCTTTAGCCATTCCTCTAAACTCAGCCTCTGCACTGGAAAGTGCAACCACTTTCTGCTTCTTACTCCTCCAAGTAACCAGGTTCCCTCCCACAAAAGTGAAGTATCCTGATGTAGATTTTCTATCAGTGATACTCCCTGCCCAATCTGCATCAGTATAGCCATCAATCTTAAGATGGTTATTTTCCTTAAACATGAGTCCTCTTCCAGGCGCCGCCTTCAAGTACCGAAGGATTCGAATAACAGCATTCATATGCTCCTCACTAGGACAGTGCATAAACTGGCTCACCAAACTCACAGCATATGCAATGTCAGGTCGAGTATGAGATAAGTAAATCAGCTTTCCTACAAGACGCTGATATCTTCCCTTGTTGGTAGGAGCTCGGTCTGAGTCCTTTTTCAAGCCATGGTTCTGTACTATTGGAGTGTCTGCAGGCTTGCAGTCAAGCATTCCAGTCTCTGATAATAAATCGAGTACATACTTTCTTTGTGACAAGAAGATACCTTGACTTGACCTAGCTACCTCAATGCCGAGAAAATACTTTAAGGACCCAAGGTTCTTCATCTCAAATTCAGAGGCTAAATGCTCCTGTAGCCTTTGAATTTCCTCCTTGTCATCTCCTGTAATGATCATGTCATCAACATAAATTATTAGAGTTGTCACTTTCCCTTGATGGTGCTTCAAGAATAAGGTATGATCTAAGTTGCTTTGTTTAAAACCATGCTTCACCATAGCCAGAGTGAACCGCCCAAACCATGCTCTCGGTGATTGTTTCAGTCCATATAACGCCTTTATCAGCTTGCATACAACTTGTGTCTTCGATGATGTAGTGAAGCCTGGTGGAACATCCATGTAGAGTTCTTCCTTCAGCTCTCCATGGAGAAAGGCATTTTTCACATCAAACTGGTGCAACGACCAATTTAAATTTGCAGCTAAAGAGAGTAGTACTCTGACCGTGTTCAGTTTCGCAACTGGTGAGAAAGTCTCATGGTAATCCAGCCCATAGGTTTGAGTATATCCCTTTGCTACAAGTCTAGCTTTGTATCTTTCAACTGACCGATTGGATTTATGCTTGATTCAGAACACCCATTTACAACCTACCGTCCTCTTTCCCTGAGGTAGCGGCATCAATGTCCAAGTTTCATTCTTTTGCAAAGCTTCCATCTCCTCAATCATTGCTTGAACCCACTTGGGGTCTTCCATGGCCTCCTGCTCATTTCTGGGTATGTGCTTGGCTGATAGTCCCTGAACAAAGCCCTCAAGAGGTTTTGACAGTCTAGTTGTTGAGACATGATTGGCGATTGGATAGGCTGATTTTTTCCCTCCATATTCCGGTGAGTACCTGTCTGGTGGCTTTCCCCTGTTGTGTCTAAAGGGCAATTTAAAAACACTAGATTCATGAGAGTCAAGAGGGGAGTCTAGAACTTGTACCTCAGGAGTATTCTCAGGAGAGTGGCCTGGTACTGGAGGGTGCTGCTCGGGCTCTTCTTGCTCAGGCTGTTCAATTTCCTCGCTGTCTAACAACTGCTCAGGCTGCTCATTAATCACTACGGGTTTGGACTGAGGCATGCATTCATGCTGCTGCTCATGTTGCGTGGACTGCTCAGGCTGTTGAGAAGGCACAGGTTGTTGTTCAAGAGGTTGCATTGACGTAGATTGCATGGACTGTATGGACTCGGGTTGTCCAAAAACAAACCATTCTTCCCAATTATCCTCTTCACTCAGTGTCTCCCCCTGAAGAGAATAATCGGTTGGCTTTGGAAAATAAGTTTCTGACTCAACGAATGTGACATCCATAGTGATGTACACGCGTCTGGTGGTAGGGTCATAACACCTATAGCCTTTTGTGTGTGTTCCATATCCTAGGAAGATACATCTAACAGCACTTGGATCTAGTTTCGTTCTTTGATTCCTGTGGAGGTGTACATAGACAACGCAGCCAAAAACTTTTGGTGAAAGCATGAGAATTGATGGTACATGCTGGGCCAAGTATTGTAATGGAGTACGGAAAGCCAAAACTCTTGATGGCATCCTATTCAGTAAATACACTGCAGTGACAACTGCATCAGTCCAAAATCGTCGAGGTACATGGGCTGCAACCAGGAGAGCTCGTGTTGTTTCTAGGATGTGTCTATTTTTTCGCTCCGCCACTCCGTTTTGTTGGGGTGTTTGAGAACACGTTGTTTCATGGTGGATACCACTTGTCAGTAAATACTCCCCAAACTCGTTGTTGACATATTCCCCCCCATTATCTGTTTTTAGTATTTGAAGATTAGCCGAGAATTGAGTCTATATCATGCTATGGAAAGACTGGAAAATACCAAACACATCATTCTTATTTTTCATTAAATAAAGCCAAGTCATACGAGTGCAATCATTGACAAAGGTTACAAACCATCTAACACCTGACTGAACAGTGATGGGAGCTGGTCCCCACACATCTGAATGAATCAAAACAAAAGGAATTTCACATTTATTTGACCTTAGAGGAAAAGGCACACGGTGACTCTTAGCTTGGATACAAGTTTCACACTCAAAATCTGATATTTGTAAATTCAAAAATAGTTCAGGAAATAGGTGTTTCAAATAACCAAACGATGGATGCCCTAGTCTTTTATGCCATAACCAAATCTGTCTCTCCTTGTTATTGATCTGCCGCACATTATTGACTCTGCCAAGACTCAAATCATCCATGTAGTATAGCCCCCCCTTTTTAGTACCACGGCCTATGATCTCCTTGGTGAGAATATCCTGAAACAAGCAAAACGTAGGATACATTAACACACAACAATTTAATTCCTCAGTTGCTTGTCCTACCGAAATTAGTTTACTTGTAAGGGATGGAACTGTTGGTTCCCGAATCGAATTCGGATGCGGAAGCGTAGCGGAAAGGCGGATCGTGTATAACAAAAATTTTCATAAAACCTTTGAGATACTCTATAGATTATATTAATTTATGCACGAATAAATTAATCTCATTAATTCATTTAAAGAACTAAATTCGGAAAAATACCTGGAGGCCGTCTCGGTTGATAACTTGAGTTCTTTGACCTCGAACAATCCTTGCTCCAAAACTTTGTGTTTAGAAAACCAATGTCTTCCACATCAATTCCTAGAATACACGAAGACGTGTGTGTGGGCACACATGAGACAAAACGGGTTACAATAAACACTCGAATTTCCACAAACACCAACGCATGCACGATGTGGAATTTTTGGAGAAAATTTTTTCCTTCCTCTCTACTTGAGAAAATTTGGCCAGCCTTAACCTTTAGGGCTGAAAAAATTGTTTCAAAATTTCTATAGAGAAATTTCGGCAACCTCTAAAATTAGGGCAAAAAAGCATTCCGAAAATTGTCTCAAAAAATAGTATTTAGAGAGTAGAAGTCAAACTTCTAAAAGGAATCCAATCTCTATCTCTAAGATAAAGCTTGTTAATTATCTCCTATTTGAATTTTGAACAAAAAATCCCTTCCCCTTATCCTTAAAGTGGCCGGCCACACTAGTAGGGTTTATCCCTATGTGTGGCACCTATTATAGATAAGGAAGGAAGATATTTTATCCTTTATCCAGTAGTTCAATTTTAATTCTGATTCAAATTTGAATTTAAGTCAAACTTAAATTAATTTGAATTCTAAATTGAACAACTTATCAAATAAGTTTAAATGGATAAATCTAGATGTGTTCACATTCAAATTTAAATAATCACATTATTTAAATAATAATTAATTCTTAATTAATTATTTCCGAGTGTTTAATTTTAGAATTCCGTAATTCTAAAATTCCCATTTTGTCCTCTGTGTCTGGTAGAATTACTAGGACGACGCGGGGACTAATGGACATATAATCCCGAGCTCCAATAGAATTAATAATCAATTAAACACTTTAATTAATTAATTAATTCTATTAATTCCAATAGTTACTCCACTATAAACTTGGAATTGCACTCTCGAAATTATAGATACAAATTACTTCTAAACTGTGAAGTGTCCATTTGATATAGTCATTGCATATAGATCAATCCTCCATAAATAATTCATAATTAGAGCCAGGTAGAATCCATTAACCTCTCTAATTATATCTTTATGCTTGAGTACCATTGATTCTCTAATGGATAGTGATTCATATAACACATTCATGAATCGGAGCTCCTACTGGTCCAAGTACCGAATCAACCCTCAAGAGAATTATTTATCTACTTCTTTCTCAAGAAGGAATGGATTCCATCTCGTATAATAACATGCCCAGCTACCTACTTCATCATGTCTCCAAAATACAAGGAATAGGATTCAGGGTCTCGGAATCCATACCAAGTAAATCAAAAGACACAAATCCATAAATAGAAGTCTGTTAAGAACTCAGGATTAAGATCATTCTATATATGACCATCGATAGACTCAATTAGAATTTCTATACTTAACGGAAATTATTAGAAATTCATATTGTGTCTGTGTCCTTCTTCCACATAATCTCATTATGCGAAATACACTCATTCAATATCTCACCATATTAACAGTGCGGATAACACTGTTCCATTCTAAATGGGAATGACATGTATTAATAATGTTTTAATTAAAGATTCCAAACTTTAATTAAATTCATTATGAACATTGCTTTTTGAGTATTATCCTTAAACATTATCCTCTCGTATATAACACTTATATACAATGTTTAAGGTTCCATAAATAATCAAGGAATTTTCATTGATATTCATAAAATATTCATAAATATATGCACATAAAATAATGAATAAACTCTTTTATTAAATAAATAATAAATGTCCTATTACATCTCATGCTTCTAGGACACCATTCCCAACAATCTCCCACTTGTCCTAAAGCAGGTAGGATATGTCTCAGATCCTGAAAATTTCTAGGTGTCTATGACTGATCTATGCTCACAACAATTTCTAGATCAGTTAAGAATTTTCTAGAGTCAGGTTGCTTTCTTTTGCTGCTTCACAAGCTGCTACACATTAACTCTTAATGATAAAATTAGCAATCACACTTTGCCAACAACCTTTCTTGTCATGACTCCTTCACCTAGTGTGAACACAGACTCGGATGTTGACTCTCAAAATCCACGTGTGACTCATAGTCAAAGCCTATGTATCCAGTGAAAGACAACTCTTTCACTGACTAAACTATCTTATAGTTTCTTTATTTTCCTTATATACTTAAGGATACACTACACGACCACTCAATGATCAGATCTTGAGTTCAACTGACAACGACTAAATACTCCCACTGAATATCATATATTCGGGCTTGTAAAGAATAAGAACATCTTCTTTTCTTTCATTTGAAACATCTTGGTTTTGATCAAATCCATAAGACTTAATAGCCTCATCAAACTTGATATTCCATGATCTAGAAGTTTGCTTTAATCCATAAATGGATCTCTACAGTTTTGCAGACTTTCTGCTCTAGGCCTTTCTCTATGTAACCCTCTGGCTGATCGATATAGATGGTTCCCTCAAGATAGCCATTCAGAAAAGCTGTCTTGACATCCATCTGCCATATCTCATATTCAAAATATGTTGTTATGGCTAAGAGTATTCGGATGGACTTAAGCATGGCCTCCGGTTAGAGAGTTTCCTCATAGTCAACTCCCTCTTTATGGGTGTAACCCTTAACCACTAGCCTTGCTTTATAAGTCTCTACTTTTCCATCCGCTTATCTTATTCTCTTGAAGATCCACTTGCATCCAATGCGTTTTACCCCTGCGGGTAGATCTACAAGTTGCCAGACTGAGTTAGAGTACATGGACTCTAGCTCGAGTTTCATAGATGCTTGCCACTTTTCCTTATCAAATTATCCATCGTAGCCTTAAAGGTCACCGGATCCTCCTTACCATCATCCACAGTGACGATATGTGTTTCCTCAGTATACCGGTTAGGTAACTTGCTTACCCTCCCACTACAACGAGGTGCCACTAGAGTTTGATTAGGAATCGTGATCATTCTTAGCGTTCAAACAACTCTTGTCGGTTGTGGTCCAATCTTATTGGAAAGTAACTTTTCCAGAACTTCTTAGCTTCTAGGCTTGAAAACTATCATATAGTCATGCTCTAGAAACGTGGCATTTGTCATACATTTACCTTTGATTCTTATGACTATATAAAATAATCATTCTTTTGTCCCCATTGCATATCCCACAAACATGCATATTTACGATCTTAGTTCCAACTTCCCAGTCTATTGTTTCATCACATGAGCCGGACACCCCTATATGTGAATACGCTTCAAAACTGACTTTCGACCGTTCCACAACTCTAGGGGTGTCTTTGGTATAGACTTAGATGGTACTAGATTCAAAATATACATGGTGGTTCGTAGGGCATAATCCCGGAACGAAGTAGGAAGTGAAGAATAACTAAACATTGATCTTATCATGTCGAGCAAAGTCTGATTTCTCATTTCGGCTACACCATTCTGCTGTGGTGTACCGGGTGTAGTCAATTGGGATACCACACTTTCTCCAATCAAGAAATCCTGAAACTCTTAGTCCAGGTATTCATCCCCTCAATCTAATTGAAGTGTCTTGATTGGTTTACCTAACTGTTTTTCAACTTCTGCTCGAAATTCTCTAAACTTTCTAAAAGTTTCAGATTTCCGTTGCATTAGGTAAACATAACCATATCTTGAATAATCATCAATGAAAATGATGAAATATTCGTAACCTCCTTTGTCTTGGACGTTTAACGGTCCACATACATCCGAATGTATTAGCTAAAGAGGTTATGTGGCTCCTTCTCCTTTCGTCATGGAAGGCCCGTGGTCATTTTGCCTCCCAGACAAGATTCATTGGCTGGACGCTCACTAACTTTTAGTTCGCGTAAAGGACCATCCTTTACCAGTCTTTAAATCGTGTTTAGGCTAATATGACCAAGTCTAAGATGCCACATATATGTGTTATTTATCATGAGAGATCCTTTGATCCTTATTCTTAAGTTTGGCAACTTTTGAACTTTTCAATATTTTGCAGTGAGCCAGGCATCGGTTTAAACGGTATAAACTATTTTCCAAATATCCAGAACATATATCGGAACCATTCCGAAAGATGTGGACTAGATTTTTATTTAAAAGCAATTGTTCAAATAATTTGGAATTAGAAATCAAATTTCTGTTTATGCTTGGTGGGAAATAAACATTGTTCACAACAAGGTATTTCCAAAATTGAAGTCTAACTTCTCCCACTGCCTTTTGCCAATATCCTCGCGGTATTCCCAGTTTCATCGTGTAGTCCCTGATGGCAAGTTCTTCGTAAGAACTAATATTTTGCAAAGAAAACCAAAACATGATTAGTTGCTCCCGAATCAACTATCCAGGACGAGGAATCACCCTCTACTAAAGATGTTTTTAGAATTAGTAAATCTTATTTACTTTGATTCATTTTCTTTGTTAGGTGGAAACAATTTCCATTTAAGCGCTAAAACTTAATAAAGAAAACAAACATGATTAGTTATTCCTGAATCAACTATTTAGGATAAGGAATCACCCCTTTTTACTAAACATGTTTTAAGAACTAGCAAATCATATTTACTTGAGTTCCTTTCTTTATTTCGGTGGAAACAACTTTCCCTGTAAGAACTAAGACTTAATAAAGAAAACAAACATGAGTAGCAACTCCAGAATCTGCTATCCAGGAATAAGGAATTATCCTTTTTTACTAAACATGTTTTTAGAACTAGCAAATCGTATTTGCTTGATTCCTTTTCCTTTATTTTATTGGAAACGACTTTCCTTTTGTCTTTTACTTAGGCCCTTACAGTATTTAGCCAACCCTTTTGTTTTATGGATTTTCAGATACGGTATCTGATGACTGCATTATCTCATAAGCTGTCTCCATGCCTTCATACTTCTTGTGAATTACCACGCACAATCCTAGCTAACAGTTAGCTACTGTGTTTTCGTTAAGGACAGGAGGACAATCCTCCATTTGGGACAAACTTATATTCATCACATGAATGTAAGTTGTTTATGTTACTTTACCACTTCGCATAGTTTATCTCTAGTCAGTGTTTCAGTTTTGTATAGTGAGATTATAGGATTTGACATATTGCTGGAAATAAGTAGAATATTCATCTAATCAATTTATGTGCATGAATATCAAAAAATGTGAATTTAGGCACAATTAAATATGATGCATGATGCACATGAAAAATACATAAATCATGTTTTAATTTTAGGTGCCAACGATAATCCAATTTACCACAAATAAAGTGTACCTTTGGGTAGTCAAATTATTTGCAAATTGAACCGAGGCCCCTCTCAGTTAATAAATATAGTCAAAATATCTCATATTTTCATATTTATTAACTACCGTTATTTTAGTCAAAATATAACCAACAAACTTTGATTATATCTTTATGAGTGTTAAACCACCGTTTCAGATCCCATAGACTTAACTTCGGATTGCTACCTTTGGGTAGTCAATTCGAAAATACATCCTGAAATCCTATCTCTAGGAAGCCAACCTTGTTATTGATCCGGCAAGAACACTCTCCTTTAGCAGGGCGATTCAATGTCGCCGCAAAGCCCCTCTCCGGATCTCACGGTGTTGCGCTAACGGTGGAGACTAGTGGGTCGTATTGTCATACAACCCTCTCCCACTCATTATTTTGCAAATATGTATTTTATTTGAAAATCATCTCATGTTTTCCCTATTCCGATAAATAAACAATTTATTTTTCGGATATGTGAAATCCTAAAATTTAACTCTTAAATTCAATTTCACATATAACATGATTTTGCAAACTAATTTTGCAACTTAAATCAATTTAATCATATTAAATCGATTTTAGCGCATGGTTCTTATTTTATTTTATCCTTTTAAAACTCTTTTAAATAAATAAAATAAATAATAATAAATGCGCATATATGCATGGCATGTTATAAAACATATGAGTAGGCACACTATATCTATATGGCATGTTATATGCATGGACATATAATATATAATTATCAACATAAAATATAAATATATGCAATCGGCTATTGAGATGGATTTGACCGGGTCCCATGGAAAATATAAATTACAACCAAAATCGAATAAATAAATAATTACAATAATTATTTTCTTCCGTTACATCAACGGGTCTTCGATTCTTGAACTCTTCATTCTTTGGCTTCGTTCTTTGTCTTCGGGTTGGATTTCACCTTCTTCAGGGTCCGGAACTCTTCCAGAAAAATTTTGTACTATTCAGGTTCAAAACCCTAATGGGCCAATAGGTCTAAATAATTTTGACATTGGTTAAAATTAATTTACCCATAATTTCCTTCTTATAAGAAAATTATTAAATTATTTTAGCCAAATAAAATTATTTAATTTATATATATAATTATAATTATAATTATTATCCAATAATAATTAATAATTATAACTCTTATATACATATATATATATATATTATATATCGTATATATATAATAATGTATTTAATCGTTATAACCTTTTATAACATTTATATATATGTATATATATATATACACAACTATTAAGTTACACGGGTATGTTATTAACCGTGTAACCATGCGCGGGCAATAATGCCTAGAGAAGGCATCATGGGCCTCTGGCCCAAACAACCATCATGGGGCCATCACATGGTCCTCTTTCTCTATGCTTGCTTGCGGCCATTCAATACATGCGTAAGTTGTGGTTCCAAACCACTGGTTGCGCGTAGACAGCGGCAACACTAAGGAAAACAAAACACAGTGTAGGGGCAGCGGGGACTACGGGCATGGGCTACTGTGAGGCAGCGGCAGGGCAGCAACTTGGCCGGCTCCATGGCTGGTCTTCCAGGCTTCTTTTGATTGCAAATCAAAACCCTAATCTACCCCTAATCCTAGAATTACAATAATTCTATTTCCCGAATAAAATTACAAATAATTTAATTCAACGAATTTAATGCGATCCATGGAACCATATAATTAACGACCAAATCCATCATCCATACATTCATCATCATGAATCAAATATAAACATCCATAAATGCAAGTGCCTACCCATCACATACATAATTAAATATCATATATTTAATATTGATTATCAAATAATCGGAGCATAAATTAATATAGTCTATAGACCGCTCTGATACCAATTGTTGGTTCCCGAATCGAATTCGGATGCGGAAGCGCAGCGGAAAGGGGGATCGTGTATAACAAAAATTTTCATAAAACCTTTGAGATACTCTATAGATTATATTAATTTATGCACGAATAAATTAATCTCATTAATTCATTTATTAAGAACTCAATTCGGAAAAAAACCTGGAGGCCGTCTCGGTTGATAACTTGAGTTCTTTGACCTCGAACAATCCTTGCTCCAAAACTTTGTGTTTAGAAAACCAATGTCTTCCACATCAATTCCTAGAATCCACGAGGACGTGTGTGTGGGCACACATGAGACAAAACGGGTTACAATAAACACTCGAATTTCTACAAACACCAACGCATGCACGATGTGGAATTTTTGGAGAAAATTTTTTCCTTCCTCTCTACTTGAGAAATTCGGCCAGCCTTAACCTTTAGGGCTGAAAAAATTGCTTCAAAATTTCTATAGAGAAATTTTGGCCACCTCTAAAATTAGGGCAAAAAAGCATTCCGAAAATTGTCTCAAAAAATAGTATTTAGAGAGTAGAAGTCAAACTTCTAAAAGGAATCCAATCTCTATCTCCAAGATAAAGCTTGTTAATTATCTCCTATTTGAATTTTTGAACAAAAAAATCCCTTCCCCTTATCCTTAAAGTGGCCGGCCACACTAGAAGGGTTTATCCCTATGTGTGGCACCTATTATAGATAAGGAAGGAAGATATTTTATCTTTTATCCAGTAGTTCAATTTTAATTCTGATTCAAATTTGAATTTAAGTCAAACTTAAATTAATTTGAATTCTAAATTGAACAACTTATCAAATAAGTTTAAATGGATAAATCTAGATGTGTTCAAATTCAAATTTAAATAATCACATTATTTAAATAATAATTAATTCTCAATTAATTATTTCTGAGTGTTTAATTTTAGAATTCCGTAATTCTAAAATTCCCATTTTGTCCTCTGTGTCTGGTAGAATTAATAGGACGACGCGGGGACTAATGGACCTATAATCCCGAGCTCCAATAGAATTAATAATCAATTAAACACTTTAATTAATTAATTAATTCTATTAATTCCAATAGTTACTCCACTATAAACTTGGAATTGCACTCTCGAAATTATAGATATAAATTACTTCTAAACTGTGAAGTGTCCATTTGATATAGTCATTGCATATAGATCAATACTCCATAAATAATTCATAATTAGAGCCAGGTAGAATCCGTTAACCTCTCTAATTATATCTTTATCCTTGAGTACCATTGATTCTCTAATGGACAGTGATTCATAAAACACATTCATGAATCGGAGCTCCTACGGGTCCAAGTACCGAATCAACCCTCAAGAGAATTATTTATCTACTTCTTTCTCAAGAAGGAATGGATTCCATCTTGTATAATAACATTCCCAGCTACCTACGTCATCATGTCTCCAAAATACAAGGAATAGGATTCAGCGTTTCGGAATCCGTACCGAGTAAATCAAAAGACACAAATCCATAAATAGGAGTCTGTTAAGAACTCAGGATTAAGATCATTCTATATATGACCATCGATAGACTCAATTAGAATTTCTATACTTAACGGAAATTATTAGAAATTCATATTGTGTCTGTTTCCTTGTTCCACATAATCTCATTATGCGGAATACACTCATTCAATATCTCACCATATTAACAGTGCGGATAACACTGTTCCATTCTAAATGGGAATGACATGTATTAATAATGTTTTAATTAAAGATTCCAAACTTTAATTAAATTCATTATGAACATTGCTTTTTGAGTATTATCCTTAAACATTATCCTCTCGTATATAACACTTATATACAATGTTTAAGGTTACATAAATAATCAAGGAATTTTCATTGATATT
>JACAGA010000022.1:3618351-3635204 GCA_029231665.1 Morus indica
CTTAGCGTTTAATGCAATCATGCCTATTAGTGATGGGTTTAGGAAGTGAAAGTGCATTTGGTGGTTTGGATGTACAAACATGGGTGATGAACGAAGTAAGCAATATGGCTCAAAGGGGGTAAACAAATGATGAGTTTTCTTTTCAAGGGTTTGCTTCAAAGGCCCAATCGATCCAAATAAAATACCTTAATCATCTCTCCAATGACACTAAACTGACAATTTCGCCTCAAGTTTCACTCAAATGGGTTCTAGTGTTCATGAGATATCAAAGTCTACCTAATGCACATAAATGTTCTCCAAATGCTCAACAAGTCAAGTGATCATGATTCATGGTGCTCAAAAGTAGAGAATCAAGAGTGAATTTCAATCAATGCGAGTCAAGCACACAGAAATCTCAATGAAATACATTTCAAAAGACCTAGGATGGCATCAAGTGACTATACTCATCATTATTATCTAGTCATTTCATCTCAACAAAACTCACTATTTATTCAAACAACCTAAATGAAAAACACGTAAAAACATGGCCAAAAGAACATAACTCAATGGAAATTCAAGGATGATTATGCGCTTGGTGACGGGGGGTGTCAAGCCGTGGTTCTGAATTGTTGGAGCTATCCTCAACACCGTGGTGGTTTGTTGAATACCTCCAATACCGATAGTTAACATCGGCCACATCTTCCAACAACCAATAAGCTTCATCCGCGGATAGTTGGTGAAAAGAGGTGGTACCATTTCCTCTTTCCACCCACATTCTTGTTGCAGCATCTAACCCGTCGAGGAAGATTCGTAGTTGCACCTCCCTCGGGAAACCATGGTGGGGAAACTGAATGAGCAGTTCCTTATATCTCTCCAAAGCACTAAAAAATGGCTCGGACTCTCGTTGAGCAAATCTTAAGAGGACTTGTCGATCAACCATCTCCAAGTACCTCGTAAAACAAGAGAAAACAAAAATAAAACAAAAGATTAAAGATGAAAAATAAAAGCCTAAATTAAAATCAAGTTATGTACTCACAATATTAACAACAATTTCAAATTCCAATCCCCGGCAACGGCGCCAAAAACTTGATGCGAATTAATTTTTATATAATAAATTTCCGCAAGCGTACGGTGTCAAGTTTTGAGTATAGGGTGAGTGAGTATCGTCTCCACAGGGATTGGGTTTAGAATTGTCATTAAGTACCGCAATTATTGTAACTTAACTTTATCTAGGCAACCTAATAAAATGACAATTAAGAAAATAAAACAAAATAAATATGAAAATAAGAAAATAAAGTATCTATACACAAAGGGTCTAGGGACTTGATTTCGCTTAATTATTCCTATGTTCATCCTATTATGTAATCGCTAATCAATTCCATTCAATTCATTAATCAAGGCTCTAATATCATCTTGGAACCTCTCCCGAGTGCCTCACAAGAAATTGCATTTAAATACCCAAAACAATATCCCTATTCGAAATGAACATTTAAACACAAATTAAGCTTCGCCTTTGTGATTAGAAAATATGAATGTCGATCGCCTCCCGGCCTCACAACAACCTAAATCCTAATTTGATTATCTAAGCGTTGATCTCCTCCCGGTCTCACAACAACCTAGACTATGCTTCTCAAATCTAGATAAAGAATTCAATCTCTCCCGAGCATCAAATTCGCAATCTAAAATTCATCTAACTCATTGGCAAAATAAATTACAAGCATTAAGCATAGAGAAACATAAATGAATTGGAAATTAAATTAAATTAACAATCAACAAAATATTCAAAACATAGTTCAAATAAAACTACATCAAGTTCTAGATTAAATGTCTAGCTCAACATGGAAAAATAGATGAAGGAAGATAAAACCCAATATCCATTGAAGAGCTTCCAACGACCTCCAAGATGAAGGATTTCGGCCTCCTTTTGATGTTTTCTTCACTTTTCCGGGCTCTCCCTCCAAAATGGCCTATCTTTCCTTTTATACTGAAACATTTCGGAGCTAGGGCTTTAGACGCGCGCTGCAGCCTGCGTGAAAACGCGCTGCAGCCTGCATCTTTGGAACTAGGCGCGCTGCAGCCTGCGTGAAAACGCGCTGCAGCGCGCGTTTTTGGTGTCAGGCACGGATTTGGGCGCGCTGCAGCGCGCGTCTCTGGGGCTAGGGGCTGCAGTGCGCTGCAGCGCATGTTGTGCGCTGCAGCCTGCGCTTCCCCTGCTCTCTGGTCTTCTTTGCACGCTGTAGCCCATGAAGGCGCGCTGCAGCGCGCTTCTCTTGGAATCCAAAGCCTCCTCTTTTGTGCCACAAAATCCTCTTTCACATCCTCTTTTCATTGATTCACAAGTTAGGCAAATATTCTTCTTTTCTTCATGCAAAATCATCCAAGTTGGCATTTATTTATATTTCCTATAAAAACACACAAAAGACATTAAACCAACAAAAATGCTTGAAAACTTACAAGTATTCAAGCTTAAAAGTACTTGATTTGTTGGTAGAAATACTCGTCATCAAGAACTTAGCCTATTTCTCTTCCATTCTTGCCTTAGAAGGTGAATCTGAAGTAATCAGAGATAGTGCGGGAATCCCTGTAGTGGATGAGTTTACAGATGTATTTCCTGAGGAGCTACCTGGTTTACCGCCAGATCGGGAGGTTGAATTCTGTATTGATTTAATTCCGGGAACGACACCTATCTCCATTCCTCCATACCGGATGGCTCCGGCGGAGATGAAGGAATTAAGAACACAGCTTGAAGAGCTGGTAGAAAAGGGATATATCCGGAATAGTACTTCCCCTTGGGGTGCACCGGTGCTATTTGTGAAGAAGCACGACGGATCTCTTCGGTTATGCATCGATTACCGTCAATTGAACAGGGTAAATGTGAAGAACAAGTACCCACTGCCGAGGATCGATGAATTGTTCGATCAGTTGGGTGGATCACAGTTCTACTCTAAGATTGACTTGAGATCTGGGTACCATCAGCTGAAAATCAAAGAGGAAGACATTCCGAAGACTGCTTTCAGAACTCCGTACGGGCACTTCGAGTTTCTGGTAATGCCGTTTGCGTTGACGAATTCCCCGGCTGCATTCATGGATCTAATGAACTGTGTTTTCCGGCCGTACGAACAATCCTTGCTCCAAAACTTTGTGTTTAGAAAACCAATGTCTTCCACATCAATTCCTAGAATCCACGAAGACGTGTGTGTGGGCACACATGAGACAAAACGGGTTACAATAAACACTCGAATTTCCACAAACACCAACGCATGCACGATGTGGAATTTTTTGAGAAAAATTTTTCTGTCCTCTTTTCTTGAGAAATTCGGCCAGCCTTAACCTTTAGGGCTGAAAAAATTGTTTCAAAATTTCTATAGAGAAATTTCAGCCACCACTAAAATTAGGGCAAAAAACCATTCCGAAAATTGTCTCAAAAATCTTATTTAGAGAGTAGAAGTCAAACTTCTAAAAGGAATCCAATCTCTATCTCTAAGATAAAGCTTGTTAATTATCTCCTATTTGAATTTTGGAACAAAAAATCCCTTCCCCTTATCCTTAAGGTGGCCGGCCACACTAGTAGGGTTTATCCCTATGTGTGGCGCCTATTATAGATAAGGAAGAAAGATATTTTATCCTTTATCCAGTAGTCCAATTTTAATTCTGATTCAAATTCGAATTTAAGTCAAACTTAAATTAATTTGAATTCTAAATTGAACAACTTATCAAATAAGTTTAAATGGATAAATCTAGATGTGTTCAAATTCAAATTTAAATAATCACATTATTTAAATATAATTAATTCTCAATTAATTATTTTCGAGTGTTTAATTTTAGAATTCCGTAATTCTAAAATTCCCATTTTGTCCTCTGTGTCTGGTAGAATTACTAGGACGACGCAGGGACTAATGGACCTATAATCCCGAGCTCCAATAGAATTAATAATCAATTAAACACTTTAATTAATTAATTAATTCTATTAATTCCAATAGTTACTCCACTATAAACTTGGAATTGCACTCTCGAAATTATAGATATAAATTAATTCTAAACTGTGAAGTGTCCATTTGATATAGTCATTGCATATAGATCAATCCTCCATAAATAATTCATAATTAGAGCCAGGTATAATCCGTTAACCTCTCTAATTATATCTTTATCCTTGAGTACCATTGATTCTCTAATGGACAGTGATTCATAAAACACATTCATGAATCGGAGCTCCTACTAGTCCAAGTACCGAATCTACCCTCAAGATAATTATTTATCTACTTCTTTCTCAAGAAGTAATGGATTCCATCTCGTATAATAACATTCCCAACTACCTACCTCATCATGTCTCCAAAATACAAGGAATAGGATTCAGGGTCTCGCAATCCGTACCGAGTAAATCAAAAGACACAAATCCATAAATAGGAGTCTGTTAAGAACTCAGGATTAAGATCATTCTATATATGACTATCGATAGACTCAATTAGAATTTCTATACTTAACGGAAATTATTAAAAATTCATATTGTGTCTGTGTCCTTGTTCCACATAATCTCATTATGCGAAATACACTCATTCAATATCTCACCATATTAACAGTGCGGATAACACTGTTCCATTCCAAATGGGAATGACATGTATTAATAATGTTTTAATTAAAGATTCCAAACTTTAATTAAATTCATTATGAACATTGCTTTTTGATTATTATCCTTAAACATTATCCTCTCGTATATAACACTTAGATACAATGTTTAAGGTTACATAAATAATCATGGAATTTTCATTGATATTCATAAAATATTCATAAATATATGCACATAAAATAATGAATAAACTCTTTTATTAAATAAGTAATAAATGTCCTATTACATCTCATGCTTCTAGGACACCATTCCCAACAATCTCCCACTTGTCCTAAAGCAGGTAGGATATGTCTCAGATCCTGAAACTTTCTAGGTGACTATGACTGTTCTATGCTCGGAACAATTTCCAGATCAGTTAAGAATTTTCTAGAGTCAGGTTGCTTTCTTTTGCTGCTTCACAAGCTGCTACACATTAACTCTTAATGATAAAATTAGCAATCACACTTTGCCAACAACCTTTCTTGTGATGACTCCTTCACCTAGTGTGAACACAGACTCGGATGTTGACTATCAAAATCCACGTATGACTCATAGTCAAAGTCTATGTATCCAGTGAAAGACAACTCTTTCACTGACTAAACTATCTTATAGTTTCTTTATTTTCCTTATATACTTAAGGATACACTACACGACCACTCAATGATCAGATCTTGCGTTCAACTGACAACGACTAACTACTCCCACTGAATATCATATATTCGGGCTTGTAAAGAATAAGAACATCTTCTTTTCTTTCATTTGAAACATCTTGGTTTTGATCAAATACATAAGACTTAATAGCCTCATCAAACCTGATATTCCATGATCTAGAAGTTTGCTTCAATCCATAAATGGATCTCTACAGTTTGCAGACTTTTTGCTCTAGGCCTTTCTCTATGTAACCCTCTGGCTGATTGATATAGATGGTTTCCTCAAGATAGCCATTCAGAAAAGTTGTCTTGACATCCATCTGCCATATCTCATATTCAAAATATGTTGTTATGACTAAGAGTATTCGGATGGACTTAAGCATGGCCTCCGGTGAGAGAGTTTCCTCATAGTCAACTCCCTCTTTATGGGTGTAACCCTTAACCACTAGCCTTGCTTTATAAGTCTCTACTTTTCCATCCGCATATCTTATTCTCTTAAAGACCCACTTGCATCCAATGCATTTTACCCCTTCGGGTAGATCTACAAGTTGCCTGACTGAGTTAGAGTACATGGACTCTAGTTCGAGTTTCATAGATGCTTGCCACTTTTCCTTATCAAATTATCCATCGTAGCCTTAAAGGTCAACGGATCCTCCTTACCATCATCAACAGTGACGATATGTGTTTCCTCAGTATACCGGTCAGGTAACTTGCTTACCCTCCCACTACAATGAGGTGCCACTAGAGTTTGATTAGGAATCGTGGTTATTCTTAGCATTCCAACAACTCTTGTCGGTTGTGGTCCAATCTTATTGGAAAGTAACTTTTCCAGAACTTTGCTTCTAGGCTTGAAAACTATCATATAGTCATGCTCTAGAAAAGTCGATACAATTGCCTTTGATTCTTATCACTATATAAAATAATAATAATTCTTTTGTCCCCATTGCATATCCCACAAAACATGCATATTTTTTATCTTGGTTCCAACTTACCAGTCTATTGTTTCATCACATGAGCCAGACACCCCTATGCGAATATGCTTCAAAACTAGCTTTCGAGCATTCCACAACTCTAGGGGTGTCTTTGGTATAGACTTAGATGGTACTAGATTCAAAATATACATGGTGGTTCTTAGGGCATAATCCCAGAACGAAGCAGAAAGTGAAGAATAACTCAACATTGATCTTATCATGTCGAGCAAAGTCTGATTTCTCATTTCGGCTACACCATTCTACTGTGGTGTACCGGGTGTAGTCAATTGGGATACCACACTTTCTCCAATCAAGAAATCCTGAAACTCTTAGTCCAGGTATTCATCCCCTCAATCTAATTGAAGTGTCTTGATTGGTTTACCTAACTGTTTTTCAACTTCTACTCGGAATTCTCTAAACTTTCTAAAAGTTTCAGATTTCCGTTGCATTAGGTAAACATAACCATATCTTGAATAATCATCAATGAAAATGATGAAATATTCGTAACCTCCTTTGTCTTGGACGTTTAACGGTCCACATACATCAGAATGTATTAGCTGAAGAGGTTATGTGGCTCCTTCTCCTTTCGTCATGGAAGGCCCGTGGTCATTTTGCCTCCCAGACAAGATTCATTGGCTGGACGCTCACTAACTTTTAGTTCGCGTAAAGGACCATCCTTTACCAGTCTTTAAATCGTGTTGAGGCTAATATGACCAAGTCTAAGATGCCACATATATGTGTTATTTATCATGAGAGATCCTTTGCTCCTTATTCTTAAGTTTGGAAACTTTTGAACTTTTCAATATTTTGCAGTGAGCCAGGCATCGGTTTAAACGGTATAAACCATTTTCCAAATATCCAGAACATATATCGGAACCATTCCGAAAGATGTGGACTAGATTTTTATTTAAAAACAATTGTTCAAATAATTTGGAATTAGAAATCAAATTTCTGTTTATGCTTGGTGGGAAATAAACATTGTTCACAACAAGGTATTTCCAAAATTGAAGTCTAACTTCTCCCACTGCCTTTTGCCAATATCCTCGCGGTATTCCCAGTTTCATCGTGTAGTCCCTGATGGCAAGTTCTTCGTAAGAACTAATATTTTGCAAAGAAAACCAAAACATGATTAGTTGCTCCCGAATCAACTATCCAGGACGAGGAATCACCTTCCACTAAAGATGTTTTTAGAATTAGTAAATCTTATTTACTTTGATTCATTTTCTTTGTTTAGGTGGAAACAATTTCCATTTAAGCGCTAAAACTTAATAAAGAAAACAAACACGATTAGTTATTCCTGAATCAACTATTCAGGATAAGGAATCATCCTTTTTACTAAACATGTTTTAAGAACTAGCAAATCATATTTGCTTGAGTTCCTTTCTTTATTTCGGTGGAAACGACTTTCCTTGTAAGAACTAAGACTTAATAAAGAAAACAAACATGTGTAGCAACTCCCGAATCTACTATCCAGGAATAAGGAATTACCCTTTTTACTAAACATGTTTTTAGAACTAGCAAATCGTATTTGCTTGATTCATTTTCCTTTATTTTATTGGAAACGACTTTCCTTTTGTCTTTTACTCAGGCCCTTACAGTATTTAGCCAACCCTTTTATTTTATGGATTTTCAGATATGGTATCTGATGACTGCATTATCTCATAAGCTGTCTCCATGCCTTCATACTTCTTGTGAATTACCACGCACAACCCTAGCCAACAGTTAGCTACTGTATTTTCATTAAGGACAGGAGGACAATCCTATATTTGGGACAAACTTATATTCATCAAATGAATGTAAGTTGTTTATGTTACTTTACCACTTCGCATAGTTTATCTCTAGTCAGTGTTTCAGTTTTGTATAGTGAGATTATAGGATTTGACATATTGCTGGAAATAAGCAGAATATTCATCTAATCAATTTATTTGCATGAATATCAAAACATGTGAATTTAGGCACAATTAAATATGATGCATGATGCATATGAAAAATACATAAATCATGTTTTAATTTTAGGTGCCAACGATAATCCAATTTACCACAAATAAAGTGTACCTTTGGGTAGTCAAATTATTTGCAAATTGAACCGAGACTCTTCTCAGTTAATAAATATAGTCAAAATATCTCATATTTTCATATTTATTAACTACCGTTATTTTCAGTCAAAATATAACCAACAAATTTGATTATATTTTATGAGTGTAACCCACCGTTTCAAATCCCATAGACTTAACTCCGGATTGCTACCTTTGGGTAGTCAATTCGAAAATACATCCTGAAATCCTATCTCTAGGAAGCCAACCTTGTTATTGATCCGGCAAGAACACTCTCCTTTAGGAGGGCGATTCAATGTCGCCGCAAAGCCCCTTTCCGGATCGCACGGTGTTGTGCTAACGGCGGAGACTAGTGGGTCGTATTGTCATACAACCCTCTCCCACTCATTATTTTGCAAACATGTATTTTGTTTGAAAAAACATCTCATGATTTTCAAATCGAAAAATAAACAATTTATTTTTCGGATATGTGAAATTCAAAAAAATTAACTTTTAAATTCAATTTCACATGTAACATTATTTTGCAAATCAATTTTGCAACTTAAATCAATTTAATCATATTAAATCGATTTTCAGCGCATGGTTCTTATTTTTATTTTATTTTTCTAAAACACTTTTATAATAAATAAAATAAACAATAACAATTGCGCATGTATGCATGGCATGTTATAAAAACATATGAGTAGGCACATTATATCTACATGGCATGTTATATGCATGGACATATATAATATATAATTATCAACATAAAATATAAATATATGCAATCAACTATGGAGATGGATTTGGCCGGGTCCCATGGAAAAATAAATTACAACTCAATCGAATCGAATAAATAAATAATTACAATAATTATATTCTTCCGTTACATCAACGGGTCTTCAATTCTTGAATTCTTTATTCTTCGGCTTCATTCTTTGTCTCCGGGTTGGATATCACCTTCCTTGGGATCCGGAACTTTTCCGGGCTCGTCGGCACGCTTTACGAGGGTTCAGAAACCTTCGGGCCCGTTCGGGATCAAATCCCGAACTTGGGGCCGCCAGGCGCGCTGGGTCGCGGCCTGGCCACACGCTGGGGCGCGGCCTGGACGCACCTGGGCCGCGGCCTGGACGCGCCTGTGCCGCGTCCTGGCCGCGCCTGGGCCGCGTCCTGGCCGCGCCTGGGCCGCGTTTCTGGAACTTTCCGGGCACTTTTTCTGGGCTTCTTTGAAGGCTTCAAACATGATCTTCAAGGCCTCCTTCTTGATTCAAAATCAAACACCCTAATTCTACCCAAATCCTAGAATTACAATAATTTTAATCCCGAATTAAATTACAAATAATTTATTAACGAATGAATATAACCGATCCATGGAACCATATAATTAACGACCAAATCCATCATCCATACATTCATCATCATGAATAAAAATAAACATCCATAAATGCAAGTGCCTACTTATCACATACATACATAATTACATATCACATATTTAATATCAATTATGATTATCAAATAATCGAAGCATAAATTAATATCGTCTATAGACTGCTCTGATACCAATTGTTGGTTCCCGAATCGAATTCGGATGCGGAAGCGCAGCGGAAAGGCGGATCGTGTAGCACAAAAATTTTCATAAAACCTTTGAGATACTCTATAGATTATATTAATTTATGCACGAATAAATTAATCTCATTAATTCATTTATTAAGAACTAAATTCGGAAAAATACCTGGAGGCCGTCTCGGTTGATAACTTGAGTTCTTTGACCTCGAACAATCCTTGCTCCAAAACTTTGTGTTTAGAAAACCAATGTCTTCCACATCAATTCCTAGAATACACGAAGACGTGTGTGTGGGCACACATGAGACAAAACGGGTTACAATAAACACTCGAATTTCCACAAACACCAACGCATGCACGATGTGGAATTTTTGGAGAAAAATTTTTCCTTCCTCTCTACTTGAGAAATTCGGCCAGCCTTAACCTTTAGGGCTGAAAAAATTGTTTCAAAATTTCTATAGAGAAATTTCGGCCACCTCTAAAATTAGGGCAAAAAAGCATTCCGAAAATTGTCTCAAAAAATCGTATTTAGAGAGTAGAAGTCAAACTTCTAAAAGGAATCCAATCTCTATCTCTAAGATAAAGCTTGTTAATTATCTCCTATTTGAATTTTGGAACAAAAAATCCCTTCCCCTTATCCTTAAGGTGGCCGGCCACACTAGTAGGGTTTATCCCTATGTGTGGCGCCTATTATAGATAAGGAAGGAAGATATTTTATCCTTTTTCCAGTAGTCCAATTTTAATTCTGATTCAAATTCGAATTTAAGTCAAACTTAAATTAATTTGAATTCTAAATTGAACAAGTTATCAAATAAGTTTAAATGGATAAATCTAGATGTGTTCAAATTCAAATTTAAATAATCACATTATTTAAATAATAATTAATTCTCAATTAATTATTTTTGAGTGTTTAATTTTAGAATTCTGTAATTCTAAAATTCCCATTTTGTCCTCTGTGTCTGGTAGAATTGCTAGGACGATGCGGGGACTAATGGACCTATAATCCCGAGCTCCAATAGAATTAATAATCAATTAAACACTTTAATTAATTAATTAATTAATTCTATTAATTCCAATAGTTACTCCAATATAAACTTGGAATTGCACTCTCGAAATTATAGATATAAATTACTTCTAAACTGTGAAGTGTCCATTTGATATAGTCATTGCATATAGATCAATCCTCCATAAATAATTCATAATTAGAGCTAGGTAGAATCCGTTAACCTCTCTAATTATATCTTTATCCTTGAGTACCATTGATTCTCTAATGGATAGTGATTCATAAAACACAATCATGAATCGGAGCTCCTACTGGTCCAAGTACCGAATCAACCCTCAAGAGAATTATTTATCTACTTCTTTCTCAAGAAGGAATGGATTCCATCTCGTATAATAACATTCCCAGCTACCTATTTCATTATGTCTCCAAAATACAAGGAATAGGATTCAGGGTCTCGGCATCCGTACCGAGTAAATCAAAAGACATAAATCCATAAATAGGAGTTTGTTAAGAACTCAGGATTAAGATCATTCTATATATGACCATCGATAGACTCAATTAGAATTTCTATACTTAACGGAAATTATTAGAAATTCATATTGTGTCTGTGTCCTTGTTCCACATAATCTCATTATGCGAAATAAACTCATTCAATATCTCACCATATTAACAGTGCGGATAACACTGTTCCATTCTAAATGGGAATGACATGTATTAATAATGTTTTAATTAAAGATTCCAAACTTTAATTAAATCCATTATGAACATTGCTTTTTGATTATTATCCTTAAACATTATCCTCTCGTATATAACACTTATATACAATGTTTAAGGTTACATAAATAATCATGGAATTTTCATTGATATTCATAAAATATATGCACATAAAATAATGAATAAACTCTTTTATTAAATAAATAATAAATGTCCTATTACATCTCATGCTTCTAGGACACCATTCCCAACACGTACTTGGATCGGTTTGTGATCGTCTTCATTGACGACATATTGGTTTACTCGAAGACCTGGGAAGAACATGCGCAACACCTTAGAATTGTTCTTCAGACTCTTCGAGAACACCAGTTGTATGCTAAGAAGGAGAAGTGCAACTTCTGGCTGACATAAGTGAAGTTCCTTGGGCATGTGATTTCAGGACAGGGAATTTTTGTAGATCCTTCCAAGATCGAGACTGTGATACAGTGGGAAAGGTCGAAGAATGTAGCGGAGATTCGCAGTTTTCTCAGACTGGCAGGCTATTACCGGCGTTTTGTGAAGGACTTCTCGAGCATCGCTGCACCAATGACTCAGTTGACGAGGAAGGAAGTCAGATTCGAATGGAACGCCGAATATGAAAGTGCTTTTCAGGAATTGAAGGTCAGACTGACAAGTGCACTAGTCTTGACTATTCCTGACAGTGAAGGGCTGTATGAGGTATATACTGACGCCTCGGGGAGTGGGCTAGGCTGTGTGTTGATGTAGGATGGACACGTTGTAGCTTACGCATCCCGACAACTAAAGCCACATGAATAGAATTATCCCACTCATGATTTGGAGCTGGCAGCAGTGATATTTGCTCTAAAGATATGGAGATGTTATCTTTATGGAGCAAAGTTTCAGGTCTTTTCTGACCATAAAAGTCTGAAGTACTTGTTTACTTAGAAAGACTTGAACCTCCAGCAAAGAAGATGGGTGGAGTACATGGAAGACTACGACTTCACTCTCCAGTATCATCCTGGAAAGGCTAATGTGGTGGCTGATGCCCTTAGCAGGAAGCCGATGGGGACTCTGGTGTCATTAGCTTTGGAGGATTGGAAAAGGACTGAAGTGGTGAGTGAGTACGATCTTCAGTTCTACGAAGATTATAACCAAGCTATGGTATATAATCTGGTTTCTACACCGGATATTGTGCAACAGGTTAAGCAGAATCAATGGCAGGATCCACACCTCCAAGGAATTTGGATTCGGATCCAGAATGGAGAACAATTCGAGGATTGGAGAATCCAGGAGGATGGAGCCTTGTATTTCCGCAACCGCCTTGCTGTTCCTAAGGCGGGTAAGGTAAACAAGAAGATTCTGCAAGAGGCACACAAATCAAGGTATGTTATTCATCCGGGGAGTACAAAGATGTACCAGGACCTGAAGAGACAGTATTGGTGGAGAGGCATGAAAAGAGACGTTCGTGAGTATGTCTCGGAATGTGTGACTTGCCTCCAGGTTAAAGCTGAGCACCAGAAGCCAGCAGGAGAGTTGCAACCTCTTCCTGTCCCTGGATGGAAATGGGAGCACATCACCATGGATTTTCTGACGGGGCTACCAAGAACCGAGTTGAAGCATGATGCCATCTGGGTGGTGGTGGACCAGTTGACAAAGTCTGCGCACTTCATACCGTTTCGTGCAACGTATTCTCAGAAGATTCTATCAGAATTGTACTTAGAGCACATCGTGAGGTTACACGGAGTGCCACTGTCTATCACGTCTGATCGTGATACTCGCTTCAATGCATGGTATTGGAGGAGTTTCTAGGAAGCCATGGGAACAGATTTGAATTTTATCACCGCATTTCATCCTCAGATGGATGGACAATATGAAAGAGTTATTCAGATTCTGGAGGATATGCTTCGTGTTTTTATTCTGGAATTTGGTGGAAACTAGAAGAAATACCTACACCTAGCTGAGAGCACTGGGCCGGAAGTCATTCAAGAGAATAATGAGAAGATAGCTGTGATTCGAGAACGTCTGTTGATAGCTCAGAGTCGTCAGAAAAGTTATGCTGACAGAAGGCATAGGCCTTTGGAATTCCAAGAAGGTGACTTTGTCTTCCTAAAGGTTTCCCCACGTAAGGGAGTTGTTCGGTTCGGTGTGAAAGGGAAACTCGCACCAAGGTATGTGGGACCATTCCCGATCGTGCAACGAGTCGGAGTGGTGGCGTACCGGTTGGCTTTACCACCTGAGTTATCTCACGTGCATGATGTGTTTCATGTCTCCATGCTCCGGAAATGTCAACCTGAGCCGGAAGCTATAGTGCAGTGGTTTGACGTTCTGATACAGTATGACACGTCATACGAGGAGGCACCAGTTCAGATTCTTGATCGGAAAATAAAGAATCTGCGTCATCGTGAGATCCCATTAGTGAAAGTATTATGGCAGCACCATGGAGTTGAGGAAGCGACGTGGGAGCTTGAAACGACGATGCAGGAACAGTATCCGCATCTGTTTACACTCTGAGGTAGGCTTTAATTTCGGGGACGAAATTGCCTAAGGGGGGTGGAGCTATAACACCCAGAAGAATTAATTGAGATTAATTAAGGTAATTGAGATTATTAGGTGTGCCTAATCTGATTTAGTTAATTGAGTTTTAATTAATAAATGTTTCTGAAATGAGAGTTTAAATAATTCCAAGGTATTTAAATTATTCACAGTAATTTATTTTAATCCAGAAGTGTGTATGGGCGCATTTCTGGACTGTTATATTAGACACGTGTCATTTTCTTTTATTTTTCCTTTTCCTTTCTTTTTCCTTTTTCTTTTCTTTCTTTTCTTTCTTTTCCTTCCCCGTGCCTTCTCTCTCTCGCCTTCACTCTCACTCCCGTGCCCTCTCTCTCATTCTCTCTCTCTCATTTTTGTCCCAAATCAAACGGATCTTGGGCCAAAGAAGAGTTTCAAAGTATTTTCAACATTAAGAGAAGGATTCGAGGTAAGATTACGAAAGGAACCTCTCTTGAATCTCAAGTTTTTAGATTTTAAAACTTACTTTTGGTTCAAACCGGATTTTGACGATTTTTGGGTAAAACTAGAGTAGAAATTGGAGATCTTAGGTTCTTTGGACTTGTTTTAGGACCTAGAACCCGGATCTAGTGGTTTCCCTTTGAAATATTTGGATTTGGGACTGGATTTGCAGGTTTTTGGACTGATTTCCGCAAGCTTCTCTCACGCAGTCGATTCCACCGGTCAACCTGTGCGGTCGATCGGATTGCAAGTTGACCGGTCGACCGGTCCGGTCGACCGGTGTGCACACTACCGATCGACCGGTAGTGTTGCACTACTCTGTCACCGGTCGACTGGCGCACACGGGTTTGACCCTGTTTGGCCTGAAAAGTGTTGTTTTGACCCCTGTTTTCGGGGAGAACACAAATTAGCTTCATTTGGGGACTTGGGATGAAAGGATTAGCATCTTTAATCCCTGATTTGGTATTAAAACCCTTGGAATGGAATTTGAAACATGAAAATGGATTAGGGCACACTAATTGAAAATCTTGGTACATAAGTGAGATTGAATTGTTTTAGGAATGAGAATTGATCCTAAAGTGTTGTCTTGTATCAATGATCACTGAGGATTCAGACTGAAGGGGCTTGAGGAAGCGGAAGGCGGAAAGGGCAACGCTAGTCCCAGGTTTGAATGTGCGAGGTAGGATTTCTATCCCTTTTCCTTGTGAGCCTATTTTCAAAAAGGATTTCAGCCTTGAAAATGTCTTAAAGAAAGGGATTGGTTTGCGAAAGAAAAATGTTTTAAAAACCATGGCTTGTTAGTTTATGAAAATCCTTGGCTTGTCCTGTCCATGGAATCCATAGCTTGTCTAGTCATGGAACCTCATGGCTTGCCCAGTCATGGGGCCCGCGGCTTGAGTAGTTCGTGGGGTCATATGAACGATTTCATAATGTTAAATGGATGATTTCTTAAGATAAGAGATCTTGTGAACTGGTAATAGAGTCTATTGCTGTAAGCCTAGACAGGATGCGGAGAGTGCATCCTCGGGGGCAAAACCCGAAACCGGTCTGGGTAGGCGAGGCACTTGGTTAGGTGAGTAATTCATACTAATTACTTGCTGAAGCCTGTAATATGATTGTTTTCAGTTATATTTCCTTTGAGAAAAAGGATGTGAGGTTCCGGCTGCTCTGTCGGGACTGAATGTCTTGTTTATTTACTCATTCATTTATGTATCCATTTATTTCAATCATTTCAAATTATATCCTACTGGGCCTTTCGCTCACGTTTTATGTTTTAAATGTAAACCCCTCCCAGGAGACTCGAGGAGTGGTGCAGGGTAGCTGGAGATTGCTACCGTTGGATCGAGCGAGGGTTGAGTTCATCCTCTGACATAAAGTGTAAGGAATTTGAGGAAAATTATGTAAACTTATTTAATATTTGGATTTACTAGACTGTGGTTGATGTCTGTTGTAATGATTATTTACTTGAGCGTGTATGTACGATACTGTATGTCCTGTGGGGTGG
This sequence comes from Morus indica, assembly GCA_029231665.1. Lineage (NCBI taxonomy): Eukaryota > Viridiplantae > Streptophyta > Magnoliopsida > Rosales > Moraceae > Morus > Morus indica. Next base: position 3,634,384 of record JACAGA010000022.1, read on the forward strand.
AGCCCTGTGTGTCAGAGGCTCTTGGATTATGTAATTATTTATATTTTAATGCAGTCAAGTGTGGGGCCCGGTTGGGAATCTGCTTTATTAATCTCAAATCGAGCTCCACGTCACCCACCCCGTTTGGGGGGTGTGACAAAAACCTAAGGTTACACAAATTATGAGAAATTAAGAGTCCTAATTTAATGTCTAAATTGGTCACCTAAAAGTCACAACCTAAAAATTAATTCTAAACATTAATACCAATTATGAAAAATTAAATAGCAATTCTAGGCAATTAATAAAAAATTAAAATTATAAACTAAGAAACAGAAAATTTAATGTGCAAATTAACACAAAAAAAAAAAAGAACAAACGTTAACTAAAAGAAGACAAACGTTATTAACAAATATATAAAACTCCAAAACTCCAAAGCGACACCAACACGTTTTACAAACTTAATAAACTAAAGAAATCAAAGACACAACAACAAGTTTTACAAACTTCAAAGACAACCAACTACGGAAACAACTAAGCACATAAAACAAAGGTGCTGTCAAAAGTTTTTTTTTTTTTTTTTATGTGCTCAAAAAAAAATAAAAAATAAATTACAGACTAATAGTTAATGACTAGTAAGAACTAGTACAGCAACGCAACAAAATGTAAAAACTTTTTTTTTTTTTTTGAAAACAAAATAAGACAAAACAAAACCTAACAAACTAATGAAAGAAAACTAACAAACACAGGAAACAAAAGACCGACAACAAACTAATATGACAAAGTAAAGGTTTTTTTTTTTTGAAACGTGCCAAACAAAAAATAAATAAATAAAAGATGAATAG
>JACAGA010000022.1:3635304-3723346 GCA_029231665.1 Morus indica
TATATATATATATTTCACATTTACTAAAGGAGAACACGTTTTTTGGGTGAGATAAAAGACGCGTTTAGAACTCATTTTAGCATGATTTTGTTTTTTGTATGAAAATGAAAATGCAAATATTTTCAATATCAAATATAAATCATCTTTAAAAATGTATTTGGTAGTTTTATCAAGAGATTATTTTTAGTATAAAAAGCTCATTGATGTCTCTCTCTCTCTCTCTGCTCGAGAGAAGAGAAAACAAAAACAAAAAATGAAAAATGACTAAAAGTTATTTTGTCATTTCTCTCTCATTTTACACTAAACCAAAAAATCGTTTTCATTTCCTTTTTATCTTTGTTACGCCAAAGACCATTTTGAAAACGTTTTCATTTTTCTTTTTCGAAAAACATAAAAAATAAAAATGGGATCAATTTCAAACAGTGCCAAAATATTTTATTCGTTTCTCCTCCCAAAATTAACCACGTTAGTTCTTCTTTTTTTTTTTTTGCCTATAGGGGAAAGTAATTTGGTATGGCGCATCAAAATTGAACCACCACGTTTTAGTGGACAATTGGCTATCCCCGAATATGCTTTTCACATGGCGAATCTCTATTCGTCCTCTCAAATGAGAGCTCTAACACGTTTTTTTATGCCTTTTGCCCCCGTTATTTCCTTTTCTAAAAACAATTTACATATAAGTTAGTTTGAATAGATCACATACGTGACTTGAAATCATTCTTTTTTTTCTAATTATTTATTTATTTATTTATTTTTAAGTCATTTGTAGTCTGATTTTTAGCATCGTTTTGTGCTAAATTTTTTTTGTTACACAAATAAAAATATATAGATAATTTGTATGAATTGTAACCATTTTACTACCATCTTGCACTAATTTTTCGATACTACTCATATGAAAATGTTGTAAATAATTCTAAGAGAAAATAAATAAAAATGTGTTGAGCTAAAATAAAATAAAATCAAGTCAAATTAAAAAAAAAACAAATTCAAATAAAACATAATAAAACTAATTAAAACACGATGAAATAAGTTACAATCTTTTTTGGTTAAGAGGTATCTTTTTTCATTTTTTTAAAAAAATTTATATAACTGTTATTTTTAAAAAAATCACCAGCGCAACACGCGCCAAAGACTAATATACATAAAAGAGTTAAAGATCTTTTTGTTCCACGCACCATGCTCTGCCATGTGTCAGTTTCTTCTTTTTTTGCTTTTTGGTTTTTGGTTTTTTTTTTTGTTTTGTTTTTTTGCCTTGCACAATTACTTAGAGATGCAATAATGGGCCGGGCCCGTAGGCTGGCCAAGATCCATCCTGATACAGTGACGGGCCAGGCCAACATGGGCCATCACTGTTCAAGACACAACCCAGTTCATACATATTGGTGGGTTGGTCCAACATATATCGGCTAATGGGCAGGCCCGGCATGACCCATGAAAAATCATGGGCCAGGCCGGGCTAGGCTAGCCCGTATAGGCCCATGATGGGCCGGCCATCCCGGCCCGTTTAGGCCCATAATGGCCCGGCCCAGCCTAGCCCATCTAGACCCATAATATTTTTTATGTTTTTTTTTAGTAATTTTGTAAATATCTTATTATACTCTTTTTTCCTTAACAAGGTTTTGTCTCACTAGGCTTTTTTTAGAAATATTTTTATTTAGTGAATTAATCTAAAATAAAATATCATTTTCTATATTTCCATTGACTAATTAAATTTATATATTTGTTAACTTGTTTAAAAATTCAAAAATTAAAAATTAAAAAAAATTAAAAATTGCATGTTTAGATGGTTTGGTCAATTTAAACACATGATGGGATCAAATGGGCCTTCAATGGGCCGGCTCATTCAAGGCCCATGGCACGGCCCATCCTAATCCGCAGCACGGCCCAGCCTGGGCTGGGCCGAGGTCATTCTTATACGGGCCGTCGCAGCCCGGCTCACAAAATTCGTGGGTTGGGCCTGCCCGGCCCACTGCCTGTGTGGGCCTAAAGAGAATGGGCCGGGCCGGCCTGTCTTGCATATCTACTTTTACTATTTTTTGTTTTTGACATTTCTTCCCTTTTTTCTCTAGATGTATTTTTACGGCTTAACTTTTTTTTTTGACGATATACTTTCTTAAAATAGTTTTTCATTTAGGAAGTTTTTCTGATAGTCTCTGTTGTTGAGCGTTAAATCTAGTTAAAATCACATTAAATTAAAAAATATACAGAATAGATAGATTTTAATATAAATATGACTGCTAAAAATTAAAAGACTATGAATAGTCCATTTTACAAGAACTATCACTGAAAGTCCCTTTAAGATCAGGTAAAATAAAAAAAATTCAACATAGATTAATCTTCTCTCTGTGTTTATTTTTTATTTTTTTTATTTTTTTTTGTTGAAAAAGAAAAGAAAAATTCAACAATATACTTTTTTTTAAAATAGTTTACATTTATTATCTTATAACATTGTTTTCTCATTATTTCTTTATAATCTTATATTTTAAGGTGTTGTTTGGTATAAGGGTTCTAAACCTGGAACTATGATTCTGGTTCATAATCAGTGTTTGTTTATAAAAAAGTAAAAAGAGATTCTGATTTGACTCACCCAGAGTCAGTATATAGTTATGATGGTTTTGATTTAAGATTTGAACTCTGATGTGATGTTTTAAATCATGAATCACTCCTAATTCTAAAACCACCTCCCAATTGGTTTTTGGGTGGTTCAAACCCCTGATTCTAGTTCTGTTTTCAGAATAATGATTTAGACCTAAAATCATGAATTATGGTTCTGTTTTCAAAATTAAAACTAGAATCACCCTGATTTGAACCCTCATACTAAACAAACCCTAAAATGTCTTTCACTAAATTATTGTTTTCATATTGACCTTACTATGGTTGTATAAATAAGAAAATAAAATAAGTATTCAGGTGAATCTAACACGGTAACACGTGTAGAACACATTATAAAATTAGTATAAAAAAATGTTCCAATTATTAAGTTGGGCCTTATCTAGGGCGCTTCTTAGTCGTGTACTCGTAGATTATAAAACGAAGCATCAAATACTAATGCTACATACACACACAAAAAAAAAATACTAATGCTATATTTTACACTTTGTGTCGAACACAAAAATGAATTGAACTGACCAGAGGACTCGTAATCGACTAATAATTTGTCAAGGCGGGTTATGGGCTTGTGTTTGTCTTTAGCATTTACGTTTATTATAAAAATATTGTTAGAAAAAATTAGTTAACTCACCTTTTGAATCCATTGTTATAAGATTTTTACTATTTTTTTATTAATTAATATTTTTTTAACTAATATAGTCCTTTAATTAAAAATTTTTAATAAAGTATAAGGGGTAAAAATTCTTTTTTCTAAATGTTTTCCATTGAGACAACCTAGCAAACTGAATACTTTCTACTTGGATGAATCTAATTGAGTCGCATTGATCCTTTTAAAAAACTTGTTTGTCTTGAAGTAGGGAACAAAGAATTTTTCTATAAGCGACAGTACTAAACCATAATTTAATATTTTTGATAAAGGAAAATAAGAAAAGAGAAAAAAGAAATAAACAAAGAAAATAATCGTTATAAGAAATTTGAGATTAGTTAGTGAATGACTCAATCATTAGGCCCTAATATATAATAATAGATAAGAAGTTGTCTACGTAATTAGTTGTCTCCAAGTCGTTGTTTAAAACTCCACAATAGACTCTATGTTAGTGTAATCATGCTGTTGGATTCTTTGAATATATTTTATATACAAATGACTCGTTCATTTTATTAATTTGAGTTTAGAATTTAAATTTTATTACAGTAAAAAACTCTCATAAACAGTCACATCTAACTTTTTTACTACAGTAAAAAGCTCTCACATAAAGTTACATCTCAATTTGAATTAAAAATTCGAATCAGTGAACTAAATGGGCCTAAAGTGTTTACACTTAAAATTACACTTTTATGTGGATTTAACTACTAATTTAACGTTTTTTCTTCTTAGTGTGGTTGCATTACATAATTTACATGGCTCTTTGCTGTAAGCTTTATAACCGTCCTATTAACATTCCATAATATCCTTTCATTCACTCATAGTTATGATTCTTCTCTATAAATAATGATTGTATGAGCGTTTATTTTCATCTGTTATAATGAAAAATTAAAAAGTTATTTTGGGTCTCATATTCTCTTGTGTTCTCTTTCTTATTCTTCTTTTTTTTTTTTGATAGTCTTTCTTATTCTCTTTAATTCCATGCAATATTTTTAATTTTTCATTAAGAACATATTTGTTTAATTATATTAGAGTACCGTATTATATAATAATACATTAATATAGTTTTTAATGAGATAATTGTATTCTGTAAATTAGTACAAATAGTAAATTAATAGGATATGTGTCGTATTATAGAATGTTGTTCATTTTTAACATATTGTATTATATTATTTTGTAGCAGATCCATGATCCATATCAGGGTTGAGCACAGCTAGGAGTTACGGTCAGACCAACATAGAGTAATGTCGGAACCTATAATTATTTAAAAATTGAGGGGGCACAATATAGATTTTGTATTTTTTTTAAAAAAAATTATTGTTTTGACAATTGTAGTAAAATTAATTTGGCCCCAAAATTTTTTAAAAGTTATATTTTGACCCTAAAACTTTTAAAAATTAAATTTTAACCCTAAATTTGGTGAAAAATTATAGTTTGACCCTAAAATTTACATTTTGACCCATTATACAATACGTCATGACACTAAACACTGTATTATATTATAACATTACAATACAATATAATAGACTTTATACAATACAATAAAATACAAGCGCCGTATAACTCATATATATAATATCCAAATTTCTCAAACAACAGCTGAATTCCTTTTTCATTCGACGTCGTTTTATTACGTAGCTAGCACAGACCGTATTCCCATGTACTGCTTGAAGCTCCTCCTTACGTATTCAATTTGATAAGTTAATTTCACTTTATCAACAATTCAGTACTATAAACTAACAAATAGCTTCCACTTACTTTTTTTTTTCCCCCAATTTTATATTTTAGAATATACATGCGATCATAAATTCATAATAATGTAGGTTTCCTTTCTAAATAGTCCTCAACCACCACCAAATGTTAGTACTAACGTTACAATATGTGCGGCCAAGAATATTATTAAAAAATATATATTATTTCTCCTTCAATGATCAAAAGATTACAAATTGTAACTGTTTTGGATATATATATATATTTTTTATTTTACATATTTTGGTAAAAGAAAAAAAAAAGTCAATGGCAATTACTTGCAAATCTTTAGAAATCGAGAAGCAACTAACGTGCATGTCATCCCCATCCCATGTCCTTATTTTGATAGATTTATTATATGACAAGAAGTTTAGGTGCATTGACTGCTTATGCATGTTAGCTACAAATTAGTTGAAAATAATAAGCAAAAAATATTATTGGTGAAGAAATTCAAAACAAATCCGAACTTGTCCCCAAAAGTACATTTGAAAGCTACATATCCTCCAACAACTCTTCAGATTTTTTTCTACTTTTCTTTTCTCAATTTAGCTCAAAACTTACTTCAACTTAGAAGTACCAGGGTAAATATTACTCTGATGTAACGTTTATATGAAATATTAAAAACATAGAGAGATAATCAACTTATAAGACATTTTTAATGCACTTGTTACAATTAACTTATCCCTTTTAAATATATATCATATCCCATTTCTTGTTCTCTCAATAGGAGTCTGTAAAGTCATTTAGTTTAATGCACTTGTTACAATTAACTTATAAGACATGTTTCTTTGATAGTATCAGAGCACCATATTGTATAATAATACATTACTATGATATTTAGTGTGACCATCGTATTATACAAATAAATACAGAAGGTAAATTAATACGGTTTATGTCATATTATTGAATGCAACTTATTTATAGTGTATTGTATTATCTTATTATATAGCGGATCCATAATTCATATCATGATTGGACACGACTGGGTATCAGAGTTGGGCCGATGTAGAGCATATTGGAGCCTATAATTGTTCAAAAGTTGAGGGGCATACAAATTATATTTTTTAAAAATTATATTACTCTGATGTAAAATTGATATGAAATATTAAAAACATAGAGAGATAATATGAACTACCATATAAAAGCCACACATGTACAAGAAAGCATATCGGATTATATCTATCCCTTTTAAATATATATCATATCCCATTTCTTGTTCTCTCAATATGTGTATTGAAAATTTGGTTCGCCAAAATCCGGCCCTAAGAGGGAAGAAAGTTCTAAGAAACCCTAGCCCACCCAAGAGATAGACAGAGAGAAAACTCTAGAAGAAAGAGGGAACTACGTGCATTGAAAATTTGGTTTTTAAACTCTCAAATTTACAAATATATATATAGAAAAACACTGATCACTTATTTCACCAAAGTGATTTTTATTTAACTCAGATATAGAAAAACACCGATTACTTATATTCACCAAAGTGATTTTTACTTTTACTGATACTACTTCATTTTAAGACTAACCATTGCAAAGGTGCCAATATCACATTTCCTTAGGTAAATGCTAAAATTAATCTTTATTTGTGCATATTTTCTATCTTATACCATTCACTCTCTACTGTTTCACTTGTCATATTAGTTGGCTGGTATTAACAAAAAAATAGTACCTAAATCTAGAAATGCATCAATGTGATACTTTGCAACTCAAGAATTTAATCCAACAATCAAAATATTAATCATAATCAGAATAGTTAAATTTACAGAGAGCACGCTTTGTATAAATAATTGCTCATGTATTAATCATACGTAGAGATATTATACATAGACTTTGACCGTGTAAATCTCTCAAACTATCTGTTATATATTGGCTTAGTTTGGTATTATTTTTTCCTCTTAAAATCAGTTTCTGTTTGTAGCATAAACTAGTTTTAGTGTTTGATAAATCTACTCAAAAGTGTTTTTTGAAGAATTTTTTAAGAATCTACAGCTAAAATCATATGCAGCCTAAAGACAACTTTAGCTTTTAAATTGTGCGAGAATCAACATAGTACAATTAATGAAACTTTCATAATACCCATAATACCCCTAATAAAATTTAAAATTTATAATCTTTTCAATTTAAAATTCAAACTCGTAATGTAATATAATATAATATAATAGTAATATTGTAACAAATAATATAATAATTAATATAATTAAATATTAATATAATCTTATAATTCTAATATTATTATATATTATAGTGTATTACACATAGTGGTTATATAATATATTAATTATAATATATTTGTTTAATATAATATAATAATGATAATGTATTATAATATAATATAATATAATATAGTTGTAATTTTTAATTATATTATAATTGAATTATTTCTTATGTAATATTATAATATGTTTTATAATATTGTAATTATATTAATCATTTTAATAATATTATTATATTTTATATCATTATTATAATATGTTATTTATAATAGTTTTTATTGTTTATATTAAATATAATAATAAATATACTTATATTTTATTATATATATTTATATATATTATTTTATAGTATAATATATATAATATAATTTATTGATGTTATTTTAATTATTTTAGTATTATTTTAATAATATTATTATATTCTATATCATAATTAATATAATAATAATTTTTTTATTATATTAAATATAATAATACATAAATATTTTATTGTAATTATATATATTATGTTATAGTATAATATAATATAGTCGTAATTTTTGACTATTCACAGCAATTGAATCTCATAATTTACCAAAAATTATTATACTGATTTTTGAATCAGCACAACTACTATAATTATAGTTTACTAAACACTCAGTTATTTTTTGTAACATCTGATTCTTTCTTCAATACAATTAAAAAGAAAATTTTAAAATCTACAGCACTATCAAATTAAGCCATTGACTAATTAAAGACACATAAAATTAACATTAACAGTCCTTGTATTCGTGGGCATGAGAACAGTAGGAATTAGGTTTGAGTGCTAAGAGGCCAATTTTCTCACGAAATTAATCTTGTTGCATGTAAAACGCTTCGAGGTTAGAAAGAGATCGAAGGAATCTAGACAACAAATAAGACACAACGACTATTATTGCTTAAGATTAGACATTGTTTTCTACTCTTGTTTAGGTGAAATGACAAAGATAGCATGAAAGTGACATCAAGATTAATTTACTTTGGAGCGCTGCCCTATCTATTTATGACCACTTGTCAAACTTGGAATACTAAAGAAAATGGGGAAAAAAAAAAAAATGAAAAAAGACATGTGTCTCTCAACTACTCTTTACGAACTAAAATCAAAACTTGAACCAATATTCTTTTAACTGTTGTTAGTAGGGACGGCAAAGTTTACATTCATTGACTTTTGGTTAATAGTTTGTGTGGAACGATTCTTGACTTTTGGTTATGATTCTTGACTTTTGGTTATGATGTGGAGGAGAGATTTTAAACAAAGAGTAATATATCATTACTCTTTTGTTTGTGTCACTTTTACTGTTTAATTAATATGTGAACTTTATGTCTGTGCGATAAACATCAATTTTTGCGGGATGCTCCATCTTCTTCTCTACCGTTTTCTATTCATTCTTTTGTTGAGGGACACTGGAGATTGTCTTGTAGAAGACACTCTGACACTCAACTCTAAATGTCTAAAAGATCTAAGCATGAAGGAAAGATAGAGAGGAAAATTCGGATTAGCGAAAGTCTTAAAAATATCTCAAAAGGGTCTCATCTTCTTTTATGTTAGAGGATCCCTTTTCAATCTTTGTCATTTTCTATTTATACGTTGATTGTTATGATTAGATGGATATTCTTAATTCATTCTGATTATGACACGCCGTCCATCCTTTTCTTTTAGGGTTTTTCCTAGAACATTTTTTCTTCAGAAGACCCTTGGAAGCTTCCAAATCTAGGAAAGATTACTTTTAATTCTGTTATTTGCTTTACATGCGTAACATTTTTGTTTGTTGCATTGATTAGAGGAAAGTGAGACGCGCATCACTATCTCCGGATCTTCTCCCTGACACGAGTCTTTCTCGCTTTCCCCTTAATCCGGTCTACTTCTGTCTTGATGCGTTGAAGTTCTTTGTAATCTTGGTCTTGGTCTCACCTCGATTGAGGTCCACTCATTCTCTCGATCAAGGTGGGCATTGATCCCTTTAAATGCCCCGGCTATAGCCTTAAGCAGGACTCTTATTTGAACTAATTGAGTTTTTTTTTTTTCTTTTTTATATGTCATAAGTTATTGAGTTCATGTACCTAAATTCTCGTTCTTTTCACTGCACAAATTTCTTTATCTAATGTATTTTTTTTTATAAAAATTTAAATTTAACTTTTTTGTTATATTATTTTCTCTCACATAAAAAGAATTTGAGTTGTAATTTAAATTGGGATTAAATGTCTAATGAGTTTTAAGTTTTAAGCAGTAGAATTAAATTTTTATTAAATTTTTGAAATCGCTAGTAGTAAGAACTATCTCCTCCTTCTCAAAAAAATCTATAAAGAAAAAGTAGTTCCGCTCATTTGACGATTAATACTTGGACGTGATCCCATTAATCACAAAGTCGTAATTAACTTGGACGTAATAAAAAAAAAGTAGTTCATCTTGTTTTATGCTAAAAAAATAGTCACGTGAAAAAGAAAAAGGTTGGGGAAAAATGTGGCGAGATTTGCCATGAATTGACCGCACTAAAATCGTACCTGCCTTTCGATTATTATCTACCGACAAATTTTCTAGACATTGGTCTAATTTCAACGTTTAAAATGATGTTTAATCAGTTAAATCGTATCGTTTCATTTAAAAAATTAAAATATCTTTTAATTAACTTTTCCTTATATTGATATTTAGATATATAAATGATGTTTTATAAATATACACCACGAAGATAGCTGCTGCTAAAAAATTTTAATTTATTAATAAGGACTAGTTAGCTAAAAAAACAAACCAATTATCACTTAATAAAAAGTCTAGGTATCAGGTAGCGTTAAAAATTAACTCCTGATGATAATAAATGTTAAATTTATGGAGAAAAAAAGTGATAATACTTTTTAGAGTGTATGAATTTAATCTTTTACTATTATTCTTTTTATTAATATATTTTTTTACTTAAATAACTATATTAGTAAAAAAAAATATTGATTAATAATAAGGATACAAATTCAGACTCGTGCACTCTAAAAATAAGTTTAGCAAATTTTCCCATTTTTTAAATGTAAATTGAATAGGTAATTAATTGGTCATTTATTTAATTAGTGTCCATTTATCCCGAATATTTGGGTTGAAAAAATTTGATATATAATGTGAATGTTATGTTTCTAAAAAATTGTGTACGTTTTATATGGATAATATATAGGGGTTAGAAATTATTTACTAAACCTTTCATATTAATTATCAAGTGATGCAACAAATGAATTATCATTTTTTTTTTTCGTTCTGAATAGTACTGGTGAATTTATTAATAAAAAAATATTATTTGACTAACTAATAAAAGCTTGACAACCCATTTACTAACTTACAAAAGCATTTTAACACACAAATAATTTGAAATATTGACTAACATTGTCCCTTCCTAATTAAAAATAAACATTAACGGCAAATTACAAAATGGGAATATCCTGTGTTTTAAGTTTATTCAAAATCTATACCTTTAGTTTTTGATTTTATCAAATGTATACCATAGATTTAATATACAAATCTATGTCTTATCCCAGTCAATAATTAATTTTAACCTTTAAAATGACTAAACTATCCTTAAAAAAAGAGAAGAAAACGCTAAAATTTTCTAATATTATGATTATTAAAAATTAATAACACAAAAAAACCATTTAAATGATATTTTACATATTTTAGAGGTTAAAATTGTGAGTTTAAAGTTTTTCTAAGGTTTTTTCTTTTTTCTTTTTTATGTCTTTATTTAAGGGTATTTTAGGTATTCTAAAGGTAAATTGAGGATTGATTGTGGAATTAAAGTTTTTCTAAGGTTTTTTCCTTTTTTTATGTTTTTATTTAAGGCTATTTTAGGTATTCTAAAGGTAAAATTGAGGATTGATTGTGGAAAAGTATAAATTTTAGTATTAATTCTAATTTAAAAGTATATATTTGATGAGATAAAAAACTAAAAATATATATTTTAAATAAACCCAAAACACAAGTTATAAAATGGTAAATATCCCTTAAAAAATCCCTCTCAAAAGTGGTTTTTAATGCAATTACCTTGTTGTTGCTGCCCTAAGGTAGAAACCTTGGCGTGTGATGCGGTGAACTATTTTGAGTATGAGAGTGTCATTAACGGATTTAAATTACATGTCTAATTTTAATATCTAAAATAATGTTTAATTAATTAAATTATGTCACATCATTTAAAAATTTAAAATATCTTTTAACTATTTTTTCTTTTTTTGATATCTAGATCTATTAAATAACATGTAATTATTTAATTAATTAAACACCAATTGAGACACTAAAAATTAAACAGATTATTTGATTTCATTATTATCAAACAGCCAAATGATCGCAAAATCATATGATCGATGGACTCCTACAGTTCTACATCTTAATTACAATATTATCCCCCCCAGTTCATGCATGATTCATTGGGAGATGTATTACGTATAGACCGATGAAATAAATAATAAGTGATTATGAGATAAGTTACATTATCTGTGACAAATACAATAATGTAAACACATCGGTAGCTACAATTTGACTCAGATTTATATTAATGCTCATATATAGCAGCCTGTACAGTCAAGTTTCAATTAAACTCTTTTTTTTTTTTTTTGGGATATCATCCTAATTGAGAACATTTTTTACATCGGAAAAATATTTTGTACATTTATACACGGTAATCGGTACGGAAAAGCATGCTAGTTTGGGAATTATTTGGGTCCGTTTAGTTAGTTGATTAGAGTTTTTAATTTGAGAAAAAGAAATAGACCAAAATTTGATATGATTAAATTATAGCCATGTTTACATAAGTTAATAATATGCCAAATTATTATTTTCGTCCATAACTTGTCTGTTATGACCATAACTTGACAGTTGTCTATAACTTATCTGATTATGACATAATTGACAGTTATGGCATTTAATTTCTATAACTAAAATTGGCCTATATCTTTCTTAAACTTTTCATATTAGCCTATTTCTACTATTTCCCTTTTTAATTTGAGTTGACATATAACTTTATGTGAGAGCTTTTTACTGTAATAAAAAGGTAAGATGTGATTGTTTATGAGAGTTTTTTACTGTAACAAAATTTAAATTTTAAATTCGAATCGGTGAAATGATGGATGATTTTTCTCTATTCATTTGTATTTTTTTTTTTTTTTTTTTTTTTTTTTTTTTTTTTTTTTTAAAGAAAAAGTATATTTGTAGCCATAACTCACAATTAGGGGAGGTTCTTTCTATCAAAATATATTTATTTTTAACGGATTATACAGGGAATGTTAATTATAATGATATGTTAGTGGGTCATCACTATTGTAACAATTATAACTTGCTGAAAGATATGGAAATAACATGTGTTCTTTCTAATAATTGGAATGGATATTTCAACAAAACTTCACCAAACATCAATTTTTCTGACTGAAGAAAAAGAAAAAGAAAACTTAAAACTAGGGCAAATAAAATGTGTTTTTTTATAGCTCTTAAGCCAACTGGCTTCCAGTGATTTGATCAACCACAGATAAGGAAAGAATTTGTGTATACATTATTATCTGCTAACAACCATTTTGTCAGTGAATATTTAAAGGGAATGAATAAAAACTTCATAAAGTTTGACCAAAGAAAACTGACTTATAAGGTGTCATTTTTGTGGCCATGCTTTAGGTAAGATCAACTTTTTCAAAGTGAATGATTGTCAATTTTTCTAATTTATATCTTTTCCAGTGCAGTTTAATTAATTTATTGCATGCTTCCGTGGGCAGTAATATAAAGTAATAAATTAAACGTGTAGGCATACAGCTTATAGTTAGCTATTTAAACCGTACTTTCAATAAATAAAAAGAAAAATAAGTAGCTTTCAATGGAATTTTATTGGTAAACCCTGTGTGAAGGATCTTACTGTAATAATGGTACTAATAATTCACGTTTTATATGATCTCGTGCTGTGCTCAAAAGTCAAAACAAGTTGTAAAAAATCATTTACACATTACTTAATTTAGTGTCATAAATCTATTATTTATTATAATTTTTTAAATAATGGACTTGAGTTCTCTATGGAGCTTTTGTCAAATTATATGTTGTATATATCTTTTTCTACTTAATTTATAACTTCTTAATAATAAATTAAGAATAACAGTTTTAGTGATACAACTCTAATTCTAATTTTTTGTATCAAATTTGAGTTATCATCTTTTTTATTAACAAATGAATTAAAATATCATATTCAGTATTCACCCCTGCTGAAAACTATTCTTAAATTAGTCGGTTTAAGGCAGTAGCTACAGCGAGGATTTATGACATCAAATGAAGAACTTATATCCTTGGCAAAGCTATAAAAGCTTATTATTAGGAATTTTAGATTGGATTAATTTTTGGTGTTGGCATTATTTTGGGCATGCTTTAGTGATTGATCTGATTGAAGTTTGTATGACAGCTATTGATATGTTTTGGGAAAGTTCAGTTTATTTGGAGACCGTTTAGAATCAATCACAGTGATTTGATTTGGAGAAAGTCAACTTTTAATTTCTTTTCGAAAGTTAAAAATTGATGAGATCTTTGATTTGCTACAGAATATTTATTTTATAAATTGATTTGCAGCAGAATATATGTTTTGGGAAGTTTCTGATTTGAAGAAATATGATTTGGTTAACTTTTGGTCCTTTTTGGTAAGTTTGTAATTGATGGGATAATTTATTTATGGATAAGATTTTACTGGGCTGGACGACCCATGTTTCAGAGGAATACGTCTACGTTTTTATGGTCTTATATGGTAAGATTTCAAGAAGCAGCATTATTGGCCTTCGAATTAGTTTTTGACAAATTTGTTGCAGAAATTGTTGCAACACTATCTGTAGCGGGTTGTTGACCGCGGACTGCGTTGAAGATTTTTGACAGCTAGTCAATTTGGCTATTAAAATTAAGTCTCACAATGGTCTTAACACGTCTAGAGAGCCTAAGAATTTTAGAGAGTCAAATCATTTTGTAAACTCATACTTTTATTTCTTCAGGAGAAGAGATTTAGGTTTTCGGGAGAAAATTGAGTGTTGAAGGGATTTAAACTTTAAGTCGAGGGGAGCCCATTGAGTAAGTCTATTGGGTAGTTACAAGTTTGTAGGCATCATACTTAGAGAATGAGTCTCGGGTTGATTAAGTCTATTTGAGTTGTAACAGTGTTTACTTAGTGGATTGTTCAAATGTCTGGGTGTGGCCCCAGGGAGTAGGTAGTTACCGAACCGCGATACCAATTTCTTGTGCCTATTTTCTATTTTGAGTTCTATATTCATTTGTTAAATCAATTTTTTAACAACAAACTTGGTAAATAGACTAAACTGGTACCAACAATTAGTATAACAGTGGGTCACTAACATGATTTTGGTGAGGTATTGGCTGTATTGGTTGTTTTGCAGGATGGATATTATGAGAGAAGGAGGCTCAGTGATGAAACCACCATATCTTGAAGGCGTCAACTATCCGTACTAGAAGGCTCGCATGAAAGCTTTCATCACACTATCAATGAGAAGGCATGGCGATCTATTTTAACAACAAAGGATGCAAAAGAAAAGACCGTTCTGAAACCTGAGGGGACTTGATCTACATAGGAAGATAGGCTAGCCAACAAAAACTCCAAAGCCTTGAATGCAAGTTTTAAAGCCGTGGACATCAATCGATTCAAATTGATTTCCACTTGTGAAACAACAAATGAGGCATGGGATATTCTCCAAACAGCTCATGAAGGGACAGCCGCGATGAAGGCATCAAAGTTACAGATTTTGACAACTCGATTTGAGCAGTTGCATATGAAGGAGGACGAGTGTATTACCGATTTTAATTCAAAGCTTTGTTACATTGCAAACAAAGCTTTTGCACTTGGAGAGAAGTATCCAGACTCCAAGTTGGTGAAAAATACTATGAGATAGCTTCTGGAGTGATTTGCTTACAAGGTGAATGCCATAGAAGAGGCCAAAAATGTTGAGGCCATGAGGTTAGATGAACTCATGGGATCTCTCCAAACTTTCAAGTTGAAATTCAAGACTCCCAAGAAGAAAATAGGAATAGCTCTCCAAGCGGATTTGGACGACTACTCAAATGACGATGAGTTTGATGATGATGACGATTTGAGTGAGTTTCTTGCCTTGGTCACGAAGAATTTCAGCAAAATCTTGAAAAAGATGAGTGAGAAAGGGAAATTTTCTGAATTTCAAAAAACAAAAATTCCCAAAAGAAGTTCTCGTCGTCACAGCAGCATGAAGAGAAGAGAAACAAGGGCAATAAATGTCGGGAATTTGAAGGATTCAGTCATGTTCAAGCAGAATGTGCAAACACTCTTAAAAAGAAAAATAAGGCGGCCATGATGTCTACTTGGATTGATGACTCGGATGAGAGCCAAGATGATGCAAATGATCACACCAGTGATTATGTGGCTTTCATTATAAGTAATGAATTCCTGAGTAAAAATTTAAATAGTAATGTCAGTGTTGCAAAGTTTGATGCAACAGAAACTGCAACAGAATCCTATGAAAGTTCCTATGACACAGATTCTGACATAAAATCTGATGATGACAACGATAATGAAGAGCTGAGCTTGAGCAAGATACATGAGACTTACAAGAAGATGTAAAGTAAATGGCTTATAGTTTGCAAAATCAATAAGTCTCTTAAAGAAGAAGTTGCTAGTCTCTCTCGTGAAAAAGAGGAATTGAAGAAGGCAGCAACAAACTATGAGATTTTGGCTACAAAACACCAGAAGAAACTTGCTGAAATAAGAATTGAACTAAAGCAGACCTAGAAGAACCTAAGGATGCTTAACTTAGGGACGGCAAAATTGGATCACTTGCTCCCACAAAAAAAAAAAAAAAGAGTAGTGATCGTTCAACCCTCGGCTACAAGGGTCAAGAAACCCCAGGGAAGACTATTTTTGTGAAGGAGACTACCAGCACCATGATGCAGCCCACTCAGAAATCTCAAGTAAAAAGAGATAAGCAGTCAGTTGTACCGCCTACTACAACAAAGACTACAACAAACAGATTTGTTCTAATTTGTCATCATTATAACATGCCCAGATATATTAGGCCTTGGTGTTATAAGTACTTAGATGTTGTAAAGATAGGTATGCATGTGAAATCTTTTCATTTTGGCAAACCAAAGAAGACACCTAGAGCAAAGATTGATGTGTAAAATAAATTTTTTAGGCGTATGCGGTTAAGGAAATTTAATTTGAGGTGTCATTTGCCTTATACTTCTTAAAAAGCGTGTACTAATGCCAAAACAATGCCAAAGGGAGAGATTGTTGGGAATTCTAGATTGGATTAATTTTTGGTATTGGCATTATTTTGGGCATGTTTTGGTGATTGATCTGATTGAAGTTTGAATGGCAGCTATTGATATGTTTTGGGAAAGTTTAATTTATTTGGAAACTGTTTAGGATCAATCAAATTGATTTGATTTGGAGAAAGCCAACCTTTGATTTTTTGGAAAGTTAAAAATTGATGAGATCTTTGATTTACTACAGAATATTTGTTTTATAAATTGATTTGCTGCAGAATATATGTTTTAGGAAGTTTTTGATTTGAAGAAATATGATTTGGTCAACTTTTGGTCCTTTTTAGTAAGTTCGTAGTTGATGGGATAATTTATTTGTGGATAAGATTTTGCTGGGCTTGTTGAATCACTCATGTTTCAGAGGAATACGTCTAGGTTCTTGTGGTCACGATACTAATATAATCATCTGAATTGAATCATTAACCTCTAATAAATTTAATTGTAGATTTCACCCTCTACAAACAGATCAACCTCTAATTTGGTCCCTTGATATAAAGTGGCTGTAGATTTTGCTCTCTAAGTTCCAACATTCGTGTATGGTACTATTACACAAACCAGAATGAATAAAACTACACTTACACTAGTGCATTTATTCAAGATTATTATCACTGATACCTATTGAATTGTAGGGTCATTCCTAGTTTACCTCTAAAAATTTAAAACTCTCACTTTACCTCTTAAAATTTGAATTGTTCATACTTAATTCTTTCTATTGTAATTTCTGTTAAAAATATATAGAAAAAAAAGAGTAATGCAGTCATATTGCATTCTTTCATTTTGAATTTATGTTAAATAAAATAGATAAAAACAACATGATCATACTTAATCCCTTCTTTTTTTGTCTGATTTTATAAAAAAATTCTTATAAAAGCTTAAATGGTACAAATTCACAGTTTAGTAAGCAAAGAGACAGTTTTAAAGTTAAAAGATAAAATTCAGTGGGTAATCTTGATAAATACCCCTTAAAAATAAATAGATCAAATTTTTTATTTTTTACTCTTAATTCATAACTTTTTTAGTCAAATAATTACATTAACAAAAAGTATTTATCAAAAATAAAAGATAAAAATATAAAATACTCTCAAAAATAAATTCTCCATTTTTTCAAGTTCACGGGGAACCACCAATGAGAATAAAACATTTACTTACGTTGCTTTTCTTCTGTTTGTCTTTAGAGGAAAAAAGATCGATGAGCGTACGTGGCCCCTTTATGCCCTTTTACATGATTAGCTACTCGAATTTTCCAAACCTATTCTTTAATGTTCCTTTGAAAACAAACAAATAAATTATGAATTTGAAATTCATAATTTATTTGTTTGTTTTCAAAGGAATATTAAAGAATAGGCTGGGAAAATTTGAGTAGCTAATCCGCATTTGGCCTTTATCATGAATCTGCTCTTAGTTCTTATCTTTTTACCATTGTGATGGATGAGTTGACAAGAGAAATTC
Source organism: Morus indica (assembly GCA_029231665.1). Taxonomy (NCBI): domain Eukaryota; kingdom Viridiplantae; phylum Streptophyta; class Magnoliopsida; order Rosales; family Moraceae; genus Morus; species Morus indica. The sequence continues at coordinate 3,653,270 of JACAGA010000022.1, forward strand.
AGGAAAAAGTTTCTTGGTGTATGCTTTTTGTGGACGATATAGTTTTAGTTGATGAATATAGGAAAGGAGTTAATCGTAAGTTAGAACTATAGAGATAGACTCTTGAGAAGAAGGGATTGAAGTTAAGTATGACGAAAACTGAATACATGCATTGTAGGTCTAGTAACCCAAGTAATTAGAGTGATGAAATTTCTTTAGATGGTGTGGAGATTGAGGCTTCTAGAAAGTTTAGGTACTTTGGGTCTAGAGTGCAGTACGAAGGAGATATAGAAGAGGATATTCAACTTAAGATTAAGGCATGGTGGGTTAAGTGGAAAAATACTACAGGAGGTTTATATGATGGCAAGATGCCTATTAAGTTGAAAGTAAAGTTCTATAGGACTGCAATCCGCCTAACTATGTTATATTGTAGTGAATGTTGGGCCATTAAGAGACAACATATATCTAAGATGAGTGTGGCAGAAATGCGTATGTTAAGATGAATGAGTGGCCATACGAGAATAAATCGCATGAGGAATGAAGTTATTCATAGTAAAGTAGGTGTAACACTAATAGAAGATAATGTGCGGGAAGGCCACTTAAGGTGGTACGGGCATGTCCAACGTGGACCGCTAGAAATACCAGTTCGTGCTTATGAGGACATTCTTATACCTAACACTAGGAGAGGGAATGGTAGAACAAAGAATTATTTAGACTGAAGAGTTAGGAATTACATTCTAAATCTAGGCCTTTAGGAAAGTCTAATTTCAAATAGAGCTGCATGAAAAAGTGAAATTCATATAGTCGACCCCAATTAAGTTGAGATTAAGGCTTGTTGTTGTTTACTTTTACATACATGCGCGCGCACGCACACATATATAATATATATATATATATATATATTTATATATGCATGCATGACTGTCATTACTGAATTATTGATTCGCACGTCACCATAAACGTTGATACTTGATAGATACTAGCATTTCCAAACACCTCCAACTGCTATCAAAACTTTCTATCATATTAATCCTCCCTTAAATCATCTGTCTATGTAAGGAAGCCATTTATAGTAAAATACTAAAACAATATTAATGTCATGTGCAGATTAATTACAACTATATATATATATATATATATATATATATATATATATTAGCCCTTCGCTGGCCTCAGCAACTTGCCCCTAATTGGAAAACAATTTTAATTGGACCCAATTCCTTTCTCATTGCAAGTATGCTAATTTGTCATGGCACGGCACTGACTGTCTCTAAGACATTTATACCTATTAAGGTATACTTTGGCTGTTTTCTGACTTTTACTTTTTAAATATATATATATATATAATTATTAATGCTAATTGGTGAAGTCTTTTACACATTTTCAGAATATAGCAATGGTAACTAATCATAACTTTTTGACCCTAATGTAAAAGAATTACTATATAACTTTGATTGAAACGTTTTACCGACAAAAGTGGCACATTATTCCAGTTTTTCTCTTAACGCTAATTCAATCAGATTAAAATGATATTAATTAAATGTGATATATTCTGTTTTTTTTTTTTTTTTGGACTTTTGCTTGTTTTTTAATGCTTATTTAATTACTCGGTCCATTTCAGAATATATTAATTAATTCTTCTTTTTCACTAGTGCTATAGACATGGATCTATGGCTTTTCTTAAGGGAAAAATGGAAATTGGAAGTTGCCCATGTGCACATGTGATCTGATCATCATCTTCAATTGATAATACATTTAATTAAGTATGACATTTCTAACTAAATAATTCTCTTTTCCCTTCCCTATGAATCTATAACATTAGAGAAAGAGAAATGCATATAAAATGAAAAAAAAAAAAAAAAAAAGAGCTTAATCAAAAGAGAGAAAAGGAAAGAGCACATACTGAGGCCTAATTTAGAAAGCAAGTTTTTGGAATTCAAAATTTGAGAAATCTCTGCAATCTGGAACAATGAAAATATAGGAACATAGGGTAGAGCATTTTGAGTGTTTGTGGTCCAGAATATTGTTGTCGTTTTCACGATCCAGATGTATTTCCACGTTGCAAAGTGACTGAAACTTTTTTTTTTTTCCTTATAATTATTATTGTTTCTTGCAAGCAATGAAAGAAATGCAATTGGACCAAAAAATTACTATAGTAGAATCACTTTTCCATGTTTCCTTTTTTTTTTTAAATAAAATAAAATAAAATTTCCTTATGTTCGAATTGTGTACCACAATTTACCTGCAAAAGCTGCAAAATCACTCGATTGAATTTCACATGCCATTCTCTCTACTCTCATCGCAATTCATAATTCTCAATCGAATATGCTAGAGATAGAAATTCAAAAGCAAAAGTATTGGTTATGTTTGGAATTAATTTCGTTTTTATTTTTTATATTGTTTAAGAAAGAAAAAAAAACGTTTTCAATACGGCGTTTAATGCAATAAAGATAAAAAATAGAAATAAAATGATTTTTTAATTCAATTTAAAATGATAAATAAATGAAAAATGACTTTTAGTCGTTTTTTATTTTTTATTTTTGTTTTCTCCTCTCTCGAGCACGGAGAGAGAGAGACATTAATAGGTTTTTTATACTGAAAATAATCTCTTGATAAAACTATCAAATGCATTTTTAAAAATAATTTCTGTCTGAGATTGAAAATATTTTTATTTTCATTTTCATATAAAAAAAATAAAATCATTTTAGAACGAGTTCCAAACGCGTCCATTATTTTTCTTTTCATGATCACTATATCTTCCCTCATTATATTTCATAATTCCATACCTAAAAGTAGAATTTCAAATGCAAAAAATAAGAGCACTATATATTCTACCGAACACATACATAGATAATTGACCATAAACACTGAACTTTTACTATTAGTAAATGATTCCTTTTCTCTATAATGCGTCAAAACTCCAACTAGCTATTATTCATGTGATTTATACTTTTCATAAATAAAAAAAATTAAAAAAAAAAAAAACATACATGAATGAGAACTAAGCAAATTAATCATATACCTAATATAAACTAAGCAGAATTCTAGGTTATAAGGTATTAAAAAATACCCTATAATCAATAAGGTACAAATTTCAATTATTACAATCAATCATGAACAATATTCTTAACCATAAGATTAAAATAGAATCATATGAAATTTAATTAAGTGTGACTATTTAACTGAATTTAATTAATATTGAGCGGTTAAAATAAAATTTCCTTTTTTTTTTCCATATCATACCATAGGACTTTCTCTAAATTAAACCATGTTGTTCTTAATTTAAAACCTGGCACAGATGACATTATGAATAAAAATTAATTCACGGGTTGTCTTCATTATATGTGTACCAGACTAAAAGTTCCAAAGGAAGCTTCACATATAGGCTATAGCGGACATTGAATAGTGAAAAAGAGATATATCTTGTCCTTTAGTTTTCAGCCGCCATGCACGGTTTTAGGTTTCACTTCTAAGTTTGTACAGTTAAAAATTTTCAAAAAATATCACATTTTTGTTTGAATTGAAAACTTGAATTCATAAAATAAACGAGTCTTTAAGCTTTCATCCGAGGGCTACAAATTTTCCACAACAAACTTAAAAAAATCCTAACCACTCATTTATAATTATATTTCTTTCTTGACTCAAATTTGTTTGTTTTTTAATTTTAAATTTTCTTGACATGTATTGTTTTTCTTCGGTAGCTAAGATTCTTTTTTTTTTTTTCCCAAGATATAGCCATGTGAAATATGGCCGAGAGGTGGCATTGTTAATTCCAATATTTAAACAAAAAATAATGGAGGAGATAAACCCGTTTTGTAATGTTATAATAAATGAGAGCAGTTGATGACTAGTTCATGGCTAACTGAGGGAATCCAAATTTGATGGTACAAATGGAGACTAAAAATTGGCAAAGGCCAGCTAGAATTTGGTCCCTTTTGACAGCTCTATCTCAACGACTCTCACACTATAAAAACATGCATTACACTTTCTATGCTCAATACATAACCAAATAAACTCTCTCCTCTCTCCACTATCAACTTTCTTTTCTTTTTTTTTTTTCTCCAAATTTTTTCCGGAGAAAAATCTGTGGAAACCTAGACACATTGGCCGGACCCACGGAATTTTCCGGCAATCCATGAGGAATCCGGGAGGCGGCGGCTCTCCTATGGGCCGTCCTTGGTCTCTAATGGCCTTGGCTCTTGCCGTGGTTGCTGTTTCAAGCAATGTAGGTTCTACCTCTGCTCATGACCCTTACAAATATAATTCTCCACCACCACCACCTTACGTATACAAGTCTCCTCCACCTCCATCACCTTCTCCTCCGCCGCCTTATGAGTACAAGTCCCCACCACCGCCATCGCCCTCTCCACCTCCGCCTTATGAATACAAGTCCCCGCCTCCGCCATCGCCCTCACCGCCACCGCCATACTATTACAAGTCACCTCCACCTCCTTCTCCTTCTCCACCACCACCTTACCACTACAAATCTCCACCACCACCAAAACACTCGGAAAAGCCACCATACTACTACAAGTCACCACCTCCTCCATCTCCTTCGCCACCACCACCTTACTACTACAAATCTCCACCACCACCACCACCAAAACACTCGGAAAAGCCACCATACTACTACAAGTCACCACCTCCTCCATCCCCTTCCCCACCACCACCTTACTACTATAAATCTCCTCCACCGCCGTCTCCTTCGCCTCCACCACCTTACTACTACAAGTCACCGCCTCCTCCTTCACCATCACCGCCGCCGCCATATTACTACAAATCACCTCCACCGCCATCACACCCCGTGAAGCCACCCTACTACTACAAGTCACCACCCCCACCATCTCCCTCTCCTCTACCACCGTACCATTACACGTCCCCACCACCACCAAAACACTCAGAAAAGCCACCGTATTACTACAAATCTCCACCACCACCATCGCCATCTCCACCACCACCTTACTACTACAAATCTCCACCACCACCGGTAAAGTATCCACCACCAGTTTACTACTACAAGTCTCCGCCACCACCACCAAAGTCTCCTCCTTACTACTACCATTCTCCACCACCGCCTTACTATTACACGTCTCCGCCACCACCGGCAAAGTCTCCGCCTTATTACTACCACTCTCCGCCGCCACCTACGCCATACTACCCTCACCCGCACCCTCTGATAGTCAAGGTGGTCGGAAAGGTCTACTGCTACAGATGTTACGATTGGGCGTACCCAGAGAAGTCTCACGACAAGAAGCACCTCAAAGGTACGTTTTTCGCTATTAACGTGTTGAAATCTTTGCTCTTCTCTATTTTTTTTTTTTTTTTCCCCTTCCCTTTCATAGGTTGTTATTTATTTTAGCTAGGTTTTATTATTCTGAACCTATAAAAAGCTTTATGATTTTTTTTTTTTTTTTTGCTAGTCTATATAACTTTATGATTTGGTCCCACCATTATTTATTTATTTATTTATTTTTGGCTAAGCAGTAAGCTAGATATATAAATTTACGTGGTCCCATTAGTTTTCATATATGTATTGTTGTTAGAAGAATAAGGATACTTATTATCCGCTCTTTATAGGGGTAATATTGTCATTTTGGCAACTTCATTACGAAAGCATTGTGTTGCTAAAAACACAAGTTTTATAAGTTGTATAAAGCAAAATATTAACGAACAAGTGTAATTATACGTAATATGAAGATATATAATATTTAAATACATCAGTAAATACGTTTCTGAAAGTACTGCACATAACATATATCACTAGCATTGTCGCATTATGGATTTTTTTTTCTTTTTTTTTTTTTACTTTTTTGTTGAACCAATAAAACCACATTTATTATTCTAATAATAAGTTACATGCAATTAACCATGTTTGACATGGTGAAATATAGCAGCCAATAAAGCGGTGGTAACGTGGTCATCATTTGCCAATATATATTGTCGTATAATAATTGATTAATGATTGTCGTATATATGGTGTGCAGGCGCTGTGGTTGAGGTTACTTGCAAGGCAGGTAAGAAGGAGATCAAGGCCTACGGCAAGACAAAGATCAATGGCAAATATAGCGTCACGGTTGAAGGCTATGACTACCGCAAATATGGAGGCGAAGCCTGCACGGCCAAGCTCCACGCAGCCCCCAAGGGCTCTCCATGCAACATCCCAACCAAGCTCCACAAGGGCGACAAGGGTGCCAAGCTCAAGGTGAAGTCTAAGGACAAGTACGAGGTCGTGCTCTCGGCAAAGCCTTTTGCCTATGCTCCAAAGACCCCTTACAAGGAGTGCCACAAGCACAAGCCAGAGCACCCGCCTTACGTGTACAAGTCCCCGCCTCCACCGGCCCCAACTTACATTTACAAGTCGCCGCCACCACCGTCTCCTCCTCACCACCCTTACTACTACAAGTCTCCACCGCCACCCTCTCCTTCCCCACCTCACCACCCTTACTACTATAAATCCCCACCACCCCATCGCCATCTCCACCTCACCACCCTTACTACTACAAGTCTCCACCGCCACCCTCTCCTTCCCCGCCTCACCATCCTTACTACTATAAATCCCCACCACCACCGTCGCCATCTCCTCCTCACCACCCTTACTACTACAAGTCCCACCACCACCCTCTCCTTCCCCACCTCACCACCCTTACTACTATAAATCCCCACCACCACCATCACCATCTCCACCTCACCACCCTTACTACTACAAGTCCCCGCCCCCACCATCTCCATCCCCACCTCAACACCCTTACTACTATAAGTCCCCACCACCACCATTGCCGTCTCCTCCTCACCACCCTTACTACTACAAGTCTCCACCGCCACCCTCTCCTTCCCCACCTCACCACCCTTACTACTATAAATCCCCACCACCACCATCGCCGTCTCCTCCTCACCACCCTTACTACTACAAGTCACCCTTACTACTACAAGTCTCCACCGCCACCCTCTCCTTCCCCCCTCACCATCCTTACTACTATAAATCCCCACCACCACCGTCGCCATCTCCTCCTCACCACCCTTACTACTACAAGTCTCCACCACCACCCTCTCCTTCCCCACCTCACCACCCTTACTACTATAAATCCCCACCACCACCATCACCATCTCCACCTCACCACCCTTACTACTACAAGTCCCGCCCCCACCATCTCCATCCCCACCTCAACACCCTTACTACTATAAGTCCCCACCACCACCATTGCCGTCTCCTCCTCACCACCCTTACTACTACAAGTCTCCACCGCCACCCTCTCCTTCCCCACCTCACCACCCTTACTACTATAAATCCCCACCACCACCATCGCCGTCTCCTCCTCACCACCCTTACTACTACAAGTTTCCACCACCACCCTCTCCTTCCCCACCTCACCACCCTTACTACTACAAGTCCCCGCCCCCGCCATCTCCATCCCCACCTCAACACCCTTACTACTATAAATCCCCACCACCACCATCACCATCTCCACCTCACCACCCTTACTACTACAAGTCCCCGCCGCCACCCTCTCCTTCCCCACCTCACCACCCTTACTACTATAAATCCCCTCCACCACCGTCGCCATCTCCACCTCACCACCCTTACTACTACAAGTCCCCACCACCACCCTCTCCATCCCCACCTCACCACCCTTACTACTATAAATCCCCTCCACCACCGTCGCCATCTCCACCTAAACACCCTTACTACTACAAGTCTCCACCGCCACCCTCTCCTTCCCCACCTCACCACCCTTACTACTATAAATCCCCACCACCACCATCGCCGTCTCCTCCTCACCACCCTTACTACTACAAGTTTCCACCACCACCCTCTCCTTCCCCACCTCACCACCCTTACTACTACAAGTCCCCGCCCCCGCCATCTCCATCCCCACCTCAACACCCTTACTACTATAAATCCCCACCACCACCATCACCATCTCCACCTCACCACCCTTACTACTACAAGTCCCCGCCGCCACCCTCTCCTTCCCCACCTCACCACCCTTACTACTACAAGTCTCCACCGCCACCCTCTCCTTCCCCACCTCACCACCCTTACTACTATAAATCCCCACCACCACCGTCGCCATCTCCACCTCAACACCCTTACTACTACAAGTCCCCACCACCACCATCACCTTCCCCTCCTCCACCGTACAACTATACATCCCCGCCACCACCAAAACATGTAGAAAAGCCTCCCTACCACTACAACTCTCCACCCCCGCCTTCTCCTTCCCCACCTCACCACCCTTACTACTATAAATCTCCACCACCACCATCACCATCTCCTCCACCACCATACTACTATAAATCTCCACCACCACCGTCGCCATCTCCACCTCAACACCCTTACTTCTACAAGTCCCCACCACCACCATCCCCATCTCCTCCATCACCATATTACTACAAGTCTCCTCCACCGCCATCACCTTCCCCTCCTCCACTGTACCACTACACATCCCCACCGCCACCAAAACATGTAGAAAAGCCTCCCTACCACTACGAGTCTCCACCCCCTCCCTCACCCTCTACTCCCCCACCATACCACTACACTTCCCCACCTCCACCTTCACCATCTCCACCGCCCCCGTATTACTACATATCGCCCCCTCCACCGGTGAAATCACCGCCACCTCCCGTTTACAATTATGCTTCCCCACCACCTCCGACACACTATTAGGGCCAACAATTCCAGTCCAATACCAATGCCGCTCATGTAAGTGAAACTTAACTGATTTATTACTAGTGTAATCTAAATATTTGAGGTTAATTTGGACAATCATGATAATTAATATATTACACGCAGTTAATTGTTTTTTTTTTTTTTTTTTTTTTTGGGCTATTATAAATTGCAGGTTTTAGTTTGAAAAGTGGAATAAAAGAAGTCTCCATTAGGGCACACCAAGCTTACAATCCTAGTTCATTCAATAAGGATCTGGCAATACCATCCCTGAGAAATGACCTACATATTTCAACTTCTGTGGTGACAGCAATATTGCAAGTACTTTTGTTGTTTTCTATAAGTTGGAGTAATAATTATTAGAAGAATGTGGGGATTGGAGAGTAAGCTAGGGTATATGAACGTTGCTTGGTTCATGAGTCACTTTGGCCGTCTAATTTCCAAATATTACTTTTTTTTTTTTTAATATATAGAGTTTTCACATAATTTTATTATTGCATAGAGCTAGTCATGTGGCCATGTAACTGTACGGTACCGTTTTGGACTTCTATTTATTTGTGGAGATCACGATCATATATATGTTTGTCAAAGCTTCCTGTATGCCTTTTAGGCTCCGAGATTGTTAGTAATAAAGGAAGACATCTCTGTTTTTCAGAAGTTTCTTGTATATGATTTAGGCCTCGTTCATTTTACTAATTCGATTTTTCAATTCCTGTTTTGTTACAGTTAAAAACTCTAAAAAAAAACACATCTAACTTTTTCTATTACAATGAAAAAGCTCTCACATAAAATTACATCTCAACTTTAATTTGCAAACTGAACGAGATCTTAATTTGCTGCATTTTAACTTTGGCATTACATCATATATATCTCTCAAATTGTTCTCTTTGTCGAATTCGCAAACTAAACGAGGCCTTAATTTGCTGCATTTTAACTTTGGCATTACATCATATATACCTCGTTCATTTGACCATGATATGTGCTTTTCTACATTTCTTCTTCTTTATCATTGTTTTGTTTTGTTTTATTGTTTTCTTTTTGGCCATTGCGAGGATATTATTAGTGGTCATAGCTTTTTCCCTCTAGTGCGATCTATTCCTGATGATCTATCCTTCCTGTCGTTCCTTATGATGGAAAGAAACAAAATCCACAAAGATTAATTTGCAGAGACTTGAAGAAAGATATACATATATATATATATATATATATATAATACCAAACAGTCCATGTAAAATATATCATACTTTCTGAAAGAAGGAGGGTTATATTGGAAGACAGGCATACAACTGAATAATAGTGAAGTTAGTGGATTGTGGGCCCTTCTAAGTCGTCCCTTGTTTTCGTTTTTGAAGTAACTACACGAAATAATCATTTTTTAAACTCAATGTTTCGAATATTTCCTTAATTAAACAATCTTATCCATTGGTCCACCTTATGGTTATTGAGATAATGTCATTCCAAATATATTCTTTTTTGTGTGACCGGTTATAAATTTGTATAACTAACTGTAAGAGTGGTTAACAAATTAAGGATATAAATGTCATTATAAGTTATTTTACAGACTTACGTGTAAATATGTCAAATTCTTTGCTACATTTACTGCACAATATTTGGACATATATGCAATTAACTTTTGGTTTCTTTCATACATTACTTTTCTATAAAAATACGTTGAAAAAAAAAACCTTACACATAAGGATTAATTTTGAACGTATGATTTTCATCAAATTCATTTTATATGATCTTAAGGTAATCAGAGGATCAAAATTATATCCTATATTTGGTAAGATTTTTTTCATACCTTAATATAGAATTATATCCTTTCCTATATTATTTTCTCTTTATATGCTAAATACTCTATTCTAAAACTTGGATCGAAAATTAAAAGATATACCCTAATTAGAAAAATAGAGATCAAAGAGGGTTAGGTCCAATTATGTCGAGGACTTCTAACATTGTTATAGGTGTAATATATTAAGTCATATATCACGTATCTCTTCACTAATAATTACATCACGAATTAAATATATATGTTGCTTTTTTATTATGTCTATGAAAAATGTTTAAGAGCATCATCGGTGTTAAACACCGCCACTAATAAAAAGTGATGAGTCTCAAGCTGCAGAATTCATATTCTATTAATGAGTGATATTGACGACCATTAGTGTCCGATATAACATTGTTCTTTGTTTATTGGTGATAACTTACCCCTTAACACACATCTTTATCGTCGTAAAATAAACAAATATTAGTGTAATAGTCTACATTAAATATATATGTTGGTTTTTTATTATGTCTTTTGTTTATGAAAAATATTTAAGAGAATCATCAGTGTTAAGCACTACCACTAATAGAAAGTGATGAGTCTCACGCTACAGGATAAACATTTTATTAATAGGTGGTGCTCAGAACCGTTGGTGCTCAACATAGCATTGTTCTTTGTTTATTGGTGATAACTTGCCCCTCAAGACACATCTTTATGGTCGTAAAATAAACAAATATTAGTGTAATAGTCTACATCATTTTCAATCAGTTGTTGTGGGAAAATGACTTTTGTTTCAGGCTTTATCCTACAAAGTAAACTAGAGATTCCGCAAATCATAAAGTGGGAGCAGGTGAAACTCACAGCTGGAAATCGTTAACCCATGTATTATTGTCAATTTGCCATTCTTGCTAATAATTTTTTTTTTTTTGGTGAGAAATAAGAATTTATCTCTTGAACTATAACAAATGTACACACTGATTGCAAGTTGACAAGTCAAAAGTGCGGAGTTGTCACCCACTTAAAAATTTCATGACAAATCATCTTTGTTGTCGTTTTATTTTGGCCTCGTACGACTCATGTGCATTTTTCTCTTGTATATGCTTTTAATTTGGAAGGGTCCAAATGTCAGTAATTAGTTTGGTTTATGAGATAAAATTTCTTTTGTACACGTTTGCTGTGTGCTTAATTAATGTATCAATTACACTAAAACAAAGAAAAAAAAAAGAAAGAAAGAAAGAAAGAAAGAATTCGAATATTTTTTTTTTTTTAAAAGACTTTCTAATATGAAAATTCTAATATATAAATTCAGAAGAAATTAAAGTAATTAACACTTGAAAGCTCAGCCGCCTCTAAAGCAAACAAAATGATGACTTCATTGTTCAACGTCATGATCAATTATTAGTTGGTTTATTATCATTGTCCGTTTAATTCTCTGATTTAAATTTTTAATTTGAATTAAAATGTGACGTTATATGAGAGTTTTTTATTATAATTAAAAAATTAAATGTGATTATTTTTTAGAATTTTTTATTGTAGTAAAATTTAAATTTTAAATTCGAATCGGCGAAATGAACGAGGGCTATGCCTTTATAATTCGTTGGCAAACACTATTAATTATTTGATCCGTTTAATTTACTGATTTAGTTTTTCATTTGACTGAGATGTGATATTATGTGAGAACTTTTTATTATAGTAAAAAATTAAATGTGATTGTTGAGAGTTTTTTTATATATTAAAACTTAAATTATAAATTAAAGTGGGAGACTTAAAAATTTTTGTGTCTCATCATATGTTTTCTTTGTGCATGGTTGGATCGGTGCATGAGTCTGTCTCAGCAATTAAAAATAAATAAATAAACATAGAATTATAGCAGAAAGACAAACAATAGCTCTACTTGGTAGAGTTAGCTGTACTATTTAATAACAAACAACGAAATTTACTTCCTTTTCAATATTTACAATGTATTTTCTATTAAAGCGTATTGATTTCATCACAAGAAGACATCTAAATATATAGGCAAAATATAAATTGAAAACTAGCCTATTCTTAAAAAAAAAAATAATAATAATAAAATAAAAGAAGATTTTGAATTGGAAATTAAAATTGAAACTACTAGACACAAAGAAAAAGAAAACTCAATCAGAATTGGAATTCGAATTTCTTAAGTCAACTTATTTTTAATTGGTTCATGGATTCAGAATCATAATTCAGAACCATTTTTGATTTACGTGTATTTTTTCTGAGAGAAAATACTGTAGCGAATCACGAACTATTATTCGAATCATGGCACGAATCTAATAACCAAACAACCCATAAAAATGAAAAAAAAAAAACCCCCCTTTTAGAGGCCTAAATGATAAAATTTGTCCGAAAAACATAACACATTATGGCGAAGCTAACTTCACACGAGTCTTGTCCATTAGGCCGTTTCCACTTGGAAAACATATATTTTTTGTCGAAATCTGATTTCGCCAAAAGACCCCTTGAAAAGTAAAACTAAAAAATTTACCTTATTTGTCTTAATATTCCTAATACACTATAAAAAGCTAGATCCTTCTGCACCATATCAGTTTCTCTAACAGTCAATGTAGCTTGTAGCGATTGATCAAAAGTGTTTGACTTTCTCTGGCAGTTGGTATAGCTAAGCTGTGATTGACCAAAAGTGATGTTCGCAGCAAAGAGTTAGTGATTAGTATTTACATTAACAAACATGCAGAGTTTGATGCTTTTTTCAGAACGCAGGATCAGCAGAGGCGCCGAGGAATTGAGTAACTATATATTAAGAGCCCGTTTAGAAAGTGTATTTAAATTATGATTTAGGTTTTGATTTAAATTTTTTGTGAGAATTATTAACATAAATTTTTTTAATTTAAATTTTTTGTGAGAAGAAAACACTGTAACAAATAATAATTTAAGTTTTGAGTATAATACCAAATAACCCATTATACTCCACACGTGTATAATCTTATCTATAACTTGGGATTTGTGTGAGATGCTTTGCTGTATTTGATGTGTGTGCAAAACTTTTTATTTATGATATTCCATCTTGATAAAGAGAAAAGTAATTATATCATAGTTCTAATTTAGTGCAACCGATCTAATCAGCTTCCGAATATGTAAGCGAATTAATGTGTGTGCCTTTAGAATACCATAATCCTAGGTTCTTAGTGTCGCTAAGATATTTGTTCTTAGTGCCACCAAGATATGTAAAAATCCTTTTCACAGTGCTATGATGAGCACAAAGAACTACACTATTCATAATATCCGGCCTATTTACAATTAAGTAAGGAATCGATCATACTTCGATATTTAGTAATGTCTACCTCTTTGCTACTTTCATCGTTATTCGACTTGATTGAAGAGCTCATTGGAGTAATCTTGGGCTATAGATCATCCATATCAAACTTTTTGAATAGAACGCTTACATACTTGGCTTGATTGATGAAAATGCCTTCTTTTGTTTGTTTGATTTGAACTCCAAGAAAGAAGTTAAGTTCTCCTATCATACTCATCTAAAAGTTATTGTGCATACACTTAGAAAATTCTTCACACAGATAGGCATTAGTAGAATAGAAAATTATATCATTAACATAAATTTGAACAATAATCATATCATTGTAAAAAGAGTAATATCCGCTTTTCTCATTGAATAGCTATTTTGAAGCAAAAATTTACTAAGTCTCTCATACCAGCTCTAAAAACTTGCTTTAACTGTATAAAGCATTTCTCAATTTGAAAACATAATTTGGATACTTATGATCTTAAAAACTTGGTGGTTGTTTTACATATACTTCGTCTAAAATGTAACCATTTAGGAATGTACTTTTGATATCCATTTGATAAAGAGTAAAGCCTTTATAGCATGCAAAACCAAGTAACATGCTAATGGATTCCAATCTAGCAACCGGTTCGAAAGTCTCTTCATAAAGATTCCTTCTTCTTGATTGAAACCTTAGGCCACTAATGTAGCCTTGTTTGTTACAATCACACCGTGCTCATCCCACTTGTTCCGAAAGACCCATTTAGTGCCAATCACGGATTGAGAACTAGACCTAAGAACTAATTCCTAAACACCACTTCTTTCAAAATTTATTTAGCTCTTCTTGCATTTCTAAACTCCAAAACTCATCAATTTTCAGCATCTGTAAACTTTTTGGTTCAATTTGAGAAAGAAAAGCTAAATTGTTGCAAATATTTTTAAGTGATGATCTAATTCTCACTCCTTGTGAAATGTCACCTAAAATTTTTGTCTTGAGGATGATAGGGATGATATTTCCATTCTTTTGGTAGTTGGTTGATGAGCTCTCCTTTAAATCTTCATCTTGTTGCTCTTGGTGTTGTGAAGATTATGGTGTTTTTGTTTCTTCCTTTGATTCCTCTTTTTCCTTCCTTTGATTCCTCTTTCTTTTTGTCTCTTAACTCCATGTTGTTCATTTGATGTTCCAATTCTTAATCATCATCATCAAATTCAACATGCATAGATTCCTCTACTACAAGAGTCTTTTGTTAAACACTCTATAAGCTTTACTAGTAGTAGAATAGCCAAAAAAAATTTCAACATCAGATTTTGCATCAAATTTTTCCAAATTGTCTTTGTTGTTTAAAATAAAGTATTTCCATCCAAAGACTCTAAAATAACTAATGTTGGGTTTTCTACCATTCCGAAGGTCATAGGGATTTTATCCATTTTGGGTCCAATGAGAACTCTATTCATAATATAACAAGAGGTATTAATGGCTCCGACCTACAAATATTTTGGTAACCCATTTTCATTCAATATAGACCTAGTCAATTCTCATAAAATTCTATTTTTTCTTTCAACAACGCCATTTTGTTGAGGGGTTCTTTGTGCCGAAAAATTGTGTTCATATCCTTTTTCATTACAAATTAATTCAAAAGAATAATTGTCAAATTCTCCACCATGATCACTTCTAATAGAAGTAATTATATAACCTTGCGCATTTTGAACATTTTTGTAAAAATATGAAAAGGTTCTCAGTGCCTCGTCTTTTGTTGTAAAAAATAAAACCAATGAATATCTAGAAAAATCATCAACAATCACAAAGGCATAATTCTTCAAGATCAAGCTCATCCCATGTAGCCTGAAGCACTTTTTTAATTCTTCGTTCTTGTTTCTTTCTTGCTATGTTTCTTCTTAATTGGACACTCTGGCCTCTTATTTCCAGTTTCTTGCAATCAAAACAATTGATTCCATCCTTCTTTAATTTTTCTCCTTTTATATCTTCACTCTTCTTGGTTCTCTTGCCTTGATTGAACTTCTTGTAAAATTTCTTGAACTTCTTCGCAAAGAAAAGCATCATACCCAAGTTATATATACTTTGATCAAAACAAGTATCTTCCTTTTCATCATCTTCTTCTTCTTCTTGGATAGATGCTTTTAAGGCAATTCCTTTCTTCTTCTTGTCTAGTTCTTCTTAATTTGTTTCCTTGTGATCTCATAATTAGTCATCAACAATGCAATTGGTTCTTCAATTGGAAGAGTGGTGAGATCTTTGGCTTCCTCCAATGTTGTCCTCTTTACATGCCAAGATGTAAGTAGAGATTGGACATTCTTGCTCGCCAACTCGCTTGTGGAAAATGATCTACCAAGAGATTTCAAACCATTAATGATATCTGTAAATCTAGTATACATTTCCGTAATAGACTCATGCTTTTTTTTTTTAACATTTCATAATCATGAATAAGATAGTTAATTTTTGTTTACTTCACTTGATTAGTTCCCTCATGAACAACTTCAACTGTTTGCCAAATGCTTTGGGCGGATTTACAAGATGATATTCTACTAAATTCATCTTTGTCGAAGGCACAATAGAGAATGTTAATGGCTCTAGCATTCAAGGACAAATTGTTCTTGTTATCATCACTCCATTCTTTAGGTTCTTTAGGAACCGTTTTACCATCAACGGTTTTCATTAGCACAAATGGACTATTTTGACAAGTTATGGCCTATTAATTTCTATAACTAAAAATTGACCTATATACTTTCTTAAACTTTTCATATTGGCCTATTTTTTACTATTTTCTTTCAAAATACCCCCTAAATCCACTCTGCTTATAATTCTAACAATTTTTGCTGACGTATCATCATTTCTTTTTTCTTCATGAAACGTGGCATGCATTAAAGGTTTAAAATATGTATTTTAAAATACAAATGTATTAAAAAAAATTATTGATAAAAAACTAATAGTCAATTTATATTGACCAGTGATATGAATTAACATAATTTCATGGCCTGTTTAGTTTGTTGATTTGAGTTTTTAATTCGAATTGAGATGTGATTTTATGTGAGAGCTTTTTACTGTAGTAAAAAAATTAGATGTGATTATTTGTGAGAGCTTTTTATTATAACAAAATTCGAATTCTAAACTCGAATCAGCGAAATGAACGGAGCCTTATTTAAAAATAGAAAACCCTAGAGGTAAAGCTCAGCCGCCCCATCACAAACTTCCACCCTCACCGAGCCGCACCTCCTTCGTGTACCGACAACCACGCAAGTGCTGCCGCAAGAATCGAAGACCGTCTGTGTCTGCCTCTCCTTTTGGTTGTCCTTTTCCACCGTCACCTCCGACATTAAGGATGAAGACCGCCGCGAGAAATTCAAGATGAAAATCACACTCCACCGCACCCGACAAAGTTATGGGACAAAGCTTTTATATTTTGTATGTTTGTATCAATATTTTTTTCATATAGCATGTTTTCTTCCCAATTGATTAGTGGCTTTCTCAACGTCATAGTTGACGGGATTTTTGACGGTGCTCACCGAAAGAGGTAGAGACATCCGGTGGTCACGAGTGGCTCAAAGCGGCGAAGCGTTCGCTGCAACAGAGGCGGTGATAATAGAGGGTTAAGGCGGCAGAGACGATGGCGCGAATGGAGGATGGGGGCTGCTCTTTCTAGGGTTTTTCTAATCTCATGTTACCTAAAGCAATCAAGCGCTGCGATTTGTTCTATTTAGATCAATGTGAGATAGTTGGTAGTCAAATTTCCAATCAAGAGAACGTGCAAGAAAAAACCAGTAAAAACTTGACGACTACAAATCTAGAACAATGCCCTTTCGTTTGATTCACCGTCTATACTCAATCTTATATAAGATATCGCTCTTCTTAAATCTACAACACTCGATTTCAATCCATCTTCAAAAAAAAAAAAAAAAAAAGTGATCTACAAAGGAAAAAGCTTTTCTTGTCCAGCCTCAGTACAAAGTATATGTAATCTATAAAAGTAACGTGAAACATTTTCGTTTATGTTTCAACCGCTCATTAGATGATAAATAATAAGCAAAACACTTCCGAATGAGATGCATACCATAGAACCATTCTCCGTATTTGACAACATCGATATATAAACAAAAATGCTGAATAATGACATATGTTACCTTCAGATTTTTTTTTATATACAAACCCTCTTGTATTTCGAAGATAATCGATAAGACGACCAGGAGTTCCAACCAACAAATTTACCCCCTTTACAATACGTTCTGCTTCTGGTCTTCTAGGCGCACCACCAATAACTAATCCAAGTGTCTGTGAATGATATTTGAGAAGGTTCTTTGCCACAGCGTGGGTCTGAATCATTTAAATGGTGAATCAGTTTAGTAAAACATAAAGGACATAAAAAGAACCCGAGAATATAATGAAACAAATGCAGAATGAAACATAGATAAGGATTCACCTGCTCTGCAAGCTCTCTTGTTGGGCAAATAACCACAACACCAGTACCATTACGCGGAGCAAAGCACGTGTGATATAACAACTCCACAGCCGATATTAGAAAAGCAAGAGTTTTACCAGAACCTGTCCTGGCGGCTCCATGAATATCTTTTCCTTCCAGAAATGGAGGAATTGCACTGGCTTGAATCTGCATAGACATTTAAGGTACATTAAATAGTTTGCTGGTATTCCATAACCATCCATCAGAAGAGTAATAATGGGGAAATATCTATGTAAGTTTGCAGAGCATAACAACCAAAAGTCGCACTTATTATTTGTATCACATAAGGATTGCCCAGGAGAGGGAGAAAAAAAAAAGCCCTTTCTGCAATGGAAAAGAATTAAGAAACTGAGGCTCAGTTACCACACTACAAGTACACCGGACAAAAATATTTCCATCAAGTGCTTAAGGACAACAAAATAGTTCTTGAAAACTTGCAATCATAACTACACATGTCCATCTAGCCTTCCTTCTTTACCCCTTTGATAAAAAAAAAAAAGTAACCCCATCTCGTTTTCCTCTTAGCCTTTTCATCACTTACCTAGAGCATGGAAGTCTTAAAGAAAGATATCAGATTTAAAACAAAATGTTGATACGGAATTACTTCGCGCTGTACTCGGAACATCACTGATTCTAATTTGTTTCCAATCCAGCAAACCTAATAGAAAAATCACCAGCCTTTCTAGCTCATGTGAGAATTGCAGAATATTATATGACATCAAGTCCTCCATTTGACGCTGATAATCACCTCCGGCCATCGTTACGACATGAGAAATTTACATCTTTTACTCTTTAAGATGATACAGATATTTAACTTATCTAAAAAAAAAAAAAAAAAAAAAAAAAGAGATTTATGGCTTTTCTTCTAATTTTTTTAATACTTCATTTGAGTTTTAAATCTAAATTAGATAACAAACTTTAATTAGATTATAAATAAGAATTGATTACCAAAAGCGATTAAGGGTTTAGTATGGAGTGCCCAGGAAAATGTTCTACTAAAAGCACTATATGCAAAAAGAGATAGTTTTTTTGTTAGGTAAGAGTTATAAATTTGTTAGGTAAGAGTACAAAAAAATTTCTCGTTTACTTTGTTCTATCAAATCCCTAGACCCCAATCTCTCTATCTGCTTCAACTCTCTCTCTCTCTCTGTGCATCGTGAAGCCATAGCCGAAGAGGTTGGCCTTAATATGAAGTAATTTTGTGTGTGTGATTAATCGCATAATATAAACCCTAAATTCCCGAAATTAGTCACCAAAGATAAACCCTAATTCTCCGACATATAACATAATTTAGATCTTCGGTGATTCAGCCTAGTACGTCTAGTTTCGGTTATGTTTTCCTATCTTTTTTTTTTTCCTGTTTGGTTGCCGAGAAAACCTGGGGGTAGAAAATTTGTCTTTTAGTTTGTAAATATTTTTAGTGATATTTGTAATGGCTGCTGCCATATAAAATTTGAGATCATTTCTTCAAATTCTTCCACGCCGGTGAATTTTCGGATTAATTGGTTATCATGTTTAGGTTTAGGATTTTATATATATGTGTGTCGTATACTCGTATTATCTCAAAGGGCTTTCTTTTTTTGTTTTTTTGTTTTTTTTTTTTTTTTGCATTTTGGTATAACCGTTTTAGAATTTGTTCTCTTAAAAATTCTCAGTAAATGTCACATCTAATTTTTTTCTGTTACGGTTAAAAATTCTAAAAAAATATCACATCTATATTCAAATTAAAAACTTAAATCTACAAAATAAACAAGATCCAAATATGCTAAATATTCCACGCAACGAAAAAGGCTAGTTTGTGGACGAAGGCTATAGTTTCGGTGTGTTGTACTGGTATATTGGCCAGGGCGTTTGTTCAGGCATACCTTCAAGCACCAGCAAGTGAGTTTTCTGTCACTGATCAATGTTTCATGCTGCTTAGCATTCAGACTTGGTCATCATACCAAAATATGTCTGATTTGTTATTTCTTTGGCGTTGTTTGGTTTGCCATTTGGATTGTATGATTTACTTTGAATTGTGGTGATTTAAATTATGATTCGAACTGGTGTTTAGATATGTAAATAAATTGTAATTTGAATTCAAAATAAAATCTAAACTGTGTTTGGATAGTGTTAAAAATTGTTATTAAAATTTTGTAACAACTCTTAGAGAATCTCATCGTAAATGGCACTAAAAAATATGTAATATAGATGGGAATTCATTACTCTCTTCATTATGAACACACTGAAAAAGAAAATCATCTCAATTAGAATTAAAACGAAAAAGTTATGTCATTTTTAAACTTGAAGTCGAGGAGAGAAAAAAAGTAGAATCCGAATTGGAAACAATTTGGATTGTGTGAATTTAAAGAGGTGTAAATTTTAAAATTAAGAGTTTGAACTATTATCAATGGTTGAATTGTCATCATTTAATTCTCTATCAAACATCAATTTGAATCCTATACATATTATTGTTTGAACTGAATTGTTGAGTTTGAGTTGTTGAAAGAAACAGAAACTTTCTGTCTCTTTTGTTGCCATAGTGATTCGACTTCAGAAAATTTATTAGAGCTTATAGTTTTTGAAAAAGTTTTATCTTTTATGCAAAATTTAAATGGTTTTTTTGTTTTCTTTTTTGTGTCAGTATATAGACACAATACTCGCTGCTTCATTTTATCTAATGAGATGCATACAATCAGTCAGCCAGATACGAATAGAATCTTTTTGATCTTGATACATTTATTTACTCGTAAAATAGGATTTGGATTTCCTATTAGTTTCTGAAATCTCCAATGAATTTTGATATATATATATATATATATATATATATATAGTTCTATTTGGGTATAATTTACCAGAATATGGTTTTTATGAAGTTTTTGTCATATTTTCGTAAAAAGAAAGCATAATCAGCTTATCTATCCTCTGTCCGATGAAACCTTCGCTGTCTGAGAGAACAAGCTACAAATGAATTTAGAATTTCACCACACATTGCCGACCGTTGTATTCAGCAAAACTGATTTCTTTTTGCGGTGAGATTGTGTTAGAGACACTGTTGACACCATTGATAATCAGCAGCCATCTGATCCATCCTATTTGAATTTAGGGAATGAGAATAAATTTAGACGACAAATACTTGATTTTTGCTGGTCTGTCTTTTCATCTTTTGCCGCCTTTTTTAGAATTCGCTTCAGTTTGTTTAGGACAAAAAGCCTATTCTATTGAGGGCTTTAGTTACTATTATGTGATGTTTAGTATATGAGTTTTGTCATAGTGTAAACTCATTGTTTTAATTTTATTAAGTATTTTTGTAACGACTTGAGTTATCAGACTATTAATTAACTTAGTTAAACATTTGAAAACTCTAAATTACTCATATTAAACTTTACGGACTTGTAAAATTTTGAATATATATATATATATATATATTTTTGAATCATAGGAATTAAATAATAATAATAATAGATACACATATGAAACGCTTCAAAACAGTTTTAACGAAAACTAGATTAAAATTTTTTAACCATAAGAGTTAGCATTTAATATTTAGAGGCAATATCAGACTACTAATTTTACTATTGAACTATTGATTAGCCTTGCTCCAAGGTATTTTCACAATTTAAAATGTGCAGCAGTTTCAAGTTTCATGCTCATAAATCCAGAGTTAAACCAAGCAATAATGATGTAGTTTACTGAATCACAAACCCTGCGCTAATGCAGTAGTTTCTTATAAATCAGAATTTAAAAATAAATTCTAGATTTAAGTTAGAAAATGAAAACAAAGCCCGTGTAAGGACAAGTCTAACGGATTGACATTCGCTTTTTTAGAATTCGCTTTTTTTAGAATTATATGTTCAAACATAGAATTTAATGTACATTATATATACATAAAATTATGTGTTCAAATATTTTTTTTAAAAATGTGTACTTATTGGTCCTCCATAATAATTAAGTGATTGAACCAGTATAGGAGATGCTTTTGCAAGTGTACATTATACTTGAAATTCAATACAAGAATTTAATGTACATTATATATACATATTTTAATGAGACAAATATTCAACGATATTTTCCTAATCGCACAAAAGTTACCTTTAATATGACACAACTACCCTAATTTTATATTTAAATAAAGACAATATCATCACAGAAAGAAAATATAAATACATGAAGACACAAGATTTATAAAGGACAAAAAGCCTTTTTTAGAATTCGCTTAGTTTGTTTAGGACAAAAAGCCTATTCTATTGAAGGCTTTAGTTACTATTAGGTGATGTTTAGTATATGAGTTATGCTATAGTGCAAACCCATAATTTTAGTTCTATTATAGTGTTTTTGTAACGAACATAGTTTTAGTTCTATTACAGTATTTTTGTAACGACCTAACTTCTCAGATCGTTAATTAACTTAGTTAAACATTTAAAAACTCTAAATTACTTATATCAAACTTCACGGATTTGTAAAATTTTGAATATATATATATTTTTAGAATGTAACATATTTCTGACGAGTCATAGGAGTTAAATGATAATAATAGATACACATATGAAAAGTTTCAAAACAATTTTAGTGAAAAATAGATTAAAATTTTTTAACCAAAGACTCAATCGCACACTTCGTGCAGGAGAACATAATGTTATGGTATATACTTAAGATTCAAGATCATAAGTGTTTAGTCAATTTTAAAAGATATACCAAGTGTTGATGAAGACGATCACGAAATATGTAATGATGATAATAACATGGATTGGTTGTCACTCTAACAGATAACGAAAGCATATTATATCTTACTAATAAAATGTGCAATTGAAAACGAAGCCAAAAAAAAAATCATAACCATATGTCTAAGTGTTTAGCATAGGAAGACTTGTCCTATGGATGCAAGTATTTAAATCATGAAAGCCAAACATACTAGAATAGCAGTCTTATAAAGTTTAAAATAGAATGGAATTTAAATGTGGAATTAATTGCTAGTGGTATCCATAATCTCCTAGTTGAGCCCATCGCCCATGCTCTACCCTGCTAGCCCATCATAGGGTTTAAGTGGTGGGCTTCTTGCCCGAATTACTTACAACATGAACAACGTGGGTGAGCTTTCGCTAAGCAAATACGAACTCAACCTCACAAAATAGTTAAATGACAAATGTTATGCATGATTGATTATGCATAGTCCAATTATTGACTTTACATTTTATGGGCCCCGTGTATGTACTGGGTGTGCGTGACTAATAGAGTGTAGGGAGATCAACCCAAATATATGTTAGGAATGGTGTTCTAGAAGCATGAGACGTAATAGGATATTTATTATTTATTTAATAAAAGAGTTTATTCATTATTTTATGTGCATATATTTATGAATCTTTTATGAATATCAATGAAAATTCCATCATTATTTATGTGACCTTAAACGTTGTATATAAGTATTATATATGAGAGGATAATGTTTAAGGATAATAATCAAAAATTGTGTTCATAATGAATTTAATTAAAGTTTGAAATCTTTAATTAAAACATTATTAATACATGTCATTCCCATTTAGAATGGAACGGTGTTATCCACACTGTTAATATGGTGAGATATTGAACGAGTGTATTTCGCATAATGAGATCATGTGGAACATGGACACAGACACAATATGAATTTCTAATAATTTTCATTAAGTATAGAAATTCTAATTGAGTCTACCGATGGTCATATATGGAATGATCTTAATCTTGAGTTCTTAACAGACTCCTATTTATGGATTTGTGTCTTTTTATTTACTCGGTACGGATTCTGAGATCCTTAATCCTATTCCTTATATTTTGGAGACATGATGAAGTAGGTAGCCGGGAATGTTATTATACGAGATGGAATCCATTCCTTCTTGAGATAGAAGTGGATAAATAATTCTCTTGAGGGTTGATTCGGTACTTAGACCAGTATGAGCTCTGATTCATGAATGTGTTTTATGAATCACTGTCCATTAGAGAATCAATGGTACTCAAAGATAAAGATATAATTAGATAGGTTAACGGATTTTACCTAGCTCTAACTATGAATTATTTATGGAGGATTGATTTATATGCAGTGACTATATCGAATGGACACTTTACAGTTTAAAAGTAATTTATGTCTATAATTTTGAGAGTGTAATTCCAAGTTTATAGTGGAGTAACTATTGAAATTATTATAATTAATTAATTAATTAATTAAAGTGTTTAATTAATTATTAATTTTATTAGAGCTCGAGATTATAGGTCCACTAGTCCCCACGTCGTCCTAGTAATTCTACAAGATACAAAGGGCAAAATGAGAATTTTAGAATTATAGAATTCTAAAATTAAACACTCAAAAAATAATTAATTGAGAATTAATTATTTTATTAATTATTTTTTAATTAATGTGATTATTTAAATTTGAATTTGAGCACATCTAGTTTTATTCATTTAAACTTATTTGATAAGTTGTTCAATTTAGAATTCAAATTAATTTAAGTTTGACTTAAGTTGGAATTTGAATTTGAGTCAAAATTAGACTGCTTGATAAAGGATGATTTTCTCTTCCTTCCCTATCTGATATTAGCGCCTACACAGGGATAAAATCTCCTATCTATGGCCGGCCATAATGGATAAAAGAGAAGAGAAGATTTTGTTCCAAATTCAAATTGGAGATAATTAACAAACTTTATCTTGGAGATAGAGATTGGATTCCTTCTAGAAGTTTGACTTATACTCTATAAATAAGAGAATGATAGAAAATTGTGTAACACAATTTTGAAAACAAATTTTGACCTAATTTGAATATAGTGGCCGAAATTCTCTTATTAAGAAAAGGAAAAAAATTTCTCCAAAAATTTCACATCGTGCATGCGTTGGTGTTTGTAGAAATTTGAGTGTTTATTCTAACCTGTTTTGTCTCAAGTGTACCCACACACATGTCTTCGTGGATTCTAGGAATTGACATGGAAGACATTGGTTTTCTAAACACAAAGCTATGGAGCAAGGATTGTTCGAGGTCAAAGAACTCAAGTTATCATCCTAATCGGCCACCAGGTATAATTCCTAATTGAGTTCTTAATAAATAAATTAATGTGATTAATTTATTCGGGCATAAATTAATATAATCTATAGAGTATCTCAAAGGTTTTATAAAAACTTTTGTTAATTGATCCGCAAATCTCACACTTCCGCATCTGAATTCGATTCGGAAACTAACAATATATTATACCGACAACACCCAAGATCATCATATAGATCATTCATCATTTCCCTACCTAGCGAAGGTTGGTGCGACACTTAAATTATATTTTCTTTACCATAGCCTCTTATTAGGTGAGCATGTGATTATGATCATGGCTCATATTAAAGACTTAGCATTTAACTTGTAGAGACAATAATACATCAATAAATTTTTATCATGACATCTTAAATAATGTACTGATAAATGCGATAGCACATCAATCAACAATCATTCAACAACATTAAACAATTCACAATCATGTGACATCATTTATAAAAAAAAAAAAAAAAAAAAAAAAAAAAAAAAAAACAAGTTTCATGTTGTAGGTGAGGTTCGTACTGTTAGCGTTTATGCCCTTAGGAATAAATGTAACAATTTTCTTCGAGACATTTTGACTATTAATAAAGATTTGTTTATTTCATATATCTATGTATTGTCCTCTTTATGTTCATAATAGTTGAATGTATGATAAGCAAACTGAAAGTCTGAGACTGTCATTCTAAATCTTTAGATCATGCATGTAATGTGAAGAACATGCGGAAGACAAGAATCTAAAGATGATAGTCTAAATCTTATGATCCACAATCAAGGGAATAAAGTTGGGCACTTTATTCATGTTAAGATTGTTATGTTGTCTACTTCCTAACGGAGACGGCTTGTCTTGGTCGTCAGAGGTGGGACTCCATGGGTAGAGACATTGATATAGTTTCTAATGGTGAAATCTATATTGGATCGGACCAAAGATGAATTGTTTTAATTAATAATTCTGTTTGAATAAAACAATTCACTTTTGACGAATTATATGTTGTCATCTTAATCCTGAGATGGATGATGAACCCGTATACTTGACTTGTATCCTTTGATGTACTAAAGGGAGACATCCTGACATTATGTAAAGGTACGCTTGCCGGTGCATTGGGGGTATGACTCGTGTATGCGTAGATTCGTTATTCATAGATAGTGGAATCCATAGCTCCTATAAAGAGTCAATGATATCCTCTTATGCATTATCAGTGGATTGGAAAATACGAGCGCTCGGCTATTAGACTACTCTGTGTTATCTAATGGTTTACTGTTTGTAATAGTATGAATAGTGTTTTTCCAATGGTTTGATAATGGAACATAAGATAAATGTAATCGGGAAGGTAAAACAGAACTTGACCTCAAGTCGATTATGGATATCCTATGGGGATGATATACTAATATATTGAGTCATGGACTAGAGCTAATTAGAGCTTTGTAAATACGCTATATAAATCGAGAGTGCAGCTCTAGGCTTTTAGTGGAATAGCGCTAGAGTTTTATAATCATGAGACGGACTTGTTGGTTTACAAGTAGCGTTGTGATTATAGGAGCTTGATTTATATATGTCCATCGGGTCCCTTTGCTAGCTCACATAATTTCCTGTAACGATACGGTGTATTTCCTACATATTGGTAACTTGTGTTATTTCCGTAAAAGAGGTTCAAAGTTAATTCATGAGTGATTTATCGGGTGAATTAATTGATAAATTGATTCTAGATAAATTGGTTGAATTATTGTTTTAAGAGTTGTTTAATATGGGAAGACTATTATATGACTGTTTTGATCAGGCAATTTCTCTATTGGGTTGCTTGAATCAAAACTGAGGCTCTATGCAAGTTTCCCATGTTGAAGAACTAGGAAAACAACTTTCGTCAGTGCAGACAGGTTGACCGGTGGGTAGACCGGTCACAGGTCGACCGGTCCGGTCGACCGGTCAGGTCGACCGGTGGGTAGACCGGTTTGTGAAGGACCGGTCGACCGGTGAGTTATAACGTCTCTGTCTCCGGTCGACCGGTTGTAACGCGTAACGCGTGCTGATGTGGCAAAATCGACTCTGAGTGCGATTAAATCTTTGGGAAACCTAATTGTTACGGAAGTATGACTTCCTAAACAGTATAAATAGCCTATTAAGTCACATTACTCATAAGATCACTTGAGAGACTTTTTGGAGGCTATTGATAAGAGATTCCAAGAGGAAAAATTGTTTAATTATCAAGAACAATTTTTCTTTGGCTCTCTTGTGATTGGAAGGAGATTAAGAATACCAAAAGGAGATTAAACAACGTGTGCCCACTCGCACACCGATTGTGGAAACGAGAATAGCAAAGAAGACCAGTTGGTTGAGGCTCTTCCGATTGCTGTTTGGAACGCTTAGATCTGTCAGACGTGCAGTTTCCTGAAATCTCAAAAAGGTATGTTTTAGATCTTTAGTATTTATGTTATATAGCATCATGAACATGTTCTTGTTTGGCTTTGACATTGATTAAATTTTTAAATTCCGCTGCGCACTCGATGCCATTATTTATCCAACACGTACTTACCTGATCAAGCACAACCTCACTTAGCAATTCTTTCTTACTTATCTTCTTTTGGAAATTATTAGTGAGCAGGGGTCCCTTGGTCGATTCCTTGTTACAAGACCTAAGTCTTTATAATATCTTATGAGAATTTACACTAATTTGGTTCTACTCTAATTGTTTTAATTAGTATTGATCGTTATCAAATAATCTTCTTAAATTAAATGATTAACTGCGAATTCAATCATTAATTAATAATTAATTTTAAATTAATTATTAATATATTATTTATTTATTTATTCTTAATTAATAATTAATTAATTATTAATTTAGTTCCCTTTCAATGATTAATAATTAATTAATTATTAGTTAATTATTAACTTAATTGCTTAAACAAATTAAGTCGATAAATAACTTATGCCTAATGAATTACCCTTCATTCCTTAATTAATAATTAACTTAGCATTAATTATTAATTAATTAATTTAAACTTATTTCATAATTAAACTCTAATTATTTATTAATTAGACTATTAATTAATTTTTAATTAATTTAAGTATTATGATTAATTAATTAATTACCTAATCAAGTTATTAAGAGCTTATTAATCAATCACTAATTAACAAATCCACATAAGTGTATCACTAGATTATTATCTAACTTAATCATCAGTTAAGGGTAGATTAACCTCTTTAATTAGTCAACCTAATGACATAATTTCTAACTTTATTGGTCCTAAGGGATTGTGGGCTTATGCTTGTTGGGCTTGAAGGGCTCATAAGGGATTGTGGGTTTACTAAATTCTAAATTGTACTTGGTCTTCTTAGTAACCTAGTAGATAACCGTAGGTAACCGGGCCCATCTTAGGCCCGACTCACATCCAATTTAGCTCAAACTTTTGAGCTCCCATCTAAACATTAAACTAAGTCCATAATCTGGTCCTAGGTTTGAAAATAAATCTCCAAGTCTAAGAGACTATTTTACCCCCCCCCCCCCCCCCCCCCCCCACCCCCCCCCCCAATAATTGTCAAAAGGCAATTTTACCCTATCTTAATTCCTAGCCTTGCTCCTGGGGTTTTTCTCCACACTTATTATTATTATTATTATTATTATTATTATTATTATTATTATTATTATTTTATGTCTAGGTCTTTATACAGAGCTTAAGGTATTTCATAAGGTCAAGATAGTGGCTGGTCACCATTTTAAATTTCTAAGTTCACATTCTATTCTCATACTTTCAATTTGACCATTAAAAGTAAAATTAGTATTCCAGACTTATCCTAAGTCCAAATGGCTTCAAATTTGGATATTATGCTGCTAACATATCATATTGATATCCATGAAAACAGTTTTGTAAAATAAGTTTTCTATCTCCTAAAGTTAGAGCCTTTAGTCTCGGATTGCACTGTGAACCCACTGACTCAAAGTACTAACTTCAAAAATTCATAACTAATTGTACAAAAATCATTTTGAGGCATTTGATAGCTCGTTGGAAAGCTTGGGATGTGATGTTATTACTCTCAAAATTTTAGATCCAGATTAGAAGTCTAGTATAAATAAAAATAGATGTATTCCTTACTGGTCACAGTGAGTATACTGATCACGGTCAAAAATTAAATCTAACATAACTTGGCTGAAATAACTCCAAATCAAGTGATTCTAAAAATTATTCTATAGTTCATTCAATGTAGTTTCATACCACTAATAAGATTCATCATGCTAAAGTTTAAATATTCATGAAAAATTGCTTTCTAACCGGAGTATTCAAGCAAAACACAACCGAACTTAACTCACAAGTTTCTAAAGTTGGTGAAAGAAGCTTTTACCTCTAAGTTGGTCTTCCTCCTCCTTGAAACACGTCCTTAAGCTCTTAGGGGCTGATCTAAAACTCAAGTTCACAAATATAATCTCTTAGTAATCTTTTCAAGCTTAGCTTCTCTAGAACAAGGAGAAAATCAGAGTTTTACCTTCCAACAACCTTCACTATCTTTCCTTCTTGAGTGGGTCTTTCTTGGAGGTGGAAATAGTCTTCAATGGAAGTGAAATGATGGAGAAAATACAGAGAGAAAGGAAAGAGAGTATGGCTGATTTGGAGAAGAAAATGGTGAAGAAAACTAGAGTTTTTAAAGAGAGAATGAGTGGGCATGCTAGGATTTCATCTTTTTGGTTTTATAGGTGGCTTTGGGGTTGGTTTTGGACCATTTTTTTTTCTCTCTTTGGTTGGAGAAAAACGTGCACAAGGTTGGTATGTGCATGTACTTACATGCATTTAAGTGGGTTTTGTATGCCTTAGTATATATGTCTCTTATTTTGCCACTTGTGGAGTTATCATCTCCTTACCACTCCATACAAGCTTGTTGTAGCTTCCCATTGTGCATGAAGATTCAATTTTTTTTTTTTTTTTTGACTACTATGAGAGCAAACGGTGCCTCCTATGCATGTGGTCCTAAAGTTCCTAAAAGTGACCTCAACATTTCTAGCCTTTGGATTCAATTCTCATTTAATCCTAGCCCTTAATTTGAAGCATAGTGTGTGCACCATTTATCTTGATTTCTCCTATTCGATCTCCACCCTTGATTCTAAGGTTCTTAGGATATTCCAAGTATCAAAACCTTCATCCATGGATATCTTGAGATGTGATCTACACTATTGATTATCTGATTTGACTTCTTCTAATCTTAAATTAAAATAAAAACAAGGTAAGCATAGAATTTTCTTTTGATGATTAAGCTTATGCTAATCATAATTGAACTAATCATTTAGGATTCTAATTAACATTTCTTTTTTGTCAACACTATCTTTCATCATGTTCAAATTTAGGATTTTATGATATGCTTAATCTTTTAAGTTTGATAACAACGCATTGTGTCAATCGATACCAAAAAATCCTTAAATCGGATTTAGAAATGCATCCAATATATCATAACCATCATAGAATAACAACAATTAGTGTACGCATATGAGAAGTACATTCCCCATTGTAACTAATTAAGTGAAGAGTTTTGAAGTAACCGGCATCAAGAAAGTCCGGTAGGTCTAAGGCCTTACAGTTTTTCTCTCACAAAAAATTTGAATATGAAAAGTCATAATGAAGAACCCTGGTTTGAAACCATGTACCAAACGGCCCTTTAGTCTTCTTTGCTCTGTTGTTGGAGACCATTGCAGTGCTCTCTTACACACGAGAGAGCTGTACTGCATCTCCACCTCCACCCTTGTAAGAAATTCAACCTCATTTGGCTTGACTTGTCACTAAATAGGCTTCCGTTCTTTGCTCCCACATTATATGGCCATAGTTTTAAGTACCTAATACCTATAAAATACTTTGCACATAGATATGCTGGAGTGTTTTCACATATGTGATTTAATGGAAGAATCTTTATCCTACATATATTTCATGTCAAGACTTTTTGTAAATCAGTTCTCTGTCCTGCTTTATGTCTTGATGCTCGGGATTGTGGGAAAGTGTTGTTGTTTTGCTATTTTATGTTTCATATAAACAAGTGCCCAAGAGGGTTGTTTTGGCTATTAGTTACCAGCTTAGGTGTCGATACTAGCTCTGTATGACTTATACTTGCTTTTGGTTATGCTACATATGCCTCAAAATCTGTCGTTGCTCAAGAGATGTTGCAAAACACGATGCGCCGAGCAGGTAAAGTCATGACGGAGCAAGAAGCAAGGCAGATTCTTGGGGTCAAAAGGAAACTACTTGGGAAGAGGTTATGAAGGTCAGTATTGCATTCTGAGGTTATTTGTGTTAGAAGTGCATATATATATACACCAAAACAGAAACCAACAAGATGAATATTATTAACTAGAAATTACAACGGAAATATAAATTGTTACAACCAAATTGAACCTCAAATAAATTCAGAAAAAAGTACGCCGAGGCCTGTAGCAGTCACAGTTTCTTAAAACAGTTTCGCCCACTCCATAGGTGCTTGAGTTTCATGTGAGCGTCTGTTTCTCAAGATAGAATGACGTCGAGTAGATCTTTAGCATGAAAGAATCACTCCAGCGAACTCTAACTGCACCTCCACTCTATCACGAGAACGCCTAAAACACTGTAAGAATATAAACGAGAGCAGAAGAGGAGCAAAGCTTTTGATTGTTGCTTGTTTCCAAATGGCTGAAGAGAGCTCCTTATAAAGATTGCTGTATGGGATGTTACAAAACTAGAGTAATTATGAATTAATCTAAATTTATTGTCAGAATAATGGAAATTTAATTTAGAGGTTACAAACCCCTGCACATCCACATAAACCTGCTCTAAGGTATGTCCACATTGTAAAACGTGTAGTAGTTCTCATAAATTCAGAGTTAAACTAAGCAATAATGTTGTAGTTTACTTAATCATAAACTCTACACTAATGCACAAAGCCCGTGCGGACAAGTCTGACAGATTGACATTTGCGTCGCCCACGTGTGCGGGTGTGCACATTAGGGCCCTAACTCACCAGCCTGATGATTCGCACCCCCGTGTGCTTGAGAGAGCATCTTGGGTGAACATTCTTACCCAAGCTTGAGGATGCAATCTCTTATAAACTTCATTAAGCTTTAATCTCTTTCTCATGTGGGATTCTTATCCAACTTTCTAATAGTCACACTTAGAGCATCAATTTCTCATTCACCCAAACATTGTAAAACCATGTTTTTCCAACAATTTGCACTATTTTTATCAATAATGACGAAGCAAGGCTCAAAAAATACGATGCGTTATTTGAGAGGAACACAACAAGCGGGAGCTTTTATGTTTAATCAAAGGTTCACAGGGCTAAGGAATGTTTAGAGTCCTCCAATCTAGAGATGCAACAATAGGCTAGGGCCCGTGGGCCGGCCCAAGCCCATCCGGACACAGTGACGGGCCGGGCTAGCACGGTCCGTCACTGTTTAAGGCATGGTCCAGCCCATAAATATTGGTGGGCTGGACTGGGCTGGGCCAATATATATCGGCCCATGGGCTGGCCCGGCACTGCCCATGAAAAATCATGGGCCAAGCCAAGCTGGATCGGGCCGTCTAGGCCCATGATGACCCCGGCTCGTCTAGGCCCATAATATCTTCATTTTTTTTTTCATTTTTTAGTAATTTTGTAAACATTTTATGTATAATTATCCTGATTGTACTCTTTTTTTCTTACCAAGGTTTTGTCCCATTAGATTTTTCTTAGAAAGATTTTTATTTAATGAGGTAATCGTAAATAAAATATTTATTTCATATTTCCATTGACTATTCAAACTTACATGCTTAGATAGACTAACTCATCTAAACCCATAATGAGTCAAGATGGGCCTTGAGTGGGCCAACACATTCAAGGCCCATGGCACGGCCCATCTTCACTCACGGCACGGCCTAGTCTGACCCACGTAAAATTGACCCGTGGTGTAGACTAGGCCGAGATCATTCTTATACGGCCCGGCTCGCGTGGGCCTAAGGAGAACGGGCTGGGCCGGCCCATTCCTACATCTCTACTCCGATCGCGACAAAGATCAGGGTACAACTCCTAGTTGAGAATAAAGAACAAGGTCCTTCTTCTCTTTGCATTTATGTCCCTTGCCTTGTTTCGTAATTATATTCCATTGCATTAATGCCCCTATAGATGGAAGATAATTGTATCATAATTTCGCTCCCAGCATCCTCTTTTTTCCCGAGTTAAAGGAAAAGAAAATATGGTGAATGAGTTTAGTTGGTAGGATCTCATGTTACGTTGAATCCAATAGTTGCAGAAGTGGTCAAAGTATTGATTTGAATTTTGATCAAATTTACCGTGCATTGGAAACATCAATAACTTAGGGGATTTCTTTAGGTTTTTGGCAGCATTACTCCTTAAACTATCATCGTCACGACTTGGTCTTTTTTCCTTCTTTTTTTTGTTTCCTTTCTTTTTACCCGTTCCGTCTCTAGATTATTATATTTCGCATTTCGTTTGACTATTTCTGTAAAATCTCAGGCAATAGGAATACGACTAGTGTGTTAAAAGTCACAAGTAAATTGTCAATTTTTGGGTGAGGGACCAAAGTTGTCGTAAACATACAACTAAATTCAGGGCCGGTTGTACTAGCAAAAAAAAAAAAATCAGTGCAAGTTGGTTGAAAAATGGAGGTACTGTAGGGGCCTATTTATCATGTTCTGTAAATGTCAGGGACTGTTGTCGCAAAAAAACAAAAAAAAAAAACAAAAAACAAAAAAAAAAAAAGCAAAACTCTATTTCCTCCTTGCAGTAACAGACTTTATTGGTCATATGGTGAGCGTCTTAAGAATCTTTTCACAACTTATATTCTGTTTATTTTATTAATTTGAGTTTAAAATTTAAATTTTATTATAATAAAAAATTCTTAAAAATAATCATATTTAACTTTTTTATTACAATAAAAAAATTCTCACATAAAATCACATCTCAATTTAAATTAACAAATTAAACAGAGCTATTATAATTTTCTTACAATTTGATATGACGTTAGAACCCATCTGATAAAATTCTAGTTAGATATAAATGAAAAAGGTATTGTGAAAATTTGTTAAATCATGTGTATTTAAATTATTAATCTTACTATCACATGCATCTCATAATGCAGAACCATGTGGATTTTTTTTTTTTTTTTTTTTTTTTTTTTTTTTGTAGTGAGAGGTAACAATAATTTTTAAGCATTGGATGCTCCCTTTCATTGGATTCTATTATAGATAGATATAACTTGGTAATGGCAGTCGCAAAACTTTAATAATTTTTTTTTTTAATATTAGTATATTTCCTTTACGACTCCATTTGCAAAGCCCCCATTGGAATAACATCAATATGAGTTGTTGATTTAAAGAACATGAAAGCAAGCTCTTTCATGTTCTTTAATGATAGCACTTTCATGGTACGCTTTTTCCTCTTTTGATGACATATTATAGATTATAGAAAAGAAAGAAAAAAAAATTCTCTAGTAGGACTAAAAAAAATAAATTATTAGTAGTTTTTTTATTTTCAGACGTTAAATTTATATAAAAAGATTATTTATTTTATATTTTTTTTTAAAACTGATGTGATTTTGATTAAATCTAACGCTCATAAATTAACACTACCAATAGGATTGTCTTATCAAAGAAATTCTAAACAAAAAAAAAAAAAATTGAAAATAGGCCTTATGGTGTTGGCTTATGTGTATTTTTTGGTGGTGGAAAATGTTAGCCAAAAATATAGAAAATACAAAGAAGAACAACAACTTTTACAAGATCAAAATAACGAAATTGTACAACACTAACCTTTCTACCAAACTCAGAAAACGAAATTATAAGAATGAATACTCGATTTTGATCTCCTCGTGATGAAGAACGTAAATCTATCGAGACCCATCTTAAAATTCAATTGGATCCCTTTTCAAAATAGGCCTCAAAATAAGCCTTTAATATGGCTTTACAAGCCATTTTCTAACCGAAAATAAAGATTTACCACCATAAAAAAGATATAATATAATGTGTTACATAAAGGTGAAGAATCCTTTTCATCATTATGATTCACATACTTGCCAACAACTAAATCAAAGCAAAACCACTTGAAAAGAAAAAAAGGAAAATATGTTACATTTCCTCTTTTGTTTTTACTAGGAAAATTACAAATATTGTTGAGAGGAATAAGAAAAAAGATGAAGGATAGGAGCAACATGATTTGTCGACAATTCGATTTCTGCATTAAGGGAATGTGTTCGAGAGCGACAAAATTTTGTAACAAAAACATGTGTCATATTAATAAAAAAGGAAAAAATATATAGTCAGTGTGAAATTCTGAACTGATCTTAAGTTTAATTAAATTTATATATTTTATTAGTATTAATTTTAATGTTTAAAAATGCGTCATATCGGTTTTTGAAAAAATTATTGACTTACTTTTAAAAGTACATAAATATAGACTTGATCTTTTCAAGAATAAATAGTAAAAATTAAAATTTATACATTTTAAATGATATTTGTCAATATTTCTCGTTAGGTTTCTTTTATACTCTACCATAAAATTTCCATAGAAGTGCATATTTCTCTGTAAACAATTAAAAATCAATGAGCCTATGCAAGTTCAGGCTTTTCTTTAAAAAAAAAAAAAAAAAAAAAAAAAAAAAAAAAAAAAAAAAAAAAATTACACGAATTCTCTAAACAGTTTTGAATACTAGCGGCCCTATTTTCTTTCTTCATTAACCTTCTTTTTTTCACCTTGAACCTTTCATCACATTGATTTAAAAAACATTGATAATTCTAATATCCAGAATTTGCCTCGGAAGATGTTTAGAAAAACAACAATTATCATTGAGGGCCGATGAATTAATATTCTACTCCGTTTGATTCATGAGTTTAAGTTACCATAATTTGAGCACACCTAAAATGTCCCCCTTGTTACAACAACAATGACTACTTTGTAAGATTACCTAAACTATTTTGGGCACTTTGTCATACATTTTCAACAACTTTGTGGTCAAGCAGCACAAACTACCAGCAGACCATTCACCATGGTGATCATGTCAAATCAGCAGAAAGGTTTTTCTTTTCCTTCTATTTATTTTATTTTATTTTATTTACTATCCACAGTTACTCTATGCCAAGTGTTGCTCCGGTGTCAAATTAGTAGTTACATGTAGAATTTTTTGACAGATTACTAATTTTACCAATATTGCAAGGAAATTAAGAATTCAAGAATTTGATTGTCCAAACTAAAAATATAAAGACAAAACTCTTTTTTTTTTTTTTTGGATAAAGATAATGACCAACTTTTGATTTACTAAAAATAACTTTTTAAAAAGAGAACAACAACTCTCGCTCTCTCATTAGGTTTCACTATTTTGTTTGTGCCACCGCCTCCCTCTCGCAATAGGGTCAGAGTCCGGCCCCATCTTAGGGTTGATTCCTGTGTCTAGGTCTGAGAGGGGAAGGGGACATAAGTCGTGTTTAAAATTGATCTTATTTTTATTTTTTATATTTTTTTAAAAAGAAAAAATAAAAATATTTTTAAAATAGTGTTTGACGCAATAAAAATAAAAATTAAAATAAAAATGATTTTTTAATCTAATGTAAAATGAAAGAGAATAAAAATAATTTTTTGTTGTTTTTTTTTTTATTTTTTATTTTTATTTTCTCATCTTTTGAGCAAATAAAGAAAAATTAATGAGTTTTTTTATATTAAAAATAATCTCTTTGTAAAGCTACTAAACACATTTTTAAAAATAATTTTTATCTGAGATTAAAAACGTTTTTATTTTTATATAAAAAATAAAATTATTTTAAAACGAGTTCTAAAGACACTCTTAGAGTCGAAGAATAATACCGACAAGCTTTGTTTAGGGGCATCGTGGTTGGAGGTGGAGGCTGTCAGTTGTGGTAGATCTGAGGCTTAATCGGCGGAGGCTGACCTTACTGAGATGGGTAAGTGGTTGTCGGATGCCGGATTGAGAGAAGAAAGGTGTCTTCGTCGGATGTTTGAATGTGACATTGATAGATGATGGGAGGTGGGTATTATTATTTTTTTGTTTATAATATATAACAAATGTGGTTTCCCACGTTCTCATTCTATTTGTATATTCATTGAAAATTCAATACTAAAAATGAATTTCATTTCGTGCACAAAAATAAAAGAAGAATTTATACTGATAAAAATTTACCAAAACATGTTTTTTTTTTTTTAAATGAAGATAAATGCTTTCTATTTCTCCTTCTTTTTCAATTTTCCAATAAAATACATACTTTCCACAAGAAGAAAGATTAAAAAAAAAAGAAAGAAAGAAAGAGAGAAGATAACATGAGAAATGCTAAGATCATTGTTTTTGTTACTCTCTACATTTACAGTTTAGCACGTAGACTCTATTAATATGATATATTATTATTTAAATAGAAAATATGATAGTGGAGTTCACGTGTCAAACTGTGAATGCAGTTAGTGACCGAAAGAGTGATGTTAGCATTTTTCAAGATAACATTACAGTTTGACAGAAAGAATGATGCTAGCATTTTTAAGAGTGATTTACAGTTTGATACGTGGACTCCACTAACATGATATATTATTATTTAAACATAAAATATAGTAGAGGAGTTCACATGTTAAACTATGAATGCAGAGAGTAAGAGAAAGAGTGATGCTAACATTTTTTATGATAACATTGCCTAAGTCGATTTTATCTGGTAGGTGATCTGTGTGTAATTTTTTATAATGATGAAATTGCATTATAAATATATTAAAGGAGAGGCACGTTTTATTGTACATAGTACAGTAAAATATTAGTTTTGCTCCTTCATTTTGAATTGTTGACTTTGCCCTATGGGCTAGGGCTTTTGGGTCTTTTCCTATCCTATGGTCTGCCACGTGTCGACCCTCGGCTAGCCGAAAGAGAAAGTGGCAGTGTAGGATCTTATTGTGATTTATATATGAAAAATCATTTGAACAACAACAATATTGTAGGCGGAATTTCAAAAATTTTTATCATATCCATTTAATTCAAAATTAAACGTAAACCACAACGAGAGATGCATGCATGATATATGTTTATAGACAAAGGATTAGAGTATCTCACATACCTTTGTGACGATTGAATTAAATGACCGCAAGGATCTTGTCTCACTATCTCACGTTCCAAGATGGAGAATTGCCGTGAAACAAAATCGTTGTTTATTGCCACGATCACACCAAAAACCACTCGTTGATTCAAGGCTATGACTCTACGATTTTTAGGATGAGAGAGTGGGCTCTTTTCAAAAACTAAGGAAACTATTTCCTTCTATTTTGTCTCTACAAAATCCGGCCACCCTTAGGAAAAGTGTGATCTCTTTTTCTTTTCTCAAAAGAACTCTCTTAGAGACTCTCTCTTAGGGTTTTCAATAATATCCTTATATAGGAGGAAAAATCAAAAACTCAAACCCTAGATGGGATTTTCGAATTTCTCCTTAACCCTTGGATTGAAATCCGAAAATCCCCACTTGGCTAGGGATTTCTGAATTTTCCTTCCCCTTTTGGAGCAAAATTCGAAATCCCCTTATGGCAAGGGATTTCCGAATTTTTCCAAAATAATATATCACTTTTCTCTTTCCTTTGGTTGCCAAATAAAATCATGTTTAAATTTCATTTTGAATTTTAAATTAATCTCTATTAATTTCGAAATTCAAAACTCATTCCTTTTATTTTTCAATTATCGAATAAATGAAAAATAACACAATGAATTTAAACATAATTATCAGTTTCTGTTTTTCCCATTTATTAGAGCTAGCCTTGAGACCGAATGGACCCACATGAACAAAGCTATGGAATTACAATATTCGACTAACTTATCTCTATAAGTTATCGACATATTTAATTCCGACATCGTACAACTCCACTAAAAGTTCGATGCCGAATAATCTCTTGATTCATGTGCGCTAATTTTTCTTTTGGTGTTGATACAATTTATCACACGGTCCACAGTGTAAATGCATTATTATCCTTCGTAAATATCAGTGATCAGAATGGTGTATATAATATTACCGTTTTACCATTCTAATCATTATTTCCTCAACTCCTTTATATGACTGTGAATAAGAAAGACAAACGTTCGTAAGATGTCTCGTACATGTCACGATGTCTTAATCAATGAATATCATCATTGAATACCAGGCCTGGTTTATTTATTCACACACCCGTCAATAAAGCATGAGGTGATATTATTTCTTACGAATTCCATATCTGTGAATCACATAACTCCAACTTAATATTGTCATGATCCCAATGACCGAGATGTCGTTCAATAACTGTGAACTAATCTCATTGGTGAATCAAAGATCATGAGATACTAAGTTGAGCTATGCATTCACTTCAGGATTAAGATAATTATACAAATATACTTAAGTTGTGATGATTAGGTTTAGAGTTGTGTAAACGGTTTTACTCTAACCTAATCAATCACATGGTCTATTCAACATGTTGCGACCATGTCTAGATCAACCACAGAGTCCAACTCCCATGCCCCGAGACCAGCATCACATGGTTCGATCTAACAGTCATAATCGGATTCGATTGCCCAATCAATCCTAAGACTGCGAATATCTATTTTAAACTGTATCAGAAGAGTTTGTCCGGCAGGGTTCCCCTGACTCTTCTTTCGTTGGTAACAGTTTATGGACTAAGCAATATTACTAACACTCTTGAGTATGTGTCAAAACATAACTTTATCTTATTTTATAAAATCAGCAAAATAATAATGTCTTACATTTGTCATTTCATAAATAACAAATTACATCCCACTTTATGGACACATTTCCAACAGGCAGGGCCCACCACTACACCACTCTTGTTCCCTTCCCCCCGTTGAACGCTCCTCACTTGTGTGTGCTTTTTCACGTGCGAATTTGAGCTGTCGAAATTTTTAATCAAACGGTTTTAAAGCATTTCTAATTTCATAATTAAAATTTTTATTGTTTATTATATTTATTTACTATTGTCCATTTTACCACTGTTGTGCGCCAAAATTTTTATATTACTAAAATAAAAATACCATAAATAATATAATAAAATTAACTAAAAATATGCTAAAGTAAAATAAAATCACACCAAATTAATTAAAAAATTAAACAAAATAAAATAGAGATAATTTAAAACACAATGAAGTACGTTAAATTATTTTCCCTCTTTCTTTGCTTAAGATTTCCTCCGTTATTATTTTCATTTCTTTTATGTTGTCATTTTTACTTTTTTTTAAACAATTTGTGTTAGCCGTTATTTTAAATTAATACGTGTGTGTAGCGCGCGTTTAAGACTAAAACTAAACAAAGACTAAAAAAGAAAAAAAAATTGAAAAAGAAAGGTGTTGATTTGTAGTCAGTTTTATCCATTTTAATATCATTTTACGTCAAATTTTTAAAGGCTCTCAAATGAAAATATTATAAAGAATTTAAATGAAAAATGAAAATAAATAAAAATACACTAAAATAAATATTAATTTGCACATTTTTAAATAAATTAAACTAGAAATTACTTTAGTGATCAGATCAAAATTATTAACAGCTGCGATAAGCACATGAAGAGCATGCGGAGCCAGAAGTTCACACGCATCACTAATGCAGTTACTAATGATAATATATTAATTATTACTATTCTTCTATCATTTTTTTTTCGTTTTTTTAATTCTTGATAATTTGTATAACCGTTATTTTAAATGAGTCACGCACACAAAATGCACGTTTTATTACCTTTTCATGTAATTATTTTTACTATTATGTACAAAGATTTTCCCACTAAAATTAAAAAATTGAGTTCTTATCAGCATCAGTAACACCAATGTAAATTTTTAACTTCCTTAATTATTAATATTAATTTTTTTAAATTTATATTTTACAATTAAGAAGGACAAAAGAAAAAAAGAAAACAAAAATTACAATACATTCTTAGAAACTTTTAAATAAAATATTATATAAATATATATATATAGGATGAGTCTGCAGTTCGATATGCGGACTGAAACGGCAGTTGTACATTTCTTTATAAAACATGTATATTTCTTCTTTAGAATGTGTACATTTCTTCTTTAAAATGTGTACATATTGTATATTTTACTAAAAAAAAAATGTACATCTTTTAAGAAGAAATATACACATTCTAAAAAAGAAATATACATATTTCACAAAAAAATATACAAATATCAGTGTCGGATTAGAGACTCTGCCTATATATGTATATATAAACTAATCTTATATTATAAAAATTATCAATTTTTTATGTAATACAATAATATTTTTCACAATAACACGTGGACTTTTGGCTAGTTTTTTTTTAAGTCAACATTTCAAAGCAGTCCACCATTATTGTTTCTCAGCCGACCCATTGTACATACAATCTTCGTTGTTCATGTGCCTTCCAAACAGATAAAAAGAAAAAAAAATCATAAATTAGCATTGTAAAATTTAAGTCCGTTCATTTATAAATTAAATTTATTATAATAAAAAATTTTATAAATAATTATATTTAATTTTTTTATTATAATAAAAAATTATCATAAATTACATCTTAATTAAATTAAAAATTTAATTAATAAATTAAACAAAACTTAAAAATTTTTTAAATAGACACCGGAAAATTCAGAATAAAAAAAGAAACTAGCAATAATAGTAGGTCCGTTTGGTTCAGAAATTCGAATCATGTGATTTAAACTATTTTTGATTTACGTATATTTTTTGTGAGAAAATTATTATACTAAATCACGAATCATGATTCGAATCGAGGGATGAATTTCCCAATCAAATAAACAAAATAAAAAATAATAAAAATGTAGAGAGAGAGAGAAGTAATTTCTAATTACTAAGCAACAAGTTCTCTGCGTAGAAGTTGCGCTGTCTTTCTCGTCATTTTCCATTTTTCACTCCGAAATTCTTTCTTTCTAGAATTTCAATCAAATCCAAAAAATAAAAAAATAAAAAAAAAACTCTTCCCTTTCTGTCTTCCTTCTTCTTTCCTCTCTCTCTCTTTCTCTCTGTCGGTCTGTCTTTCTCTTTCTCTCTTTTTTTTTTTTTTGGGTTTTTAAAATTATTCGGACAACCAAACGAAAACCAGAGAGAGAGAGAGAGAAAGAGAGAGAAGGTTTCATTTTGTCGATCCGATCGGTTCTTCCTTCGTTCGTTCATTCAAATTCAAACTTCGGGTCAGGTTTCGTCTCTGCTAGATCTGCTTTCTTTCTTTGATTTTCCTTTATTTATTTATTTTTTACTTTTCTCTTTTTCAGATCTATCTCAAATTTCCAATATTTTCTCCTCAAGTTCACAAAGAAAAGTTTCTTTTTGTTTTTGTTTTCTTTTTTTTTTTTGAATCTGTCAATCTTTGTTTATCATTTTGTGATATGGGTTTCTTTTCGTTAACCAATTATGCCCATTTAATCAATTTTCGTGACTACAAAGTCAAAAGCTGCGATCAATTTGTGTGGATAATTGACACTTCAAAGTTGAAATTGTTGCTAATTTTTATTATTATTATTATTTCAATGTTTCATCTAGTTGATTGGATCAGGTGTTGTATTCTCATTGCTGATTCCAGAAATCTTTTGTATTTCAGAAAGAATCTCAATAATTCCAATTGTGGTTGGTCTTAATATATTATATATAGAAGCTACAATGAAGAAGGCCTTTGATCAAACTGTTAGGGACCTGTAAGTCTTTACAATCTTATATTATTATTCCTCTTCATGATGTGATAATCTTTATTATGTGTTGGCAAACTTAGAGAATTTCTTAGTTTGAATTGGTTGCCTTTAAAGATAAAGATCCTTCCTTTCTGAAATAGGGGATTCATTAATGTCTTCTATTATTGCTTTTATTGCAGGAAGAGAGAGGTGAATAAGAAGGTTCTTAAAGTTCCTGGGATAGAACAGAAGGTAAATGAGTTTTTTTCATGGTTATGGTTCCAAGGCTTGTTGTTAGAAATCATTGTGCTAAATTTGATGCTTGTTTTTTTGTTGTTTTTTTTTTTGTTTTAAGTTTTGATAGATAACTTGTTGTTTGTTGGTCCTATTTTGTTCCAGGTTCTTGATGCTACTAGCAATGAGCCCTGGGGTCCACATGGATCACTTCTTGCTGATATTGCACTGGCAACCAGAAATTAGTAAGCTTTGCAAAACCTGAAGGATAACTTAATGTTTCCTTATTGTTTATATATGGAAAAGAATCTGAACTTCCTAATTTAGTAATCTCTCGATTATTTGCGTCATCATGTCTTTCATCTTAATGAGTGCATTTTCACATATTCTTGCAGTCATGAGTACCAGATGATCATGGCGGTAATTTGGAAGCGAATTAATGATACAGGCAAGAATTGGCGGCATGTTTACAAGGTCAATACTCTCTCTCTCACAAGCTTACTATCAAAATTGTGACTGTCGCTGTTTCAGAATTTCTCGTCATTCTTTTATTTTCTTTGTGGAGGCTTCATTTCACAAACAAAACTGATTTATTCTTGTGTTTTCATCAGGCTTTGACAGTTTTGGACTATCTGGTAGCCCATGGGTCGGAGCGGGTCATAGACGAGATCAGAGAACACGCGTATCAGATATCAGTAATCTCTAGCTTACTCTGCGATTTGGCATTAATGGATCATTTTCATTCTTTACTTCTTAACGACTTTTTTATATGCTTTGATTTAATTGATTGAGCAACTACAATGATAGTCTCCAATGTGACAGACGTTGTCCGACTTTCAATATATCGATTCCAGTGGAAGAGACCAAGGAAGCAATGTCAGAAAGAAATCTCAAAGTCTTGTAGTCCTAGTGAATGATAAAGAACGAATAATTGAAGTTAGACAGAAAGCTGCTACAAACAGGGACAAGTAAGTTTGTTTTACTCGTATATTCATATATTCTCCTTGATTTTTCTTGCCTAGTTACTTTCATCAAAATAAATCTTTTTTGGATGAAGAAAACCAATTTAGTTATGAGTTGTGAAACAAT
Source organism: Morus indica (assembly GCA_029231665.1). Lineage (NCBI taxonomy): Eukaryota > Viridiplantae > Streptophyta > Magnoliopsida > Rosales > Moraceae > Morus > Morus indica. The sequence continues at coordinate 3,697,345 of JACAGA010000022.1, forward strand.
AAAAGTAAAACATGGATCCTCTCTGCCATTTATTGATTTGAGTTTTCTATGATTATGGTGATAAAGCTTGATTTTGATTGTGTCCTCATCACTTCTTTCGGCTTCCCCGCTATGATTTTGACAACCATCTCTTATCTCTATATTTTATGGCTAATTTAGGCCATCTTATAAATTATAGTAAGTTTTTAAAATGGGTAACTTTGACTAACATTCCTCGAATCTGTTCACCCATTTTGTATTTCCTGAATTTCATATATGGAATTTGGTTTTGTCATTAATAGTTCATATTATTGCTTGGTTGTCCTCAACCAAAATTCTATCAGGTTAGATGAAAGACATTAGGGGAACTGGGTAAGGAGTAGTAATTTCAAAGGGTAGGAATTGGATGCCACATTTCAAAATCAAAGGGTGGAAATGAGATGTGTAGTTCGAGGAGCAAAAAAATTCCAATAGGAAAAATTTTATATCGGTTTCCCTTGTTTATTATTGCTTACCTTTTCTTTCAGTTAACTTTCTTTTATATTCTAATCATCTTTCATTTATCATCATACGTTAGTACCCCACTATCTCCCAAGTACAAGTTTAGCTTGTATTAGCTATTATTTTCAGTCTTAAATGTATTTCATTTTTCATAGGTGGTATAAACGTACGTGAACACCATATATTCTCTACATTTGCATAGATAAATAGGCAAGATCGCTCAAATTTTCCTTACATAGAAAGGTGTCATCAATGAATTTTTATGATTGCTATATGATGACAGGTTCCGCAACACATCGTCTTCTGGTGGAATGTATAAACCCGGGTCATATTCAAGTACAGGTGGATATGGTGACAAATTTGACGATGATCGTTACGAAGGACGTTATGGAAGCAGGGATGATGATCGGTATAGCAGAAACGGGGACTCATATGGTAGGGAAAGGGAATGGGGCTACAGAGATGATGATAAATATGGAAGAAATGGGGATTCATATAGTCGTGATGGTGATCGTTATGGGAAAGAATATGAGGATCGCTATGGCAGAGATGGTTACAGGGACGATGATTATAGGGGAAGAAGTCAAAGCGTTGATGGGAACCAATATGGCCAAAGAAGTAGAAGCTCGGATAGAGACAGAGAGCGCTCTTTTGATGATGACGGCCAATATTCTTCTCGGTATGTGTTTACTTATGTAGTTGTATTAATATGGCACATTAATTTATTTTTGTGTCCAAAATATGTTTCCCTATCTCCTTGTTTTTCAAACTTTTATTATCTAATTTATATAATAAATGGTAGGAAGACAAGCAGGTTATGGAACAACTTTGATTTGTTTTTATGTCCAACAGACAACAGTTGTAATTAACTTATGAAGGTTCATTATGGGGAATAAATCATAGGGGAAGGAAATAGTGTTACGTAGGACCTACAAAGAACTTCTCGTACTTCAATTATGAGAATTGAAATACTTCTGAATCTTGTGTGTTATTGTATTGAAAATATTTCATTAAATTTTATGCTTCTTTACTTTAAGATATGTTAATTCTGCAAACTCTTACTTTTTCCCTTCTCTAAATGAGTACTTCTGGGTTTTATTTTTCACAGCAGTGGGGCCAAAGGTGATGATTCTCAGGATGGAAGGTAATTTTGTACTTAATACTCTGGGTAGAATTCAATTCAGAGCAAAAGATTGGACAGTTTTTCTTTTTTACATTAGTAAACAAATTTTGGCAGGCGGCTTGATAGGAAATTTTCCGAACAAAATATTGGTGCACCTCCTAGTTATGAAGAGGCTAGCGAATCTCGAAGCCCTGTTCACAGCGAAAGGTACTAAACTCTCTTCTTGGATATGAAGATTTGTTTTCCTAACAACTATATTCTGTCCTCGATCAATGAAGAATATTTTGATAACAGGGATGGGGAAACTCCAGCAGCAGCTGGTCCTAGAGCTGCTTCTCCTGCAGCAAACAACCATCCAATTTCTTCACCGCAACCAGGGAGCACTCAGAATCATCCAAGCCAACCTCCGAATGTTCATGACACGTCTGTATCTCCTGCAAACCAGGAAGTGCAGGCTACCGATGAATTTGATCCACGTGGTGCAGTTTCAGGTAGGAAAGCTTGCGTGTTCACTTGGGCGATCAACATCATGCTATTTGTCAATTTCAAAAATCTTGCACGTCACATAACTCAAGGGATGCTTAAAATTATTGTTTAGTTTTATTATGCAATTCTTTATAGTCTAAGCTTCACATTACTATCGCCTTGTTTTACTCTCACTCATTATTTCCTTTAATTACTCCTGTTGTTTTCCTTCATCTTTTCTTTGTCATTCTTTGCGTTAGCTAATGCACCTGCTACGCCTGTCCTAATCAATCGAGGACTTTATGCTCTTCAATTGTTACTTTTATTGTGTCATAATGTGATGCATACATGTATTTTGAGATTCTCATGCTTATGGCGTCTCTTCTTTTATCAGCTACACCAGCTCATGCAAACAGTGCCGAGGTTGACTTGCTTGGTTCCTTGTCACTGGCCATTGTTCCAACTGTATCTACCTCCGCCACCTCTGAAGCTGAGTCTCAAGCACCGACTTTCGCAGCAGCTCCGGTATCGTCTAATGTCAAGAATCAGGTAGCCATGTCAGAAACTTGTAGAATGATATGTTCATAGTTTTTTGTGCGAGTCTGATCTATGCCCCCCTAAACTTTAGTGGCATTTTCAGTTTGCCCCATGAACTTTAAAAACTCTTACTTTACCCCTTGAATTTTGAATTGGTCTCACTTAATCCCTTTGTTAGAATTTCTGTTGAAAACAGATGGAAAAAGAGGGTCAAGTGTGGTTGTGTAGTCTTTTTCCATTTGTTTCTAATAGAAATTCTAACAAAAAGACCATGTGATTGCACTACCCCTTCGTTCCAGCCTTTTTAAAGTTTAGGGGGCAAAGGAGAATAACCCTAAAGTTCGAGGGGCATTGGTGAGAATAATACAAGTTCTTTTTTTATTTTTTATTTTTGGTAAGAAACTTCGTAAATAAATACTGAAATCAGAACAAAGGAAAAAGGACAAGCAGTCCCCAACAAAGCAAAAACAATAAAAAAGGTTAAGAGTTGAGATTAAAACCATAAAAAACCCACCCCACAAACCTATAACATCTGTTACCGCATTACATGCATCTTTCCAATTCAAAACAATCAAAGAAAATTCTTTTGAGGGCTTTGTCAAACCTGAAGGCCCACAAGGGAGTTGACTCTTGCTATTTCGAAAATGATTCAGTCTCTGTGTTAAAAAGCCTGACATTTCTTTTCAACCAAATTAGTTTAAGTACCAATGTTTAAGTTTCTACATTGTCCTGGAGTTTTTATTTTTTTATTTTTTTCTTTGTTGTTGTTGACGATGTTGGGCGCCTTTTTGACTTTTAATCACTGGTATATCTTATATTTGGTGAGATTATTAGAGCTTTCAACTATTTGGCATATAACAAAAGTAGAAGCAATCAAACAAATTCTTCTGCAATGATACTTCAATTTTTTGTTGTTCTTGGTGGAACTGCTCATTACTTGTTTTCTCTTCATTCTCTTTTTGAGTTTTATCTTTAGAGCATACCTTGGCCTCATCCCTTGTATTTGAGCCATTTTTCAATATGAGGACTTTTCTTATAAGTAAAATATGACTCTACACATCTGTTTTGAATGAAGCATGTATATTTCATGGAATCTGTGTTAGAACACATCAGCGTCTGATCAAAGGAAATTGTTGAACCAAACGCTATTAAATGTGTGTTAAGTTCACATCTTGAAAGTGTAAATTCCAGGGAACTTAAGGTTTATATCTTACTTAATGAGTGGTATTGGTCGTACTTATTAGTAAATGACATCTTAGGAGCTTTTGGTGTAGCTTTTCTTCTCGTAGGAGAATGCATAGCTTCTCAGTGACTTTTGTCCATTTTCTCTTCTTTGCTCACTTTGAAAAATGAATATAGTGTCATTTGACAGAGTAATATTGGCTTGATGCAGCCCTTTGAAGACCCGTTTGGTGATTCTCCTTTCAAAGCCATACCTTCGGACACTACTCAAGCTCTACCACAGACTTCCACTTCCATCCACACTACGCATGCTGGAGCCCCGAATGCCAATGCAGGTTCTGATTTTGGTTTTGGGGACTCATTATCTGGCTTAACATACTCAGCTCCCAGTTTCTCTTCTGTCCAAACTCCTCCAATGAACTCAGAGTTTTTACCTCAAGAGCTCTCTACCGCACACCAGAACACTGATATTCTAGCAGATATTCTCCCGCCTTCGGGGCCATCACCTGCCAAAACTGCACAGCCGCCTTTTTCAGCTCCAGCAGCCCCACCTGCACAGCCAGGCACTAATGATTTCGGGAATTATCAACCACAACCGGGATCCATCGTTGCTGTTCCATCAAATATGGTTCCTCAGACTCAAAGTGGTTCTGCTGGACAACATGGGAATTATCTCTCACATGCACCTACTGCTCCTCTGACCTCGCATGTGGTTCCTCAAACGCCAACTGGACCAACTGTACAATTTAATAGCGGAAATTTTCTCCCACAAGGACAATTCGCGGCTCCAAACAATGGAAGCTTCTATCCCCAACAGGGAGCATCGACAGTTCCCGTGACTTCTCACACAGTTCCACATTCCGCAGTGGGACCAGCTGGACAGCTTAACACTGGGAACTTCCTTCCCCAACAGAGTTCTGCTCATCAAGTTGTTTCTTATCAAGCATCAAGCGGACCGGCTTTGCAGCAAGGCAATGATCTTCTGGGTGGCCTTCTTCCGCAAACGGGACAAAATCCTCCTTCGGTTGCACAACAAGTTACTCTTCCATCTTCAACAGTAGCACTAATGAGTGCTAAACCAGCCGACAAGTTTGAGACAAAGTCAACAGTCTGGGCTGATACACTGAGCAGAGGACTCGTTAATTTGAATATCTCGGGACGTGAGTGCTCAGATCTCTTTAGAAACCCCTCTATTTATTTTTTTCTATCTTTATTGGGCAGTTGACAGTTATATGGTTTTTCATGTGCAGCCAAAATAAACCCATTGGCGGATATAGGGATAGATTTTGATGCCATTAACAGGAAAGAAAAGAGGATGGAGAAGCCTGCTGCAACGCCAGTAACTTCCACTGTGACGATGGGCAGGGCAATGGGGTCTGGTTCTGGGATGGGTCGTGCCGGCGCAAGTGTGCTCAGGCCTCCGCCAAACGCTATGATGGGTTCAGGTATGGGCATGGGTATGGGAATGGGTGGTGTTCCTGGTGTCAGTCTCTATGGAGGCATGAACCAACAGCCTATGGGAATGGGAATGGGCATGAATATGGGTATGGGACAAGTTCCTCAGGTGCAACCTCCCACCGGGTTTCCACCTGGATCGAACATACCTGGCACTTATAATCCTATGATGGGCACGGGTGGTTATGGTCCTCAACAGCCATATGGCGGTTACCGATAAGATTGAACCGTGAAATCAGTCATACTGCTCCTTTAAGGTTTGGCTTAGGTTGTGTTCCTCGTTGAATCTACCCGCGTTTGTTTGCCACAGGTGTAAATTTTGATGGGTAGTTGCAAAATTTTCTGCATGGCCTGATTTGGTGTATTTTTTTCTTTTCTGTCTTGATTGTTTGCCTTGCCCTTTTCATTTTTTTTTTTTTTGGGTCACGAGTTTATAGATAGCTACTTTTGCCAATGTCAGCGGTTGTGTTGTTGTGCCTTATTTTTTTCTACTCTTTTTTGGCCCCACTATATATATATTTTTGGTCACGTGTCAAAGATTCATAACGATTCTCTGCACACTGAAAAATATGTCAATTCATTCTTCCATCATTTTCTTTGTTATTATTTGCTTGTACTTGCACAATAAAATATTACTTTTGATGAAATGTTACTATGTTACAGATTATGTTTTGTTTTGTCTTTTGTTTTGTGCCCCTGCTATGGCAGTATATTGGTGCATTGTTTGATTGATCTTGAAGATGATTTAGGTTTCATTCATTCTATCGATTTGAGTTTAAAATTTGAGTTTTATTACAGTAAAAAATTTTCAGAAACAGTCACATTTTACACTTTTGTTATAGTAAATTTTTTTTTTTTTTTACATAAAATCACATCTAAATTAGAATTAAAAACTCAAATCAATATATTAAATAGTACTTAATTATTCACTTATACGGCAAAGCTAAATCTCTTATTCACAACTTCACGGGTAATAAAGCAGGCTCGAATTATCAATTGCTATTTACGTGACCTTTACCTTTACAAACTCTCTCGTTTGCACCTTCATGGGTTAAAAAAAGGGACATTCTTCGGTATTTCAGTTACCATTTGATTAAAATCTTGTGGCTTGTAGGTGTCTAACAATAGATGTATTGCAGCTTTAAGTGCACTCACCTAATTTTTGTTTTGATCGTCTACTTTCTTTTTTTCATTATTTTTCCCTGATTTTGTTGGCTTCATAGTCAATAAACTTCTTTTCTTGCAATTGTAGTTGTTCTACACATAATATTCAAAGATAATTTGATATACTTTCTCACTTGTTATGATGTGTGCACGTGCATGATAATCAAATGAACCCTTATTATTTGAGCCGATAGCAGCACGCAGGGTACATTGGTGTCCTCAAAAGTATAGAAAGTTGGTACAAAACAGTGTTAAAACGGATAAAATCGGACCACAAATCAGTTTAAAATTAACAATCAAACATAATAAAAAAAAAAAATCGGAATTTCAGCCATGTGGAGCACATGTCAATGGGAGCATGTTGGAGCGGCAGACGGACAGAGGTTGCGCTTGGTGGGGCCTGCCACTTACTCGACTCAGCCAATGAACTTGTGCCACGTGTCATTGTTGTCAGGTCCACGTTTTGTGTCTTTTGATTGCACATTTGCAAGCTGTCAACTGGCGTCTCCTTCGATGCAACAGCTTGCATTCCACTCGTGTGGAACGCACCATATAAGCCAACCAATCACTTGTCAACATGTGGCGATTCCACTGAAGCGTGCCATACTAAATCATTTTCTTCTGCAAAAAAAAAAATAAATAAAGTTTTTCTTGTTGAATTTGGGGGAGAAATGGATGAAACGTTCATCTCTCTCCCCAAAAAACGAATTCTCTCTTGTTATTGGGTATAGATAAAAATGTTAAAGAAAAAAAGAAGATGAGAAGGGGAGGAGCTGTCATATGCCAGCATGAGAAGCTCTTTATGAGCACTATTGAAAATGGGATTCTTCTTTAGTAATAGGTACTAATTTTGATTAGCGTGTGAAAAAAAACACATAAATAAAAAGAATTGAAGATGAAATTGAGAAAAGATTTAAAGCAACAGACAAAAAAAATAAAGATAGGTAAAAAAATTTAAATTTATTTTGTTGTGTTTTAAATCAGTTATATTTTACTTTGCTTAAATTGTTTTCATTTAATCCGGTTTGGGATGTACTCCGGCCATCGCCTTCGGCCGGTCGCCAGCGGTAGGGGTGTTCATCGGGTTTTAACCGACAATTTCGGTTGGTTTTAAAACTAAACCGACAATGTCAGTTTTTAGAAATTTAAAACCGAAATTGAACTGAAGAATAATATCATCGGTCGGTTAACCAACTGATTTTTATCAGTTTTTATCGGTCGGCTTTCGGTTGGTTTCTTAAAAAAAATTTGTGAACTATTTTCTTCTTAAATTTTAACCATTCAAATATTTAATATTTAAATAATTAAAATTAAAAAGAAAAATGGCTTAAAAGACAAAAAAAATAAAGCCTAAAAGAATATATGCTTAAGGACTAAGGCTTTACATCTAATCTCAATTAAAAAACTTATTTATATTGAAATCCATAGCCCTTTATATAGAATAGTTGAGGGAAATGGCTTCTCTAACTTGTAAGTTGTGATGGATAAATGAAATACATAGCCCTTTATATATAATAGTTGAGGGAAAACATTCTCATCTGTTTTCAATATGAGACTTTCAAAAGTCTAATGTGCTTAAATTTTCAAACACATCAGACTTTTAATAGTCCCACATTGAAAAGAGATGAGAATGTCTTCCCTCAACTATTTTATATAATCTCTTCCGGGGAGTGGCGAGGTTGAGAGAGGCAGATGAGGAGTGTAGATTCTGGCGTGGAGGAGTGATGGACCTTGTGGTAATGGTGGTTCTTAGCAGTGGAAAAGGAGTGATGGACCCTGTGGTATGGTGGTTTCTTAGCATGGAAAAGGAGGAGGAGGCGGTGATAATGGTGGGAGAGAATTTAGAGTTTGTAAAAAACGGCAGTCGCCATGTACAGACTAAAGGAATCTTGCGAATATGCGGACAATATTTATGATGAAAATCAAAGAAAAAACCCTAGGGTGAGAAGAGAAGTGGAGGAGCTGCCACATGCCAGTGAAAGCTCTTTAGGAGCACTATTTAAAATGAGCTTCTTCTTTAGTAATATGTATTGATTTTGAATAGTGTGTGAAAAATACATAAATAAAAAGATGAAAACGAGAAAAGATTTAAGGCAAAAGATAAGAAAAAATGAAGATAGGCAAAAAAAAAATTTAATTTATTTTGTTGTGTTTTAAATCATTATATTGCTTTGTTTTAAATTGTTTTCATTTAATTCTATGGTAATAATAATAGATAAAATATAATTGATGTATAAATTTTGTTGCTTCTGTTCGGTAAGAAAGAAAGCAAAGGCCAAAGAGGAAAAAAAATGAGCAGCAGCGAGAAAGCCATAAACGCAGTTTTCTACGCGGAGACGTACCATCCGATCCAAGCCGGAAGCATCGACGGCACCGACTTCCTCCCTCACGACAACGCCGTCTATCGCGCCCATCTCTGCTCCTCCCGCCTCTCTCTGTATACATACATCGTCGTTTCTCTCTCACTCGTCGTTCTCTCTCCTTCCTTTTACTGAAATTATGTAAAAAAAATTCTTTTGTAGATGACCCTCTCGGCGATCCCAACCTCCTCGGCGACCCTTACTGCACTCTCTTCGTTGCCCGCCTTTCTCACCACACCACAGAGCACACGCTTCGCAAGGTTTTCTTTTTCTTCTGTTTGGTTTTCCGAGAAAATCCTTTGTTCCTGCTCATTTACTTTGCTTTACTGAAATGAAATATATATATATATATATATATATAATTTGCTTCGTGTAGTAAATTAATTAACTAATTTTATGGGGCAGGCTATGAGAAAGTACGGTCGGGTGAAGAATTTGCGCTTAGTTAGGCACATTGGTAATTTTCCTTTTCACGTTCCTTATTTATTTATTTATTCATTTGTTTATTCACTTAAAAAGATTTTATTTGCTATGTGTTTGTTGTTCAAGCTTTGCATAATCATGAACAGAACAATAATATGAATACATCTATGGTTTTGAAAGGGGACAGTTTCAACATATTTGTAAAACAGGTGTCACGTTCTTGAAAACAGAGGATGAGTTTTTGTTATAAACCCATCAAAGCATTTAAGAGTTTTAACTGAAATTTGAAGAGTCTGAGTATTTTTTTTTCTCACTCTAAGCTACATTTTAATTAACTTGGATTACTATCATTTCTTGTTGAATAAGTTACAATTCTGGGTTTTTTTTTTTTTTTTGGGTGAATTCCTCATGTGAAGAAATTTTGGAAGTGCGTAACTCCTTCATGCATGGTTTTGTCAATTCTTTGTTTTATACCAATCCTTTTCGGGCTGTGGTTATGGTTGATACGTGATTTGTTAAAAGAGTTTTACATAATTGGTGCTGAGTTTACTAATAGGATCTCAATTCTCAACAGTAAGTATAATTAGTAATAAGATTTATGGATTTCTTTCCTTTTAAAACCACTTCAGCATTGAGGAATAAGGATTCTTATTTGTTTTACGCATTTCAGTGACTGGTGCCTCGCGTGGTTATGCTTTTGTTGAGTTTGAAACAGAAAGGGAGATGCTGCGTGCCTATAAGGTGCTGGATAAGTCTTTTCTTATATGAATATGATCATTTCTGTTTTCTTTTCATTTTTTAGGATGTTTTTGTCTTTTCTTTTGTTTTCTTGGGATTGTGTGTTGTGAAAAAGAGATATTATCGTGTTCTCTTCTAGTTAAGGTGGTGGAGTTAGTGCAATATATTTTTTTTTGCCTGAAGAAAGTTGGTGGTGCCTTTTTATCAGCGTGGACTGTACGTGCATTAATACAGAAAATAAGTTCTTCTGTTGGTGATAAGATTATAAGAAAAGAAACATTTTGTTTCAAAAAAAAAAAAAATTACAAATACTAGATGCTTTGTCTAAGCATCTATCTGGTTTGATCTTTTAGCCTCAGGAAACTTGCATTAACATGGTGTGATGTCACTGGTGGCCTTAGCTTCAATGAAGAATAACGGACCAAATTTTTAATCAATTGAAAGTCGGAGAATCAAAATCGTTCAATGTTCTATGGTTAGATTGTCAATGAAATTTTTTAATTTGGGAGTGAAAAATAAACCAATGTTCGTAGAATTTTGAGTCTCTTCAAGTTTTGGAACATTTAGGAGTATTATGATAGAATTAATGTTAAAATCTATATGCAACTCTATTAGCTTCAGAAGTGCGTACTAGGCCCCTGTGGAGATATTTTATCATCTACTTAAACTAGCAAGTGTCCTAGATATTGAAAGGAAAAAAAAAAAAAAAAGAATAAACTTTTGAGTGGAAAAGGCTAATCCTAATTTAATACCTTGTATGGTAAATGTAAAAGTTTTTGGAAGCTAAAGTTGAGTTCATTTTCATTGGATTGTGACTAAAGTGCAAAACTGGACTTTACTATTAGCACGAGACTGAGATATTGAGTCAAATTATTGACAATTTTTTTAAGGACTGAGAATTTTAAAGATATCCCCTGTTTGTATTCCTCTAAAGGTGTGAATAGCCTTGATATTGATTTTTCTTGTTTACTTATAGGACGCTCATCATTCAGTTATTGATGATTGTGAAATTATAGTTGATTACAACAGACAACAGTTGATGCCTGGCTGGATTCCTCGAAGGTTAGGTCAGTCTGTATTCTCATCATTTAGAAATCTACTCCCACATAGAGCGAATTTGTGTTGATTTTGCTATCTTTTGACAGGAGGGGGTCTTGGTGGTAAGAAGGAATCTGGACAGCTTCGTTTTGGAGGACGGGAAAGGCCATTTCGAGCACCCTTGTATGCATTACTTCAATCTCATGTGTATATTTTACTCAGACTATTCTTGATTCCTGAAATAATTTAAATTGTAGTCAATGATATTCTTCACTTCCCTTCGCTTCTGAACTATTTGGACAAAAAGGAAATCATGAAATAAAACGGTCAGAGCTTTGCTGTATGCCATAATCTAGGAATATAGTGAAGGATAAGGTGAATTTTGAAGTAGGTGGTGCCATGATGGAATTTTGTTCCTTTTGTCTTGTTTTTACAAAACAACGAGATTAGAATGCATACAATATACATCTAAGGAGAATCGGATCCACTGGCATTCGGGATAGGATGTAGACAGAAACATTCTATAGCAACTTTGGACATTGTTATAGCTATTGCTTTGTTGGTAGCCAGGACAATGCATTAGAAGTACTCTCTAGGAGGAGGGAAAATCGGGAAACTTTTAACTTGTAAGGTTCAAAAGTTCTTTTATTTGATTTTTAGCCTGAGTTGTCTTGCGGACATATAGGTCATTCATATTACAACTTTCGATATGCCTAAAGTTCCCAAAACCTACAAGTGTGCTCGATTTTAAACTGGTCCCCGCGGAACACTATAATGTTTGGGAAGCATGAAACTCGCGGTTACTTACCAGGTAGGTGGCCTTGAGCTAGTAGACCCGAGACTGTAGGAACTCAGCAAACCATGAACTTGATTGCTCAGCTCGCCTTCAAGTTTGGCAAGGCTAAAAGTCTTGCAGCAATTAGAAAGGCTTCTGGGCATTTTGTTTGGATTGAACCACGAGCAGTCTATTCAATCTTTGAGACTTTAAAACAACTGAAGTTGGTCTGGATTTAGCGTTGAGACATTTTTAGGGGTTTGAACTTTGAAGTCACCTTCATCATTTGATGTTTTAGGATCATTATTATTATCATTGTCCTTATCATTTCTCGCAAGGATCAGTTACCTTTATGCCTTAAACATGCATTTGTCCTATTTTCTCATTCAATCTTAATAAACAACTTGATGATGTTGGGTATGAATTGTTGATTTGGAACTTTGTTGAATTTGAGTAAATAGTTTAAAGCCCTATTGTTTAGCAACTTATCAGAGCACTGAGAATTTGCCACTTCCAGTTTTTAGCCGTTTGAATTAGTGAAATAAGTGCCTCAAGCGTAAGAAAAATGCAATAAGATTAATACCTTCTGCTGTCTTTTAACTCTTTTCTTTCTTACCCAAAAGAAAAAAAGAAAAAAGGTTCGACTTTTTATTCTATAGAAATTAACTGATTCCACTCCCCTTTTATGTATTTAGACGACCAATCCCATATGACGATTTGAAAAGGCTCGGCATTCCACCTCCACCAGAAGGAAAATACATGTCTCGGCATCAGGTATTTTTCCTCTCACTTCTTTTGCCATATAAATCTTCTAGAACATTAATTGGATAATTTATCTGCATTTGCTACTTACTTGCTAAGGGATCAATGGTCATAATATTAAACACCAGTTTGTTGAACTCCGACCCGTGCCAGTCTCTGTATCTTGATGTTGGTAATTTCTATAATTTGATTCCTTGGCCTTCAAGAAAATCCTTAAAATTGTGTCATTTGAAAGAATTTTTAATGGTCATGACTAAAATTGCTTATCCTTGTCCAAATACGCACGATCTTGTAGTCGGGTCATGGATTCGATAACCAGTTTACCTATAGCGGAAAAAAATTATTGAGAAGAAGGGATCAAAGATACATTTAGAGGAATTCTGACGTTTTTTAGAGGGAGAAAGATGTGGAATACTGCTGTATTTGGTTAGAAACGAAAAAGAGGATTTTTGGCAATGTAGAAAGCAAAGCCAGCGATCTGTGGGGGAAAAAATGAAGTAATGTACGGGTCCATTTAGTTCGCTGATTCGAGTTTTTAATTCGAGTTGGATGTGATTTTATGTGAGAGCTTTTTACTATAGCAAAAAAGTTAGATGTGATTGTTTGTGAGAACTTTTTACTGTAGCAAAACTCGAATTTTAAACTCGAATCAGCGAAATGAACGGAGTATACTCCTTTGTTGATTTGTCTTCGTAGTTTTTTCTCTTTCTTAATTCTTATCCAGTAAATTCTTTATGATTTTTTCAAGTAATGTTTCTTTTTTGGAGGGAAAAAACCTTAAAATTCAAACTTGAAAGCCACAAATTACCATTTATGCCCGAATTCACTTATTTATTGGTGCAGGTCCCATCCCCGCCTAGAAGAGAAAGGAGCTTGGAAGACAGAGAAGAAGAAAGCTCTCATAGGAGCAGGTCCGCGGATAGGGACGGACAAACTCGCAAAAGCAGTCCTGCAGACAGTCGCAAGAGGAGATCTATGGACAACCGGGAGGAGCGCTCTAATAGGAGCTCGGTGGCGCAAGGGAAAGACTACATTGAAAGGACTTCCATGGAAAGGGATGGTTGCTCCTCCATTTCTGTCAAGAGGGAGGAACGCCATCACAAGAGGAAGTCTATGGACAAGGAAGACCACTCTCACAAAATGAGCTACAAGGATGGGGATGAAAAACATACTCGCAGGCGACATGAATCCGGTCGGCGTGAGTGAGGGTGTTGTGGCAATGGAATGAGGTATCGAGGGCCGATGAGAGGCGATAAGAGTGCAATTTGAGTGGCAAGGATAACTGATACTTTTAAATTTAGGAATTTAACCTAAGATATTGTAAATTTTCAGGAAAAGTGGTCTTCCTTTTTAATGTAAAAATCTTTGATTTATGGACATCTCATTCTCTTGATAGTAAGATATTAAATGTCATGTTCTTGAATTTTATATTTAATTTGACGCAATGCACTTTAAATGTAAATGATATAATAAGATTTTTTTTCCCCTTAGTGTACAGGGTATAGCAAAAGCCTCCGTAGTGAAGATTCTCCTACTCCAACTCCGTCTATCTCTTCTCTAGTTCTTTTTAAAACCCATGTCTTTGCTTTTAACATTTATTGAGAAATGTTAGTTTCATTTTTCTGTTACTTTTTTAACATTTTTTACAATTATTGATTGATAAGTGGAATTCATTAATATAATATATTATTATTTAAATAAAAAATGAAATAGCAAAGTTTGGAGATGATAATTTTACTCGTCAATTCATTTATCCACATGGACTTGCATTAAACGGTCCGGATTGTTAATAGGTTAAAATTTTAACCTATCACGAGTCGCGGGGTGGGGATGAGTTTAAAGGTCTCCGACCCTGTCCCGTTTAATTATATTCTATTTTAAAATTAGATATATTATGTATAATATGCTATAATATATAATTTTAAGTATAATCTATTGCATACTATCTGTGAAAATTTAAAACTACTTCTTTTATTTTTAACTTAAAGTCTGTCTGTTTCATTTATTAAAACTTAAATTATTGATTCTGTTGTAGTATTTTTCTCTCATAAAAAATTTTAATTTTCAACATCAGAATTAAGAATTATTGTTTGAGTATACCTTACAAATGAGCCCTTAATGTTTTGTATATTTGTATTATTTATTTATTTGTTTATTTATTTTACAATAAAAATAACTATTCGACTAAATGGGGCACCGCGAATACTCTGAATCAGTAAAGGAGAAATCCGCACTATAAACCGTCAACTTATGAGGCTTTATAGGGCGAGTATAGTAGTGTTTTTATTAGCAGGGTGGGTTGGCGAGAAGACCATCCTGCCCCAAATCTGTCATGTTGTCATACTTAATAAGTTCATGTGTCAAACAATTAATGTAAAAAAAAGAGGTGATGTTAGCATTTCTCATATTGATTTATTTATTTGATTTTGGAATATATAGGGTATGTTTAATTTGTTGATTCGAGTTTTTAATTCGAGTTGAGATGTGACTTTATGTGAGAGCTTTTTACAATAATAAAAAAGTTAACTGTAATTATTTTTAAGAATTTTTTAATATAGTAAAACTCAAATTCTAATGTGAAATAAACATGACCGTAATTTTCCCTAGAATTGAGAAATTGATAATTGCGGGCAGGTCAGATTAAAAGACTGATATGCTAAACAAAAACAGGTTTTCGTTTCGTTTTATCATCACATACCTATTTTTGGCACCAAAATAAGAAGAAAAATACATATTACTTTCCATAAACAGTCCCCTAATACTAATTTGTAATTAAACAAATAACTTGGATATCTTTCACCCTCATCATCATTATCTAATCTTAAAAAGTAAATAAATAAAAAGAAAAAACCCAAATAAATGAGAGCAAAACATCAGATCAGATAAAGCCACTTGTGTTGTTCTTGTTTTGCAGTGAGATTGTGGACAGTCTGTCTCAGGTGTCTCTGAAGTTTCACACAATTAAAGAGCATCATAATAAGCAAACAAAAAACTTTTTATTTTGATTTTGATTTTTCTTTTTCTTTGGTTGGTTCTGACAAGAGGAGATCTCAGATCAGAAACCCAAAACGACAAAACACCAAACATCACATTCACTTTCTTCTCCTTCTCATGCTTATGGCTGTCGTCGCTCCTTCTTCGCTTTCCCTCGGTAATTTCTCCTCTTTTCTTTTCTTTTTTTTTTGTTGGTTTTTTTCTTGATTATTACTTATTTTGATCAGAGTTGTAGATTTCTCGAATTTGAGCTATACCCACTTCGATTTTCATGCCTTTGACAAAAAGCACTTTTGGATTTTTTTTTACTAATTTTTACATTTGGACGAGCTCTCGCATTGAGTGTTCGTTGTTTTTTTTTTTTTTTTTTTTGATAAGCCTCCTGTCATAGGTTTATTTGTAGAGAAGAGCCCCGTACGAAAATTAATGGATTGTTGGTTTCTTCTTTTCTCTTTTGTAGCTTATTACAATATTAATGATTTAGTTGAGCTTTCTTTTATATATTTATGAAGAATTTTGCTTTGATGAATGTAAAAGAAAATCTTAAGTTCTTAACCAAAATTCTCTTGAGTGGAGGCACTGATTTATGATTTATTTATTTTTTGTAATGGAAATTATCTATAAACACATACATATGGAATTTTGTATTCTTGTTTAATGTACTTTTTTCTCATAATCTATTGCATTTTGGAGGGAATTGTTATGCTGGGTCTGCACTGTTTGTCATGTATTATTTAAGCCTCTTCTTGCTTTTGTTGTCTTCATTGTTTGTTCCTCTTTAAGATTTTCATTTTACAAAACCACAGAGTCTTGTACAACAATTTTTATGTGGCGGATTGCTTGTTTACTCAGGTCAGTCCCATTGTCATTCATGCCGCGGAGAAGGAATTTATTGCTTGACATCGTATGGGATCGCAAACAAATTCAAGAAACCTCCTTTAGATGGTCGAATGGTTCCTCATTATGCCGGCATAAGGTCTAGTCTAGTTCATAGTTGAATATTGCAGTTTAAAATGACATTAACTTGCATGTACATCATAAACTTTGAATCCTTCTTCTGTGTTTGGCGGGGGAATATTTTGCTCTCCTTTCCTGTGACTAATCATCAACTTCGTTATTGATATTACAAGGTTTGGAACTAAAGGTGGAAATTTGATATTCTGAAATCAACTAATGAATAGAAGTCAGGACCATAATTTAGCCTTTGAATATTTGTTTGATTTCATTAGCTTCGTTACTTGTTACTCCATAACATGTCGTTTTACAATTTCTTCTTCCATAACGAATAAACTTTTGGGTGCAGGAGTCCATTTTTCAGTTCATCACAGTTCCAATGGCTGTCCGGTGGACGAGACCTTTGCCTCTGGAAAGTTTCAGTTGCTGCAGATTACTCAGATTCTGTTCCAGATTCCTCTAACTTTATGACTAACGGAGGCTATCATCCTCTTGAAGAATTGAAGGTGGACAAAAAGAACTGGGAGACTAGTCTCACCTCTGCTGAAATTGCGAGGACAGCAGTTGAGGTCTGTGTGTCATGCTTGTGTTGTCTGATTATGATATGTGTCAAATTTGAGTCATTGAAAGTTGGTTAGCTACTTATGTGGATGGTAAAGCTCATATCTCCACTTGATGGACAACTAAGTGCCTGCATTTTTTTAGGCTAACAACAGTGCTTTGCTGATATTTCCTGGAACCATACATTGTGAACCACACGAACAAATCTCATGGGCAGAGTTTCAATATGTTATCGATGATTATGGAGGTATCTTTCTTTCTTATTTTCTTCTGTATTGGGGAGCAAATAATACCATATTCTGATCCAAATTTAACCTTTTAAATTATTTGTGTAGATATATATTTCGAGATGTTTGATGATGCTAACATTTTAGAAGATCCTTCAGCTAGTAACCCTGTGGTGAGGATTAGTTTACTTTTATAATGTTCTTTAACATGGAAATTCTGCATATCATTGAGCTGAAGAAAATATCTTATTGTAAAAATATTTTCGCTCTCCTCATCCAACTCAAAAGTTAGACGAGGTCAAGATTGTTTTGGTTTTTACGTTTAATTAAGGGAGAAAAAAAGGAAAGGAAAAACCTTCTAAATCTTAATGACAAATTTTTTGAGGTTTCCATGTCTGGGTCTTGATTTTCCTCATATTTCCTAGTTAATGAATATATGCTAAGTATGTATGCTATCTTCACGTGGAGCATTAAAAGGAATAATCTCTATATTATATTTAACATTGTTCATTACGATTCAAAATCTCCTAGGTAGTGGCAGAAACCAGTGTGCGATCTTCATATAGGTCATTAGAAGAAATAATCTCTATGTTGTATGTAACATAGCTCATTGCGATTTTCCCATAACCTAGTTTTGTATGAAACATGGCTGAAGCTATTCTACATACACACACAATACACACATATAAATACATATAATAAATAATATAATACAATGGCTCATGCAGTTGATGGACTAAATTGGTATATTCTCTATTATTATAGTCCACATCATGAGTTGTGGATTTTCTGAAATGCTTTGCTTGATGCAAGATGAAATTTGCATGTAGCTCGAGGTAGATCAGGTGGCCCGCGCTTTACTTGTGGCTAGTAATTTCATTTGTAAAATTAATTAATCTATTTATGTTGGTACTTTGTTTAAGAATGCTTTGATTGGGATGGATATGCCAATGTACGAGAACAAAAGGGTGGCTGGCGAATACAACAATTCCGATAGTGGCAGTACTGAAGAAATCCCTTTCGATGAGGATTATTTTGAGGTAAGAACCAATATATTCTTGACTTTTAGTGGGAATTGATAATCTGATTGAGACGAAGATATAGGAAATTAGAATTTATTGATTTTGGAAGGTTTGGGGAAGAAGAGGTATAGGAATTAGAAAGACAGTCATGAAAAACACAATAAAAGATCTAATAAATTTCCTTGTAGAATTCTGGGTGCTCCTGATAATTCTTGAGAGATGTTCTTCAAAGTCACTTTGTTATATAAAGATAGGCAGCAAAACGAAGTTTTAAACAATTCTTAACTTTTTCTAGCAAGTTAGAATTTTTCTTTTCTACCAAAAAAAAAAAAAAAAAAATCTAACTTTTTCATCCCTTGCTTGTCAAATAATTATATATATTGGGGGGTCATGCTAGTTAAAATAGGCCAGATGGCTGGAAGAAGCTTTCTGTCTTGTCCTCAGGTTTCTAAATTGAGGTGGAATCTTATTGAGTTGAAAATTTTCTGCCTTTCTTATACTTAATCCACTTGAAAAACACACTAGGGGAAAGAAAGTTCCTTTGGATGTAACTTTCCAACCAAATTATTTGTCTTTTTTTTTTTATAATTAATATTATCCTCATTTTTATTCTATGTATTTTTATGATTTTTTTTTTGGGCAGTTTTGTTTTGTTTTGTTTTGTTGAATGCTTGTAAATTTCAGGATGGAATGACTTGTTTTGTCGTAGGTTGTAGAATCTGAAGAATCTGAAATTTCATTTGATTGGGGGATGCCACATGCTTCTACTTTGATTCATCCTATTTACTTTGCAAAGTGCTTGACAAAGGTGATTACTCTCTGGTTTGATAAATCGATCAAGCAACTTTCATGATTCAAGTATTTTTTTTTTAATTGATAATCTTATTTTAAGAGTAAATTGTATTGCCTGATGTTGTAGTCGTCGTTAAATTGATAATCTTATTTGGAAGTATTTTCTTAATTTCCAAGGTTTGTCTTCTAAAACTACCTGTTGCATTGAAACAATTTTTTTTGTAACTAAAACGTGTTTATGTTCACTGCTCACTAGTGTGGAAATTTTGAGAAACGTACCCCTTTGATCAAAGCAGTTTAAAACATTAATCTCATTTCTTTACCTATTTGAATTTTTTCAAGGCCCACATACAGATCATGTGAGAAGAAAGTGATCAATAGTGTTTATCTAGCATATTTTGGCTATTGAAAAGCAAAGGTGCCATTAAAACATTCTTTAATGTGCACCTTTTGTTGGACAAAAGTGTATGATTGGAAAACAGTAATATGTGATGTGTCATAAGAAGTAAAGTTGTTCCTGTAGATCTAGAATTTGAAATGTTATGAGGATTTATTTTTATTTCTTTTTTATGTCCCTGGTATATTTTATGTAAAATTAAAAAAAAAAAAAAAAAAAAAAAAAAAAAAGAGATTGCCGGCTAGGCACCCGCAGCCCCGGGCCCCCGCCCACCCCCACGGCCCCCCTCCTCCTTTTATATGTATTGAGGGGCCCGTTTGGAATGTATGCTCAAACCATAATTCTTGATTTTGACGTTTGAAATTCAAATATTTTGTGAGAGGTAAACACTGTAGCAGTATCAATGATTTGAGTTTGAGTATATGAAACAAACGGGCCCTTAATGTGTCTCATGACTCTCATTGAGATGATTTACTTTCGTTCTAGGTTGTTAATATGGAATATGATAGGAAAATGGACCATCCATCAAATGGCGTTTCTATATTGGGATGTCTCAGACCTGCTTTTACAGATGAAGAATCACATATAAGAAGATTATTTTGCTACGAAGATGGTGATGGATACCATTCAGAGTGGTCAGGTACTTATCAATTGTGTTTATACTTTTATCCTAATCTTATATGATGATTACTTTTCATTTTCTTGTCAGGTAGAGGAGTTAGTTTCTTGAATTTGATTTTTAACATAAATTGAATTCATACAGATTCGCACTTTTATGTTTTAAATTTTTGGTAATGTATTTCTTTTGCTCATGTTTAATTTGTGATTTACAAAAGAACTTCATAAACAGCTTAATCTATATTTGAATTTAAGAAACTGTTTCAGAAACTGTTTGGCTTTAATTTTGTTTTTGTTTCTTTAGTGCTCTAGTAAAGAGGATACCTTATCCTTCTTTCTCTTGTATTAAACAAATATGATTATATCATTACTATCCGTTTTCTTACCTAAAAAAGAAACTGTTTAGCATGCAGTAATTTTTCCATTTAACTTCATTTGGTCTCATGTCTAGATGGTGAAACTCTCAGCTCGAATTCGAGAAGGGATCGAGGGAACAATGGATCAACCCTATACAGGTTGGAGATTTTGAGAATAGAGCTATTCTCCGTATATGGTGTTCAGGCATGTATATTTCACTTTCTATGGTCATGCGTGTGAGTTTTACTCCTTATTGTCTTTATTTTTATTTTTTTAATTTTCAGTTTTGGGTAAAAAAAAAAAAAGAAAAAAGAAAGTGTAGAGAATTGGCTAGAAGTTAGGTGTATCTTTGTAAATAAAATATGTATATATCTAAGTAAGTTAGGGCTGATTATTAGGAGAGTATCTCTTAGAGTTAGTTACCTTAGTTAGGAAGATTTTATTTCCGGGTTTAGAGGATCTCACTTGACCTCTCCCTCATGTATATATTCGGTATTCAGGAATGAGAAAAGTAGACTTTCCTCTCCAAATATTCTACATGGTATCAGAGCCTACCTCTGTGCCCTAAAATAGCCGCCGCACTCTCTCTGCCCTAGATCAGCCGCCGCTCCCTCTGTACCCTAAATCCATCGCCGGCGTTCCAGAAATCAGCCATTCCTTCTTCACTCGATCGCTATCACCATCTAAATATTCACATCTTTGAAGGATCTTCCTGCCTTCAATCTCTTATCCTTCCTGATCATGGCTGAAACAGATCACTCAAATGAAAAAGAACACTCCTCATCGACCAGCATCACTTCTTCATCTGGTTCATATCCAACAATCATCTCATCCTCATCCGAGAGCAACCTGATTTCTGTTACCAATCATAAACTAAATGGCCTCAATTATCTCCAGTGGTCACAATCCGTAATGATGTTCATTAGTGGCAAGGGCCGAGATGATTACCTCACTGGCGTAGCGGTTCCACCTGCCAAGACTGATAAACAGTACAAAATCTGGCGCTCAGAAAATAACATGGTCATGTCTTGGCTGATAAATTCCATGACCACAGAAATCGGAGGAAATTTTCTCCTTTATTCCACGGCTCAAGAAATATGGGAGGCGGCCCGGGAGACATATTCCAGCAGTGAGAACACCTCGGAATTGTTTCAGGTGGAAACAGCACTTCAGAATCTCAACCAAGGAGACACGACAGTCACCACCTACTTCACCAATCTAACCCAAAACTGGCAGCAACTTGACTTATTTGAAATCCATGACTGGAAATGTCCTGAAGATGGTGCCAAATACAGGGGAATTGTGGAGACAAAGAGGGTCTTCAAATTTCTCATGGGACTTAACAAATCCCTTGATGAAGTCCGTGGCCGAATTCTTGCAACCAAACCCATCCCTAATCTTAGGGAGGCTTTCTCTGAGGTTCGCAGGGAAGAAAGTAGAAGGAAAGTGATGTTGGGACCATCCGTGACAATGACCACTTCAGAAGGATCAGCCATGATGTCACATGGATCATTGCCATCTCCGGAGGATGCCTCCGCCCAGGTGTATGCTGCCCGGGGTCCTCCTCATCATCTAAATGACAATAGGCCTCGTAGAGGAAGACCTTGGTGTGACCACTGCCGAAAACCAGGCCACACCAAGGATACCTGCTGGAAACTCCATGGAAAACCCGTGGACTGGAAGCCTAGCCGTGGGTCTATCGAGCGGGAAAGCCGTGGGAATGCAGCCTCTACAGAACTCCCGCCTGCATCCTCTCAAGCCCCATTCACCAAGGATCAAATTGAAGTTCTTCAAAGGCTGATTAGTCAAGCAAACACTCAGGCACCTCCGACGCTTATTGGCTCAGGAAATACTGCTCATAGAGGTAATATATCAAGTGTTTTCGGTGCAACCAAAACACTCTCCAATACATGGATTGTTGACTCTGGTGCATCCGATCACATGACTGGAAACAAATCACTACTCAGCACTTTTAGTCCCTGCCGGAGTCAACTCACAGTCCGTGTTGCCGATGGAACATGCTCCAAAGTGGCTGGATTCGGCACTGTGAACCTATCTCAGAATCTTGTTCTTCATTCAGTTCTATTTGTGCCTAATCTTGACTGTAATTTGCTGTCAATAAGTAAACTCACTGGTGACTTGGAATGTGTTACTAAATTTTCTGCCAAAACTTGTGTTTTTCAGGATTCGGAATCGGGGAGGATGATTGGCAATGCTGAGCTTTGTGCAGGTCTCTACCTCTTCACTCCAGATGAGTCTCCACAAGAAAAACCGTGCACCAACCTATGTGTCAGTCCAGAGAGTCAATTTCCTAGTTTGTCTGTGTCTTCAAGTTTGTCGAATAAGGATAGTGCTATAATGCTGTTGCACTATCGTCTAGGTCACCCAAATTTTTTGTACCTTAAACGGCTATTTCCATCATTATTTATCAATAAAAATTCCAAATTTTTCCATTGTGACATTTGCCAATTCTCTAAACACACGCGTAGCTCTTATTTACCTCTACCATACAAGTCATCTCACCCGTTTTCCCTTATACACAGTGATATATGGGGTCCATCAAGGGTTGAAAATATCACCGGGGCTCGCTGGTTTCTGTTATTTGTTGATGATCATACACGCCTAAGTTGGGTGTTTCTCATGAAAGACAAATCTGAAACAAGTCAGATATTCAAAACATTTCATGTCATGATCCAAAACCAATTCAACACCAACATTCAAGTTCTCAAAACAGACAATGCCCGAGATTTTTTCAATTCTGTTCTCGGTGATTATTTGCCCACTCATGGTATTATCCATCAAAGTTCTTGCGTCGACACACCTCAACAAAACGGTGTAGCCGAACGAAAAAACCGCCACCTTCTTGAAGTTGCTCGTTCCTTGTTGTTCACCTCAAATGTTCCCAAAAGATTCTGGGGGGAGAAGCGGTTCTCACAGCCACTTATCTTATAAATAGAATGCCCTCACGTATTCTAAACTTCAAAACTCCAACCCAATCACTTCTTGAAATATTCCCAAACTCTCACCTTGTTGCTCACATTCCCTTAAAAATTTTCGGCTGCTCAGCCTTTGTTCATGTCCACCCACACACTTGGGGGAAATTAGATCCACGGGCCACCAAGTGTATTTTCCTTGGTTACTCACCCAACAAGAAAGGGTATAAATGCTACTGTCCACTCACAAGAAGGTTCTTTCACTCCATGGATGTCTCATTCTTTGAGCATCAACCATTCTATACCAATTCCTCTATTCAGGGGGAGAATAGGGTGATTGAATCTCAGAATTGGGATTGGACTTCTCTCCTTGACGGAAACCCCAATATCTCGGCTCCACCAACAGAAACACCAGTCACCGAGACTCTTCCACTCTTTGAGTCACCCGAGTCTTCCCATGTCAACCCTGAAGCTCAATCTGGCCAAGAAACAAGTCCGGGCCCTGCTCTAGAATCCAGTCCCATCCAAAATGAACCTACACCTGGCCAAAAGCAACCCGCAAAAGACAAGGTTATTCATGTCTACTCAAGGAGGAAACACCACCAAGAACCACCTCAGTTGCACCCTAGACAAACTCAGCACAACTATGATTCCTTCCCGGCTCCAACATCCAGTGAGAATACGCAAGGTAAGGCTGAAAATATTCCTGTTCCCGTGACTGAGCAGGTTGCAGAAACTAGCCCTGATCTGGACATTCCAATTGCAGTCCGAAAAGGAATTCGACAGTGTACATAACATCCTCTCCGCAATCACTTGTCATATGCCAAGTTGTCTCCCACCTACAGAGCCTTTATGTCAAAAATAGACCAAGTGCAGGTACCCTCTTCTATCCATGAGGCCTTAAAAATTCCCGAATGGAAGGCTACCACTCTGGATGAAATAAAAGCCCTCGAGAAGAATGGAACATGGACGCTTACCACCCTGCCTCCGGGTAAGCATGCAGTTGGATGTAAGTGGATATTCTCAGTAAAATACAAGGCAGACGACAGTGTGGAACGGTTTAAGGCTCGTCTCGTGGCTAAGGGATTTACTCAGTCGTATGGAATAGACTACCAAGAAACATTTGCTCCAGTAGCCAAGCTGAAAACTATCATGGTCCTTCTCTCCATTGCAGTAAACCGAGATTGGCCCCTGTTCCAATTAGATGTAAAGAATGCCTTCTTAAATGGAGACCTTGATGAAGAAGTTTACATGGTAATACCTCCGGGGTTCGAAGACATTGCAACAGTCAACAGAGTATGCAAACTCAGAAAGTCTTTGTATGGCCTCAAACAGTCTCCTCGAGCATGGTTTGACAGATTTACAAAAGTTCTCAAGAGGGATGGTTATACTCAGTGCCAAGCTGACCATACACTATTCGTCAAACATGCTACGGATGGAAGACTTACTGTCCTGATTGTGTACGTCGATGACATAGTCCTCACAGGTAATCATTGGGAAGAAATGGAGTGCCTAAAGAAGCTGCTCTCAAGAGAATTTGAAATCAAAGATCTTGGACACCTAAAGTACTTCCTTGGGATGGAAGTAGCAAGATCAAGTAAAGGGATCTCAGTGTCACAACGAAAGTATGTCCTGGATCTACTCAAGGAAACAGGCATGACTGGATGTAAACCAGTTGACACTCCTATGGACCCAAATACAAAGATAGGAGTACGAACAGATGGGACAGCCGTGGACAAAGGTAGATACCAACGCCTTGTAGGGAAACTAATCTACCTTGCTCACACTCGTCCAGATATTGGGTTTGCAGTAAGTGTGGTGAGTCAATTTATGAACAACCCTTCCGAGGAACACATGGAGGCAGTATATCGAATCCTACGATACCTCAAAAGAGATCCGGGCAAAGGGCTATTATTCGAGAAAACCACGAACGGAACTGTTGAAATATTCACTGATGCCGATTGGGCGGGATCAGCCACAGACCAAAGATCAACATCAGGTTACTGCTCATTCGTCTGGGGAAACTTAGTGACCTGGCGAAGCAAGAAGCAACCAGTCGTTGCCCGAAGCAGTGCAGAGGCAGAATTCAGAGCACTGGCACTCGGGATATGTGAAGGAATGTGGCTGAAAAGACTCTTACAGGAACTCCAAGTGAAGGCAGAAGGATCCATCGACATGAAAAGTGACAGCCAATCAGCTATAGCCATAGCTAAAAACCTAGTCCATCACGATAGGACCAAGCATGTTGAGATAGATCGCCACTTTATCAGCGAGAAGATTGAAGGAAAAATAATCTCACTCAACTATGTTCCGACAAGGCACCAAACTGCAGACATTCTAACGAAGGCACTCCACCGGACTAACTTCCAAGAGCTATGTTCCAAGCTAGGCATGATAAGCATATACAGCCCAGCTTGAGGGGGAGTGTAGAGAATTGGCTAGAAGTTAGGTGTATCTTTGTAAATAAAATATGTATATATCTAAGTAAGTTAGGGCTGATTATTAGGAGAGTATCTCTTAGAGTTAGTTACCTTAGTTAGGAAGATTTTATTTCCGGGTTTAGAGGATCTCATTTGACCTCTCTCTCATGTATATATTCGGTATTCAGGAATGAGAAAAATAGACTTTCCTCTCCAAATATTCTA
>JACAGA010000022.1:3723446-3826694 GCA_029231665.1 Morus indica
ACTGCCTAACAGTGTATAATTGATGCTATCGTAACATTCTTACAACACTCCTTACAACAATTAATGTCTAACTTTATGTAACAAAAGAGACAAGAACCCTAAATCAATCGTCGCCGAATTTGACTGCCCATCCTACAAAAAAAGAATGACAGATACATTCACGAGAACCATTCTTTTTTCACAGGCAACATAGAAGGCAAGATTGTCAACATTCTAGTTTGTGACCAGTTAAAAAATTAGGAGGCAGAGTTTTTAATTAAATTTTATCATTCAAACCGCTTAAATCATTTTAAAATTCTCAATTACTCGGCCGACCACTGCCCCTACTGCTGTCAACAGAACGCAACAATTTTAAATCTAAAAATTCTACTGCTAATTTCAAAGCCCTTCACAGTTTTCTTCAAATGTCAATTCATTTTCTTACCTCGCAATTATGTCATTTTGGTATAGGTATCCAATCCTCCTTTGACATGTCAAGAAATTCACTATGTCCGTTATCAAACAAAATCTGCAACAAGAAGAAAATGATGAATTCTTCTTCTTTTTTGTTTTTTTTTCTCCCCCTCCCTGTTTGAGTGCCGAGACAAGAACCATGGCAACCATGCCATGAAATTGATAGAAATGATCATCTTAAAATTAACAATGAAATCTCTTACCCTGTGTTTTCTGGAATACTTATCAAACCGTTTAATAATCCCAAAGGACCTGGATCATTTCATACATAGAGAAGAAACATGCATCAATTTAAGCGTAATGGCCAAAAAAAAAATAATAATAATAAAATAAAAAATTTGACCACCTTATATTGATATTCTACAGATTTTTGTTACAATAAATGCAAAAAAGGGATGCGGCCAAAAATCTTAAAAGGCAAGAAAAATGACAAGTTATATTTGGAACATGGCTTGAGAAACTTTACAATGAACATGAGGGCGTATTTAGAAGATATGAGAGACATTCCAGAGAGAGAATACCTAACATGTGGGCGGCTTATCATAACGAATTGACCAACGCAGTTAGACACAAAAGTTTTTTTGTTACGTCCATGTTGAGAGCTCCCTGAGAGAGATAGTAAGATCAATAACTAACAAGGAAAAACCTTACTGTGTGTGCACGGACATGCAGTGTTTGATAGAAAGCTTTGTAATATTTGATCTAATTAAACAAGGGTCAGTAACCTGACTTTACCTATATGCAGATCTCCATTCTGGTATGCCTGTTCAAAAAACAATAAATACATAATAAAAAATAAATAAAAAAAGACAACGAGAGACCCAAAATAACAAGGGCAGAAAACAACAAGCGTAGAAAACAACAAGCGTATTACGTTAATAATGCAAAAGTAATATATTATCAACACTGGAAAATTATTTAAAAACAGGGGCTCCCTTGCAAAAATGATAATGCAGACTGTTCCATATGGTTCGGTATTGCCACCTTAAGGATGTTTCCAAAACAGACATTTATCACGATTTTCCCTTCCCTCTTGTTCTAATGCAGAACACGAAATTTATGCAATACATGCCATTTTCATCAACTATTTCAAGAAGTATGGAAAAACCACAGGAACAACAGTACATACATCTTTTCTAGACAAAGCAACCTGGTATGCTACTAGCTTCAATGCAGCATCCGATGATATCTTGGTTTTCGTTGGCCTCACACCAAGTTTTCTCCTGCAGCCTTCAGCACCGCAATGGCAATCTTGATCTGCACCAAACTGCACAAACCTACATAATTTATTAGACAGAACTAAGAAATATAAAACTTCAAATCTTCTATTCTTAGCACATATTGTGAGAACTGGTTCGCCCAAATAGAATATCTAAAGAAAAGCTTTTTTACGGAGTAAGGAATAAAATAGAAATAAAATGTTACAAGTGTGCATACTGATAATCATAGGTTAGATGCTCGCCCTTTGAAATGTCACGAGTCGCAAATATGCCAATCCTTGTTTCACCATCAATTATCCTTTAAAAAAAAAAGAATGAAAGGTATAAGATACATAATTTATTGGTTCTGAAATCATATATTTGGGGGTCAATATAGGACCATTTTTGCATCTCGGTATTGGGACAACAGCTGTGATTTATATATCTTGACTTGTTTCCCTTGTATGTTGCATCAATAACCATATCTCGGTTGATTTCACACAGGTAGAAGTTTGTTTCTCCATGGTGTTTCATAGTCCAAAGTCTTTCTTCACATGTTTTGTCGTCAATAACTGCGTAGAATAGGAACAGGCATGGGTTAATGACTCATTAACTAAACAGTTAAACACACTTCAATTGAGGAAAAGAGCAAAGCCTCTGAGGTGTCACCTTCTCCAACATATTCTATTACAAACTCTCCTTGCTTGATATCTTCATCCGCCAAAATTCCAAAACCACATTTCGGGGTCTACAAGCAACACCTTGGACTTAATATGACGTGAACAGTTTAATAAGAACTATAGGACAATTAAGCAAAAGAATATATAAGGTGTTTTTACGCTCAAAAAAGGGAAATTGTTAAAGCAAAACACAGATTCAGTTAACTTCTGACTTTAATCATGACAGTAATTGGATGCTCATCTCAAAGAATGAGCTGCTAGCTGCACAGACACTCCTCTAAATTTAAAATACACAATCTCTTGGCCTCATTATAAAAAATAAGCAAAATCCTTGTCTCGTTAATTTGTACATCCAGCAACTAAGTATTTTTTCTTAGGTGGATCTGAATCAAGTTTGACTATGTAACCCAATGATGATAAACACAATAGAAATGTAGCAGTATTAATAGTTAGAAATTAGTATTAAAAGAAATGAAATATTTAAAAAAAAAAAAAAAAAAAAAAAAAGAAAAAGGTAAAAGAAGGAAATCTTCTTCAAAAGCATCGAAGCCGTTCAAAAGGGAACAGCCTCCTCAACATTAGTTTCAAGATAAGGTAGACACAACCAGACAACCTATAAAATTTTAATTAAGTCAACTTTAAACTTGCCTCTACACCTTAAAAGTCTTTGGCTTCCATTGTCCTTA
The DNA here is from genome assembly GCA_029231665.1 of Morus indica. NCBI lineage: Eukaryota > Viridiplantae > Streptophyta > Magnoliopsida > Rosales > Moraceae > Morus > Morus indica. Next base: position 3,726,465 of record JACAGA010000022.1, read on the forward strand.
CAATAGCTTCCTCATTAACCAAAAACTATAGATGAATATTTGGAACATTAACGTAGGACTTCAAAGGCATCTCACATGCTTATACCTGCACAAGTTTCATTTTCTTCACGGGTCGTTGTTGAAATGCTTTGTTGAGGCAAGAATCTCCACATTTACAACCTGAAGAGCAGCTAGACAAAAGCATTCTGCATAGTGCATAACGGACAACGCAATTAACCATAGATGAAAAATCTTATATTTACCGATCAAATAAAGAAAATGGCTATCCTTGATTCTTTATTATTTTTAATTTCAAGAATAGGCCACCTAGTTCTCTTCCTTTTTTTTCAATTTTTTTTATTTTGTGTGCAAAAAATACAACATCAACAACAACAACAAGCCTTAATCCCAACTTATTTTGTGTGCAAAAAATAAACTCGAAATTCAGAAAAAAAAAAAAAAAAAAAAAAGAAATATCACGTAGGAGAACAAGCAAGAACCCAAAGAAAAACATACATATAAAACAGAGTAAACCAATCTCTTACGTTGCGTTTGATAAGAAGGAAAGAAAATAGAAAGGAATGAGAGGTGTCTAGCACAGATGAAAGGGAACACCTTTCTCTTATTATGTTCGGTATGAATTCCTGCCTTCTATCTTTTTCATATTAGAAGAATCAAATTGGAGTCTAGTGGAGGATTTCGAAACTCTCACCCAAGTCATTCCCTCCTGTATTTGTTTCCCACAAAACAACCATAAGTCCCAAAACCCAACACCACTAAGGTCTCATTCGTTTCGCTCGTTCGAGTTGAGAACTTGAGTTAAAAAGTGAATTTCGCTTGTTCGGGTTGAGAACTTGAGTTAAAAAGTGAATTCATGTATGGAAAAAGTTAAATTTGAAGTTTTATAAGAGAAAACATTATAGCAAAAATTTGAAAACATAAAAGAGCCTTAATTATCTTCTCACTTCTTTATTTCTATTCTTACACAAATTCTCTGCTCCTAAATCCTTAAAAGATAAGATAAGAGACACAATGGCAATGCTTATTTATGTATGAAAATTGAGAAAAAAAAAAAAAAAAGTCCCAAGTATCAACACAAGCAAAAGGATAGATAGGAGAAATAAGAAGCAAGAAAGATAAAGCTTACCCACAATGGCAGTCTCTACCACAAACGCCAGAGGATCCAGTACAGGAGCAGAATATGCCATCATCTTCCAGTCGTTTTTTAATCTTCTTGGTCAGATATATATCTTAAATTTTTTGTCAAAAAGAAAACAAAACGGACAGAAAAAAAAAATGGGCATTGTTCAAATAAACAGAAAGTTTATAAATTTGACAAAATATATAGAAATGAGAGTGAAAAAGGATACTGCGCTTAATGAAAGTGTAGGGCATGGTTGGTCTTGACTTATTGAACCAATCTGGAAGTTCAAAATCAACTGGGTTTTCTATGCCCTTTATCAACTTGTTGAATACACTCTCAATGTGACGTCCTTCTAAATTCTGATAACCCAAATATCAAAATTCACAAGAATAAACAAGAATTAAAAATATATATTTTTTTCATTTTACCTTCTTCATAGCAGGCATGTCGTGAGGAACCAAGATTGGCTTGGTCGGTTGCTTTGGAAATCAGTACATAAACAACGAAATTTGTGGGTTTTGTTCACGTAACCATGGGAAAATCTTGTCCTACGGAAATAGAAGAAAGAAAGGTTTCAAACGAAGTTCGAATTTCGAATTATGTAATTTCAAATCAAGAAATAGAAAACTAAAAGAAAGATCAAGAACTGAGAAGAAAAAGAAGAAGAAGAAGACTGTATAGTTGTAACGAAAGAAGAAGAGAACGAGATCTATAACCGCTAATTGGAATTAATATATTTTTTACGTTACGATTTGTATTATGATTCTTCATTGTTATAATATATTTTTTCATAAAAAATATACATAAATTAAAAATAATTTTAAATTATAATTTTAAATTTATTAATAAAACATCCGTTTAAAAAAGAAAGAGAGAAATATATTAAGATTTAAAATGAATTAAAATTAATATATTAATAATGTACATAAGTTAATAAATAAGTTAAATTATTATTTTTGTATATAATTTATTTAATTATAAATCATAATTTAGTAAGTTATTGTTTATAATTTATCTAGTTATGAATTATAACTTGATAAATTTATCTACAACTTATTTAATTATGAATCATAACTTAATAAGTTTATTCATAATTTATCTGGTTATTAACCATAACTAGATAAATTATAGCTTATTAATTTCTATAACTAAACATTATATATATACTTTCTTAAATTTTTCATATTGGCCTATTTCTTACTATTTCCATAAATTTAAAGGAAAAAAAAGAAAATAGGCTAAGACTTGAGATGAATTAAAATTAATAGGCCAATAGTTTATATAAGTTAATAAATAGGCCAAATTACTATTTTCGTCCATAACTTGTCTAGTTATGAACCATAACTTAACAAGTTATTGTCTATAATTGTCTATAACTTATCTGATTATGAACTATAACTTAATAATTTTATTCATAATTTATCTAGTTATGAATCATAACTTAATAAGTTATGATCTATTAATTTTTATAACTAAAAATTAATTTATATACTTTCTTAAACTTTTCGTATTGGTCTATTTTTTATTATTTTTCTAAATTTAATTCAACCCAGACCCTAAAAAGAGCCCCAATTCTACCAACAGCCCAAGCCCAAGAATATATGTTACCAACAGCCAAAGCCCAAGAATATACTTCTTACCAATGGGCTTTTCACATCCAAAGAGACGCTTCTCCTTCTGCAAAGAGTAAAGAAGGAAACAGAAATAGAAATAGTAAAAAATAGATAAATATGAAAAGTTTAAGAAAGTATATAGGCTAATTTTTAATTATAAAAATTAATAGATCATAATTTATTAAGTTATGGTTTACAATTAGAGAAGTTATGGACAAACTTGTCAAGTTATATTCATAACTAGACAAGTTATGGATAAAAACCGTGAATTATAAACAATAACTTATTAAGTTATGGTTCATAACCAGACCAGTTATGGACAAAAACAGTAATTTGATCTATTTATTAACTTATGTAAACTATTGGCCTATTAATTTTAATTCATCTCAAGTCTTGACCTATTTTCCTCTTTCTCCCAAAAGGATAATACCCTTATAGCATGTTTACATATCGAAATTGAGAAATGAAAGGGAGAGAAATAAGAGTTAATTTTATATTTATTTTTTTTTTTAAGATGATTATTATTAGTGTTCTTAAATTTTAGTATCATTTTTAGTTTATCTTTTAAATTTTAAAAACTCTCATTTTATCCCTTAAATTTTAAATTGTTAACCTTTATATTGTAATTTTTGTTAAAATCGGAGGGAAAATGAGGGTTTAAGTGTGGCCATGTAGTTTTATTTATTTATTTCTAATAAAAATTCAAACAAAAAGACTAGATGACTACATTACCCTTTTTTCTTATCTGTTTTTAACATAAATTACAACAAAATGAGTTAAGTGAGAACAATTTAAAGTTTATGGGGCAAAATGAGAGTTTTTAATGTTTAGGGTGCAAACTGAGAATGATCTTAAAATTCATTAACACCAATAATAATAATAATTTTTCATCATCGAATGAGAGTGAGATTGGTGGGCTCCCCTCAAATTTGTAATTGAAGAATAGGATTGACACTCACATACCCCCTCGAGATTTGAGACTCTCAAATCTGATATCAACATTAAATTATTATCATACTCCTATTTCACTTATAAATATAAAATTAAAAATAAAATTCAAAAAATAATAATTTCAACGTATATTTATATTTTATTTGCCTAATATTATAATATTAGCCTAATAATTGTTAACTTTAATATAATTAATATGTACTTTATTTGTTTAATAAATTAATAATACATTTTAATTTTTTAACACTTTTTTATTTTTAGTTATTTTATTTAAATTTTAATAATTTATTTTTATATTTTAAATAATTATACAATTTATATTTATTATTTTATTGCCCTATTATCATACTTAATATTTTAATTAGGATTAATTTTAATATAATAAGTACATAATTTATTTTTAAAAATTTAAAATATAAAATGGACTTAAAAGATATATTAGTATTTTTACACTATTTCATTCTGATTCTGAGTGTAAGTAAATGCATGAATGAGATTTGGAGTAATTTCGATTCCGAATCCTGTTACCAAGTAAACAACTTATTCTTATTCTGATTCCTCAATCCGAATCCGACCTACTCCGATTCAAGTCAATTTCGATTACGCGTAGGTAAACATATCATTAAAATGCATGAGTCTGGACTCTTATATTCTTGATTAATATCTTTTTACATCAAGTAACTATATTAGTTAAAAGAGTATTAATTAAGATTAAGAGGTAAAAAATCCAGATTTATGCACTCTAAAAATAAGTTCTAACAATTTTCTCTTCTGATGGGAAAAAGAAAAAGAACAAAATTAGTTACATATATGTCCAATACGTATGGATGAAAAAAGTGCAAAAATTATGATATTTGCATCTAAATTTATAAAATAACTTATATGATATTCTTATCCTTTGCTAACCACCCATAAAAACAGTTTTACAAATTCATAACTACCTTTACATGTGGAATACATTATGGAAACAACTATAAAGTAGACAAATTGACAATATTGTTAAAAATAAGGTGTTCTTTACAATGTAACCCCTAAAAAATACCCACTAATGCAGCACGTTAATACAGCTCTTCGATAAAAATCAAACAATGGCAAATAACGTGTTGTATAAGTGTTGTATATTTTTGAAGAGATACTAGATGTGAAATGCTTTTTGGCCTAAGTAGTATATTTACGATTGAATCTAGATCTTTTTCCATTTCCTCTGTCTCACTCTTTGTCCACCAAATAATATTTTGACATATTAGCGTAATAAAAAGGAGTCACTAATGGAATAATTGATGGTTCTCCACCGTTAGCACCGACTTTCACCCTTTTGCAAAACCTTGTTACAGATCTCTGGTCCTATTTAATTATTGATTTTAATTTTAAGTGTTCGATCCATAGCCTTAAAAGAAAAATGCATTTAACTCTTTTTTTGATAAAAATGAAACCCACTAAATCCAGTGACTTCTCTACAAACTTCATCAGAGATTATAAAAAGAATCTCAAAATAACAAAAGCAATCAAGAATTACGGATACACAAACCAACAACTAACAACCTAAAATATGAGAAAACAGAGGCTCCTCACTGGAATAGATTTGGCCCATTTCCTTTGCATTAGTTCTGAAAGAATGAATTTAGTAACCAAACAAAAGGTTACTATTATACTAAGGATTTACCTCGAATTAAATTCCCCTGAGCTCAATAACTTGAGCTCAAATTCCTCCCAAACTCAATATCTTGAGCTCAATACTTTGAGCTCAGATGCCTTGAGCTCAATACCTTGACAAATTAATATGGTAGCATTTAAGGTTGTAATAGGGTCATATTTAGCATTTCTCATTTGTTTTTAACGATGTGTGTGCATGACTAGTTAATAAAAATACTATTGTCTAATAGTAATCTTTTAATGGGTAATTTAATAATATTAAAAAGGAGTGTGTGAAAAATATAAAAGAGGGTATCAATAGATGCACTCTATTATAAATATTGACTCGAGTGTGTGTGTATATATATATATATATATATATATATATATATATATTTCACATTTACTAAAGGAGAACACGTTTTCTGGGTGAGATAAAAGACGTGTTTAGAACTCGTTCTAATATGATTTTGTTTTTTTGTATAAAATGAAAATAAAATAAAAAATGTTTTCAATATCAAATATAAATTATTTTTAAAAATGTATTTGTAGTTTTATCAAGAGATTATTTTTAGTATAAAAAGCTCATTGATGTTTCTCTTCTCTCTGCTCGAGAGAAGAGAAAACGAAAACAAAAAATGAAAAATGACTAAAAGTTGTTTTTCATTCTCTCATTTTAGACTAAACTAAAAAATCACTTTCATTTCCTTTTTGTCTTTGTTACGCCAAAGACCGTTTGAAAACGTTTTATTTTTATTTTTTAAAAAATATAAAAAATAAAACGGATCAATTTCAAACAGTGTCAAAATATTTTATCCGTTTCTCCTCCCAAAATTAACCACTGTCAGTTCTTCTTTTTTTTTTTTTGCCTATAGGGGAAAGTAATTTGGTTATCCTCGAATATGCTTTTAACATGGCCAATTTCTATTCGTCCTCTCAAATGAGAGCTCTAACACGTTTTTTTATGCCTTTTGCCCCCGTTCGTTTCCTTTTCTAAAAACAATTTGCATATAAGTTATTTTGAATAGATCACACGCGTGATTTGAAATCATTTTTTTTTTTCAATTATTTATTTATTTATTTATTTTTAAGTCATTTGTAGCTTGATTTTTAGCATCATTTTGTGCTAAATTTTTTTGTTACACAAATAAAAATATATAAATAATTTATATGAATTGTAACCATTTTACTATCATCTTGTACTAACTTTTTGATACTACTCCTATGAAAATGTTGTAAATAATTTTAAGAGAAAATAAATAAAAATGTGCTGAGCTAAAATAAAATAAAATCAAGCCAAATTAAAAAAAAAAAACAAATTCAAATAAAACATAATAAAACTAATTAAAACACGATGAAATAAGTTACAATCTTTTTGGGGTAAGAGTATCTTTTTTCATTTTTTTAAAAAAATTTATATAATTATTATTTTTAAACAAATCACCAGCGCAACACGCGCCAAAGACTAATATACATAAAAGAGTTAAAAGATTTTTTTTTTCCACTCAACATGCTCTGCCATGTGTCAGTTTCTTCTTTTTTTGCTTTTTGGTTTTGGGTTTTTTTTTTGCCTTTCACAATTACTTAGAGATGCAATAATGGGCCGGGACCCGTGGGCCGACCAAGACCCATCCTGATACAGTGACGGGTCGGGTCAGCATGGGCCGTCACTGTTCAAGGCACAACCCAGTCCATACATATTGGTGGGCTGGGCCAACATATATCGGCCGATGGGCAAGCCCGGCATGGCCCATGAAAAATCATGGGCCAAGCCGAGATTGGGCTAGCCCGTCTAGGCCCATGATGGGCCGGCCCATCCCGGCCCGTTTAGGCCCATAATGGCCCGGCCCAGCCTAGCCCATCTAGGCCCATAATATTTTTATGTTTTTTTTAGTAATTTTGTAAATATCTTATTGTACTCTTTTTTCCTTAATATGGTTTTGTCTCACTAGGCTTTTTTTAGAAAGATTTTTATTTAATGAATTAATCGTAAATAAAATATCATTTTCTATATTTTCATTGACTAATTAAACTTATATATTTGTTAACTTGTTTAAAAATTCAAAAATTAAAAATTAAAAAAAATTAAAAATTGCATGTTTAGATGGCCTGGTCAATTTAAACCCATGATGGGACAAAATGGGCCTTCAGTGGCCCAGCTTATTCAAGGCTCATGGCACGGCCCATCCTAATCCGCAGCACGGCCCAGCCTAGGCTGAGCCGAGGTCATTCTTATACGGGCCTTCGCGGCCCGGCTCACAAAATTCGTGGGCTGGGCCTGCCCGGCCCACGGCCTGTGTGGGCCTAAAGAGAATGGGCCGGGCCGGCCTGTCTTGCATATCTACTTTTACTATTTTTTGTTTTTGACATTTCTTCCCTTTTTTCTCTAGATGTATTTTTACGGCTTAACTTTTTTTTTTGACGATATACTTTCTTAAAATAGTTTTTCATTTAGGAAGTTTTTCTGATAGTCTCTGTTGTTGAGCGTTAAATCTAGTTAAAATCACATTAAATTAAAAAATATACAGAATAGATAGATTTTAATATAAATATGACTGCTAAAAATTAAAAGACTATGAATAGTCCATTTTTACAAGAACTATCACTGAAAGTCCCTTTAAGATCAGGTAAAATAAAAAAATTCAACATAGATAAATCTTCTCCCTGTGTTTTTTTTTTTGTTTTTTTTTTGTTTTTTTTTCTTTGTTGAAAAAGAAAAGAAAAATTCAACAATGTACTTTTTTTAAAAAATGGTTTACGTTTATTATCTTATAACATTGTTTTCTCATTATTTCTTTACAATCTTATATTTTAAGGTGTTGTTTGGTATAAGGGTTCTACACCCAGAACTATGATTCTGGTTCATAATTAGTGTTTGTTTATAAAAAGTAAAAAGAGATTCTGATTTGACTCACCTAGAATCAGTATTTGGTTATGATGGTTTTGATTTAAGATTTGAACTCTGATGTGATGTTTTAAATCATGAGTCACTCTTGATTCTAAAACCACCTCCCAATTGGTTTTGGGTGGTTCAAACCCTTAATTCTAGTTCTGTTTTCAGAATAATGATTTAGACCTAAAATCATGAATCATGGTTCTGTTTTTAAAATTAAAACTAGAATCACCCTGATTTGAATCCTCATACTAAACGAACCCTAAAATGTCTTTCACTAAATTATTGTTTTCATACTGACCTTACTATGGTTGTATAAATAAGAAAATAAAATAAGTATTCAGGTGAATCTAACACGGTAACACGTGTAGAACACGTTATAAAATTAGTATAAAAAAATGTTCCAATTATTAAGTCGGGGCTTATCTAGGGCGCTTCTTAGTCGAGTACTCGTAGATTATAAAACGAAGCATCAAATACTAATGCTACCATACACAAAAAAAAAAAAAAAAAAAAAAAAAAAAAAAAAAAAAAAAAAAAAAAAACTAATGCTATATTTTACACTTTGTGTGGAACACAAACATGAATTGAACTGACCAGAGGACTCGTAATCAACTAATAATTTGTCAAGGCGGGTTATGGGCTTATGTTTGTCTTTAGCATTTACGTTTATTATAAAATATTGTTAGAAAAAATTAGTTAACTCACTTTTTGAATCCATTGTTATAAGATTTTTACTATTTTTTATTAATTAATATTCTTTTAATTAATATAGTCCTTTAATTAATAATTTTAATAAAGTATAAGGGGTAAAAATTCTTTTTTCTAAATGTTTTCCATTGAGACAACCTAGCGAACTGAATACTTTCTACTTGGATGAATCTAATTGAGTCGCATTGATCCTTTTAAAAAACTTGTTTGTCTTGAAGTAGGGAACAAAGAATTTTTCTATAAGCGACAGTACTAAACCATAATTTAATATTTTTGATAAAGGAAAATAAGAAAAGAGAAAAAAGAAATAAACAAAGAAAATAATCGTTATAAGAAATTTGAGATTAGTTAGTGAATGACTCAATCATTAGGCCCTAATATATAATAATAGATAAGAAGTTGTCTACGTAATTAGTTGTCTCCAAGTCGTTGTTTAAAACTCCACAATAGACTCTATGTTAGTGTAATCATGCTGTTGGATTCTTTGAATATATTTTATATACAAATGACTCATTCATTTTACCAATTTGAGTTTAGAATTTAAATTTTATTACAGTAAAAAACTCTCATAAACAGTCACATCTAACTTTTTTACTACAACAAAAAACTCTCACATAAAGTTACATCTCAATTTAAATTAAAAATTCAAATCAGTGAACTAAATGGGCCTAAAGTGTTTACACTTAAAATTACACTTTTATGTGGATTTAACTACTAATTTAACGTTTTTTCTTCTTAGTGTGGTTGCATTACATAATTTACATGGCTCTTTGCTGTAAGCTTTATAACCGTCCTATTAACATTCCATAATATCCTTTCATTCACTCATAGTTATGATTCTTCTCTATAAATAATGATTGTATGAGCGTTTATTTTCATCTGTTATAATGAAAAATTAAAAAGTTATTTTGGGTCTCATATTCTCTTGTGTTCTCTTTCTTATTCTTCTTTTTTTTTTTTGATAGTCTTTCTTATTCTCTTTAATTCCATGCAATATTTTTAATTTTTCATTAAGAACATATTTGTTTAATTATATTAGAGTACCGTATTATATAATAATACATTAATATAGTTTTTAATGAGATAATTGTATTCTGTAAATTAGTACAAATAGTAAATTAATAGGATATGTGTCGTATTATAGAATGTTGTTCATTTTTAACATATTGTATTATATTATTTTGTAGCAGATCCATGATCCATATCAGGGTTGAGCACAGCTAGGAGTTACGGTCAGACCAACATAGAGTAATGTCGGAACTATAATTATTTAAAAATTGAGGGGGGCACAATATAGATTTTGTATTTTTTTAAAAAAATTATGTTTTGACAATTGTAGTAAAATTAAATTTTGGCCCCAAAATTTTTTAAAAGTATATTTTGACCCTGAAACTTTTGAAAATTAAATTTTAACCCTAAATTTGGTGAAAAATTATAGTTTGACCCTAAAATTTACATTTTGACCCATTATATACAATACGTCATGACACCAAATACTGTATTATATTATAACAATACAATACAATATAATACACTTTATACAATACAATACAATACAAGCCACTAAACATGACCATATAACTCATATATATAATATCCAAAGTTCTCAAACAACAGCTGAAATTCCTTTTTCATTCGACGTCGTTTTATTACGTAGCTAGCACAGACCGTATTTCCAAGTACTGCTTGAAGCTTCTCTTTAACATGAAGAAAGACCAGCAGATTCCCTAAAACCTATAACGTATTCAATAAGTTAATTTCACTTTATCAACAATTCAATACTATAAACTAACAATAGCTTCCAATTACTTTTTTTTTTCTTCCAGTTTTAAATTTTAGAATAAACATGCGATCATGAATTCATAATAATGTAGTTTTCCTTCCTAAATGGTCCTCAACCACCACCAAAGGTTAGTGCTAACGTTACAATATGTACGGCCAAGAATATTATTAAAAAATATATATTATTTCTCCTTCAATGATCAAAAGATTACAAATTGTAACTGTTTTGGATATATATATATATTTTTTATTTTACATATTTTGGTAAAAGAAAAAAAAAAGTCAATGGCAATTACTTGCAAATCTTTAGAAATCGAGAAGCAACTAACGTGCATGTCATCCCCATCCCATGTCCTTATTTTGATAGATTTATTATATGACAAGAAGTTTAGGTGCATTGACTGCTTATGTCTGTAGCTACAAATTAGTTGAAAATAATGAGCAAAAAAATATTATTGGTGAAGAAATTCAAAACAAATCCGAACTTGTCGCCAAAAGTACATTTGAAAGCTACGTATCCTCCAACAACTCTTCAGATTTTTTTTTTTTCCTACTTTTCTTTTCTCAATTTAGCTCAAAACTTCAACTTAGAAGTACCAGGGTAAATATTACTCAGATGTAAAATTGATATGAAATATTAAAAACATAGAGAGATAATATGAACTACCATATAAAAGCCACACAAGAAAGCATATCGGATTATATCTATCCCTTTTAAATATATATCATATCCCATTTCTTGTTCTCTCAATATGTGTATTGAAAATTTGGTTCGCCAAAATCCGGCCCTAAGAGGGAAGAAAGTTCTAAGAAACCCTAGCCCACCCAAGAGATAGACAGAGAGAAAACTCTAGAAGAAAGAGGGAACTACGTGCATTGAAAATTTGGTTTTTAAACTCTCAAATTTACAAATATATATATAGAAAAACACTGATCACTTATTTCACCAAAGTGATTTTTATTTAACTCAGATATAGAAAAACACGGATTACTTATTTCACCAAAGTGATTTTTACTTTTACTGATACTACTACATTTTAAGACTAACCATTGCAAAGGTGCCAATATCACATTTCCTTAGGTAAATGCTAAAATTAATCTTTATTTGTGCATATTTTCTATCTTATACCATTCACTCTCTACTGTTTCACTTGTCATATTAGTTGGCTGGTATTAACAAAAAAATAGTACCTAAATCTAGAACTGCATCAATGTGATACTTTGCAACTCAAGAATTTAATCCAACAATCAAAATATTAATGATAATCAGAATAGTTAAATTTACAGAGAGCACGCTTTGTATAAATAATCGCTCATGTATTAATCATACGTAGAGATATTATACATAGACTTGGACCGTAAATCTCTCAAAATATCTGCCATATATTGGCTTAGTTTGTTATTGTTTTTCCCACCTAAAATCAGCTTCTGCTTGTAGCAGAAACTAATTTTAGTATTTGGTAAATCTACTCAAAAGTGTTTTTTGAAGAATTTTTTAAGAATCTACAGTTAAAATCATATGCTGCCTAAAGACAACTTTAGCTTTTAGATTGTGTGAGAATCAATATAGTACAATTAATGAAACTTTCATAATATCCATAATACCCCTAACAAAATTTAAAATTTGTAATCTTTTCAATTTAAAATTCAAACTCGTAATGTAATATAATATAATATAATTAATATAAGTAATATTGTAACAAATAATATAATAATTAATATAATTAAATATTAATATAATATTATTATTTATTATAATGTATTACACAAATTATGGTTATATAATATATTAATTATAATATATTTGTTTAATATAATATATAATAATGATTATATAATATATTATATTATAATATAATATAATATAATATATATAATTGTAATTTTTAATTATATTATAATTGAAATATTAATATTTCTTATGTAATATTATAATATGTTTTATAATATTGTAATTATATTAACCATTTTAATAATATTATTATATTCTATATCATAGTTATATAATATGTTATTTAATAATAGTTTTATTGTATTATATTAAATATAATAATAAATATACATTATATTGTAATTATATATATTATATTATAGTATAATATAATATAATCGTTATTTTAATTATTTCAGTTATTATTTTAATAATATTATTATATTCTATATCATAATTATATAATAATTTTTTTATTATATTAAATATAATAATACATAAATATTTTATTGTAATTATATATATTATGTTATAGTATAATATAATATAGTCGTAATTTTTGACTATTCACAGCAATTGAATCTCATAATTTACCAAAAATTATTATACTGATTTTTGAATCAGCACAACTACTATAATTATAGTTTACTAAACACTCAGTTATTTTTTGTAACATCTGATTCTTTCTTCAATACAATTAAAAAGAAAATTTTAAAATCTACAGCACTATCAAATTAAGCCATTGACTAATTAAAGACACATAAAATTAACATTAACAGTCCTTGTATTCGTGGGCATGAGAACAGTAGGAATTAGGTTTGAGTGCTAAGAGGCCAATTTTCTCACGAAATTAATCTTGTTGCATGTAAAACGCTTCGAGGTTAGAAAGAGATCGAAGGAATCTAGACAACAAATAAGACACAACGACTATTATTGCTTAAGATTAGACATTGTTTTCTACTCTTGTTTAGGTGAAATGACAAAGATAGCATGAAAGTGACATCAAGATTAATTTACTTTGGAGCGCTGCCCTATCTATTTATGACCACTTGTCAAACTTGGAATACTAAAGAAAATGGGGAAAAAAAAAAAAATGAAAAAAGACATGTGTCTCTCAACTACTCTTTACGAACTAAAATCAAAACTTGAACCAATATTCTTTTAACTGTTGTTAGTAGGGACGGCAAAGTTTACATTCATTGACTTTTGGTTAATAGTTTGTGTGGAACGATTCTTGACTTTTGGTTATGATTCTTGACTTTTGGTTATGATGTGGAGGAGAGATTTTAAACAAAGAGTAATATATCATTACTCTTTTGTCTGTGTCACTTTTACTGTTTAATTAATATGTGAACTTTATGTCTGTGCGATAAACATCAATTTTTGCGGGATGCTCCATCTTCTTCTCTACCGTTTTCTATTCATTCTTTTGTTGAGGGACACTGGAGATTGTCTTGTAGAAGACACTCTGACACTCAACTCTAAATGTCTAAAAGATCTAAGCATGAAGGAAAGATAGAGAGGAAAATTCGGATTAGCGAAAGTCTTAAAAATATCTCAAAAGGGTCTCATCTTCTTTTATGTTAGAGGATCCCTTTTCAATCTTTGTCATTTTCTATTTATACGTTGATTGTTATGATTAGATGGATATTCTTAATTCATTCAGATTATGACACGCCGTCCATCCTTTTCTTTTAGGGGTTTTCCTAGAACATTTTTTCTTCAGAAGACCCTTGAAAGCTTCCAAATCTAGGAAAGATCACTTTTAATTCCGTTATTTGCTTTACATGCGTAACATTTTTGTTTGTTGCATTGATTAGAGGAAAGTGAGACGCGCATCACTACCTCCAGATCTTCTCCCTGACACGAGTCTTTCTCGCTTTCCCCTTAATCCGGTCTACTTCTGTCTCGATGCGTTGAAGTTCTTTGTAATCTTGGTCTTGGTCTCACCTCGATTGAGGTCCACTCATTCCCTCGATCAAGGTGGGCATTGATCCCTTTAAATGCCCCGGCTATAGCCTTAAGCAGGACTCTTATTTGAACTAATTGAGTTTTTTTTTTTTCTTTTTTATATGTCATAAGTTATTGAGTTCATGTACCTAAATTCTCGTTCTTTTCACTACACAAATTTCCTTATCCAATGTATTTTCTCTTATAAAAATTTAAATTTAACTTTTTTGTTATATTATTTTCTCTCACATAAAAAGAATTTGAGTTGTAATTTAAATTGGGATTAAATGTCTAATGAGTTTTAAGTTTTAAGCAGTAGAATTAAATTTTTATTAAATTTTAGAAATCGCTAGTAGTAAGAACTATCTCCTCCTTCTCAAAAAAAAAAAATCTAAAAAGAAAAAAAAAAGTAGTTCCGCTCATTTGACGATTAATACTTGGACGTGATCCCATTAATCACAAAGTCGTAATTAACTTGGACGTAATAAAAAAAAAGTAGTTCATCTTGTTTTATGCTAAAAAAATAGTCACGTGAAAAAGAAAAAGGTTGGGGAAAAATGTGGCGAGATTTGCCATGAATTGACCGCACTAAAATCGTACCTGCCTTTCGATTATTATCTACCGACAAATTTTCTAGACATTGGTCTAATTTCAACGTTTAAAATGATGTTTAATCAGTTAAATCGTATCGTTTCATTTAAAAAATTAAAATATCTTTTAATTAACTTTTCCTTATATTGATATTTAGATATATAAATGATGTTTTATAAATATACACCACGAAGTTAGCTGCTGCTAAAAATTTTAATTTATTAACAAGGACTAGTTAGCCAAAAAACTATCAGGTAGCGTTAAAAATTAACTCCTGATGATAATAAATGTTAAATTTATGGGAAAAAAAAGTGATAAATACC
Organism: Morus indica; assembly: GCA_029231665.1. Taxonomy (NCBI): domain Eukaryota; kingdom Viridiplantae; phylum Streptophyta; class Magnoliopsida; order Rosales; family Moraceae; genus Morus; species Morus indica. The sequence goes on from JACAGA010000022.1 coordinate 3,741,745, forward strand.
TTTTTAGAGTGTATGCATTTAATCTTACTTATTATCTTAATTAATATATTTTTTACTTAAATAACTATATTAGTAAAAAAAAATATGATTAAAATAAAGGATACAAATTCAGACTCGTGCACTCTAAAAATAAGTTTAGCAAATTTTCCCATTTTTTAAATGTAAATTGAATAGGTAATTAATTGGTCATTTATTTAATTAGTGTCCATTTATCCCGAATATTTGGGTTGAAAAAATTTGATATATAATGTGAATGTTATGTTTCTAAAAAATTGTGTACGTTTTATATGGATAATATATAGGGGTTAGAAATTATTTACTAAACCTTTCATATTAATTATCAAGTGATGCAACAAATGAATTATCATTTTTTTTTCGTTCTGAATAGTACTGGTGAATTATTAATAAAAAAAAATATTATTTGACTAACTAATAAAAGCTTGACAACCCATTTACTAACTTACAAAAGCATTTTAACACACAAATAATTTGAAATATTGACTAACATTGTCCCTTCCTAATTAAAAATAAACATTAACGGCAAATTACAAAATGGGAATATCCTGTGTTTTAAGTTTATTCAAAATCTATACCTTTAGTTTTTGATTTTATCAAATGTATACCATAGATTTAATATACAAATCTATGTCTTATCCCAGTCAATAATTAATTTTAACCTTTAAAATGACTAAACTATCCTTAAAAAAAGAGAAGAAAACGCTAAAATTTTCTAATATTATGATTATTAAAAATTAATAACACAAAAAAACCATTTAAATGATATTTTACATATTTTAGAGGTTAAAATTGTGAGTTTAAAGTTTTTCTAAGGTTTTTTCTTTTTTCTTTTTTATGTCTTTATTTAAGGGTATTTTAGGTATTCTAAAGGTAAATTGAGGATTGATTGTGGAATTAAAGTTTTTCTAAGGTTTTTTCCTTTTTTTATGTTTTTATTTAAGGCTATTTTAGGTATTCTAAAGGTAAAATTGAGGATTGATTGTGGAAAAGTATAAATTTTAGTATTAATTCTAATTTAAAAGTATATATTTGATGAGATAAAAAACTAAAAATATATATTTTAAATAAACCCAAAACACAAGTTATAAAATGGTAAATATCCCTTAAAAAATCCCTCTCAAAAGTGGTTTTTAATGCAATTACCTTGTTGTTGCTGCCCTAAGGTAGAAACCTTGGCGTGTGATGCGGTGAACTATTTTGAGTATGAGAGTGTCATTAACGGATTTAAATTACATGTCTAATTTTAATATCTAAAATAATGTTTAATTAATTAAATTATGTCACATCATTTAAAAATTTAAAATATCTTTTAACTATTTTTTCTTTTTTTGATATCTAGATCTATTAAATAACATGTAATTATTTAATTAATTAAACACCAATTGAGACACTAAAAATTAAACAGATTATTTGATTTCATTATTATCAAACAGCCAAATGATCGCAAAATCATATGATCGATGGACTCCTACAGTTCTACATCTTAATTACAATATTATCCCCCCCAGTTCATGCATGATTCATTGGGAGATGTATTACGTATAGACCGATGAAATAAATAATAAGTGATTATGAGATAAGTTACATTATCTGTGACAAATACAATAATGTAAACACATCGGTAGCTACAATTTGACTCAGATTTATATTAATGCTCATATATAGCAGCCTGTACAGTCAAGTTTCAATTAAACTCTTTTTTTTTTTTTTTGGGATATCATCCTAATTGAGAACATTTTTTACATCGGAAAAATATTTTGTACATTTATACACGGTAATCGGTACGGAAAAGCATGCTAGTGGAAATTATTTGGGTCCGTTTAGTTAGTTGATTAGAGTTTTTAATTGTGAAAAAAAAATAGACCAAAATTGATAGAATTAAATTAAAGGCAAGTTACATAGTAAAAATGCCAAATTATATTTCGTCCATAACTTGTTGTATGAACCATAACTTGACAAGTTTCTATAACTATCTGATTAGAACCAAACTGACAAGTTATGCATTTAATTCTATAACTAAAATGGCCTATATACTTTCTTAACTTTCAATTACCTATTTTTACTATTTCCTTTTAATTTGAGTTGACATATAACTTTATGTGAGAGCTTTTTACTGTAATAAAAAGGTAAGATGTGATTGTTTATGAGAGCTTTTTACTGTAACAAATTTAAATTTTAAATTCGAATCGGTGAAATGAATGGATGATTTTTCTCTATTCATTTGTAGTTTTTTTTTTTTTTTTTTTTTTTTTTTTTAAAGAAAAAGTATATTTGTAGCCATAACTCACAATTAGGGGAGGTTCTTTCTATCAAAATATATTTATTTTTAACGGATTATACAGGGAATGTTAATTATAATGATATGTTAGTGGGTCATCACTATTGTAACAATTATAACTTGCTGAAAGATATGGAAATAACATGTGTTCTTTCTAATAATTGGAATGGATATTTCAACAAAACTTCACCAAACATCAATTTTTCTGACTGAAGAAAAAGAAAAAGAAAACTTAAAACTAGGGCAAATAAAATGTGTTTTTTTATAGCTCTTAAGCCAACTGGCTTCCAGTGATTTGATCAACCACAGATAAGGAAAGAATTTGTGTATACATTATTATCTGCTAACAACCATTTTGTCAGTGAATATTTAAAGGGAATGAATAAAAACTTCATAAAGTTTGACCAAAGAAAACTGACTTATAAGGTGTCATTTTTGTGGCCATGCTTTAGGTAAGATCAACTTTTTCAAAGTGAATGATTGTCAATTTTTCTAATTTATATCTTTTCCAGTGCAGTTTAATTAATTTATTGCATGCTTCCGTGGGCAGTAATATAAAGTAATAAATTAAACGTGTAGGCATACAGCTTATAGTTAGCTATTTAAACCGTACTTTCAATAAATAAAAAGAAAAATAAGTAGCTTTCAATGGAATTTTATTGGTAAACCCTGTGTGAAGGATCTTACTGTAATAATGGTACTAATAATTCACGTTTTATATGATCTCGTGCTGTGCTCAAAAGTCAAAACAAGTTGTAAAAAATCATTTACACATTACTTAATTTAGTGTCATAAATCTATTATTTATTATAATTTTTTAAATAATGGACTTGAGTTCTCTATGGAGCTTTTGTCAAATTATATGTTGTATATATCTTTTTCTACTTAATTTATAACTTCTTAATAATAAATTAAGAATAACAGTTTTAGTGATACAACTCTAATTCTAATTTTTTGTATCAAATTTGAGTTATCATCTTTTTTATTAACAAATGAATTAAAATATCATATTCAGTATTCACCCCTGCTGAAAACTATTCTTAAATTAGTCGGTTTAAGGCAGTAGCTACAGCGAGGATTTATGACATCAAATGAAGAACTTATATCCTTGGCAAAGCTATAAAAGCTTATTATTAGGAATTTTAGATTGGATTAATTTTTGGTGTTGGCATTATTTTGGGCATGCTTTAGTGATTGATCTGATTGAAGTTTGTATGACAGCTATTGATATGTTTTGGGAAAGTTCAGTTTATTTGGAGACCGTTTAGAATCAATCACAGTGATTTGATTTGGAGAAAGTCAACTTTTAATTTCTTTTCGAAAGTTAAAAATTGATGAGATCTTTGATTTGCTACAGAATATTTATTTTATAAATTGATTTGCAGCAGAATATATGTTTTGGGAAGTTTCTGATTTGAAGAAATATGATTTGGTTAACTTTTGGTCCTTTTTGGTAAGTTTGTAATTGATGGGATAATTTATTTATGGATAAGATTTTACTGGGCTGGACGACCCATGTTTCAGAGGAATACGTCTACGTTTTTATGGTCTTATATGGTAAGATTTCAAGAAGCAGCATTATTGGCCTTCGAATTAGTTTTTGACAAATTTGTTGCAGAAATTGTTGCAACACTATCTGTAGCGGGTTGTTGACCGCGGACTGCGTTGAAGATTTTTGACAGCTAGTCAATTTGGCTATTAAAATTAAGTCTCACAATGGTCTTAACACGTCTAGAGAGCCTAAGAATTTTAGAGAGTCAAATCATTTTGTAAACTCATACTTTTATTTCTTCAGGAGAAGAGATTTAGGTTTTCGGGAGAAAATTGAGTGTTGAAGGGATTTAAACTTTAAGTCGAGGGGAGCCCATTGAGTAAGTCTATTGGGTAGTTACAAGTTTGTAGGCATCATACTTAGAGAATGAGTCTCGGGTTGATTAAGTCTATTTGAGTTGTAACAGTGTTTACTTAGTGGATTGTTCAAATGTCTGGGTGTGGCCCCAGGGAGTAGGTAGTTACCGAACCGCGATACCAATTTCTTGTGCCTATTTTCTATTTTGAGTTCTATATTCATTTGTTAAATCAATTTTTTAACAACAAACTTGGTAAATAGACTAAACTGGTACCAACAATTAGTATAACAGTGGGTCACTAACATGATTTTGGTGAGGTATTGGCTGTATTGGTTGTTTTGCAGGATGGATATTATGAGAGAAGGAGGCTCAGTGATGAAACCACCATATCTTGAAGGCGTCAACTATCCGTACTAGAAGGCTCGCATGAAAGCTTTCATCACACTATCAATGAGAAGGCATGGCGATCTATTTTAACAACAAAGGATGCAAAAGAAAAGACCGTTCTGAAACCTGAGGGGACTTGATCTACATAGGAAGATAGGCTAGCCAACAAAAACTCCAAAGCCTTGAATGCAAGTTTTAAAGCCGTGGACATCAATCGATTCAAATTGATTTCCACTTGTGAAACAACAAATGAGGCATGGGATATTCTCCAAACAGCTCATGAAGGGACAGCCGCGATGAAGGCATCAAAGTTACAGATTTTGACAACTCGATTTGAGCAGTTGCATATGAAAGAGGACGAGTGTATTACCGATTTTAATTCAAAGCTTTGTTACATTGCAAACAAAGCTTTTGCACTTGGAGAGAAGTATCCAGACTCCAAGTTGGTGAAAAATACTATGAGATAGCTTCTGGAGTGATTTGCTTACAAGGTGAATGCCATAGAAGAGGCCAAAAATGTTGAGGCCATGAGGTTAGATGAACTCATGGGATCTCTCCAAACTTTCAAGTTGAAATTCAAGACTCCCAAGAAGAAAATAGGAATAGCTCTCCAAGCGGATTTGGACGACTACTCAAATGACGATGAGTTTGATGATGATGACGATTTGAGTGAGTTTCTTGCCTTGGTCACGAAGAATTTCAGCAAAATCTTGAAAAAGATGAGTGAGAAAGGGAAATTTTCTGAATTTCAAAAAACAAAAATTCCCAAAAGAAGTTCTCGTCGTCACAGCAGCATGAAGAGAAGAGAAACAAGGGCAATAAATGTCGGGAATTTGAAGGATTCAGTCATGTTCAAGCAGAATGTGCAAACACTCTTAAAAAGAAAAATAAGGCGGCCATGATGTCTACTTGGATTGATGACTCGGATGAGAGCCAAGATGATGCAAATGATCACACCAGTGATTATGTGGCTTTCATTATAAGTAATGAATTCCTGAGTAAAAATTTAAATAGTAATGTCAGTGTTGCAAAGTTTGATGCAACAGAAACTGCAACAGAATCCTATGAAAGTTCCTATGACACAGATTCTGACATAAAATCTGATGATGACAACGATAATGAAGAGCTGAGCTTGAGCAAGATACATGAGACTTACAAGAAGATGTAAAGTAAATGGCTTATAGTTTGCAAAATCAATAAGTCTCTTAAAGAAGAAGTTGCTAGTCTCTCTCGTGAAAAAGAGGAATTGAAGAAGGCAGCAACAAACTATGAGATTTTGGCTACAAAACACCAGAAGAAACTTTCTGAAATAAGAATTGAACTAAAGCAGACCTAGAAGAACCTAAGGATGCTTAACTTAGGGACGGCAAAATTGGATCACTTGCTCCCACAAAAAAAAAAAAAAAGAGTAGTGATCATTCAACCCTCGGCTACAAGGGTCAAGAAACCCCAGGGAAGACTATTTTTGTGAAGGAGACTACCAGCACCATGATGCAGCCCACTCAGAAATCTCAAGTAAAAAGAGATAAGCAGTCAGTTGTACCGCCTACTACAACAAAGACTACAACAAACAGATTTGTTCTAATTTGTCATCATTATAACATGCCCAGATATATTAGGCCTTGGTGTTATAAGTACTTAGATGTTGTAAAGATAGGTATGCATGTGAAATCTTTTCATTTTGGCAAACCAAAGAAGACACCTAGAGCAAAGATTGATGTGTAAAATAAATTTTTTAGGCGTATGCGGTTAAGGAAATTTAATTTGAGGTGTCATTTGCCTTATACTTCTTAAAAAGCGTGTACTAATGCCAAAACAATGCCAAAGGGAGAGATTGTTGGGAATTCTAGATTGGATTAATTTTTGGTATTGGCATTATTTTGGGCATGTTTTGGTGATTGATCTGATTGAAGTTTGAATGGCAGCTATTGATATGTTTTGGGAAAGTTTAATTTATTTGGAAACTGTTTAGGATCAATCAAATTGATTTGATTTGGAGAAAGCCAACCTTTGATTTTTTGGAAAGTTAAAAATTGATGAGATCTTTGATTTACTACAGAATATTTGTTTTATAAATTGATTTGCTGCAGAATATATGTTTTAGGAAGTTTTTGATTTGAAGAAATATGATTTGGTCAACTTTTGGTCCTTTTTAGTAAGTTCGTAGTTGATGGGATAATTTATTTGTGGATAAGATTTTGCTGGGCTTGTTGAATCACTCATGTTTCAGAGGAATACGTCTAGGTTCTTGTGGTCACGATACTAATATAATCATCTGAATTGAATCATTAACCTCTAATAAATTTAATTGTAGATTTCACCCTCTACAAACAGATCAACCTCTAATTTGGTCCCTTGATATAAAGTGGCTGTAGATTTTGCTCTCTAAGTTCCAACATTCGTGTATGGTACTATTACACAAACCAGAATGAATAAAACTACACTTACACTAGTGCATTTATTCAAGATTATTATCACTGATACCTATTGAATTGTAGGGTCATTCCTAGTTTACCTCTAAAAATTTAAAACTCTCACTTTACCTCTTAAAATTTGAATTGTTCATACTTAATTCTTTCTATTGTAATTTCTGTTAAAAATATATAGAAAAAAAAGAGTAATGCAGTCATATTGCATTCTTTCATTTTGAATTTATGTTAAATAAAATAGATAAAAACAACATGATCATACTTAATCCCTTCTTTTTTTGTCTGATTTTATAAAAAAATTCTTATAAAAGCTTAAATGGTACAAATTCACAGTTTAGTAAGCAAAGAGACAGTTTTAAAGTTAAAAGATAAAATTCAGTGGGTAATCTTGATAAATACCCCTTAAAAATAAATAGATCAAATTTTTTATTTTTTACTCTTAATTCATAACTTTTTTAGTCAAATAATTACATTAACAAAAAGTATTTATCAAAAATAAAAGATAAAAATATAAAATACTCTCAAAAATAAATTCTCCATTTTTTCAAGTTCACGGGGAACCACCAATGAGAATAAAACATTTACTTACGTTGCTTTTCTTCTGTTTGTCTTTAGAGGAAAAAAGATCGATGAGCGTACGTGGCCCCTTTATGCCCTTTTACATGATTAGCTACTCGAATTTTCCAAACCTATTCTTTAATGTTCCTTTGAAAACAAACAAATAAATTATGAATTTGAAATTCATAATTTATTTGTTTGTTTTCAAAGGAATATTAAAGAATAGGCTGGGAAAATTTGAGTAGCTAATCCGCATTTGGCCTTTATCATGAATCTGCTCTTAGTTCTTATCTTTTTACCATTGTGATGGATGAGTTGACAAGAGAAATTCAGGAAAAAGTTTCTTGGTGTATGCTTTTTGTGGACGATATAGTTTTAGTTGATGAATATAGGAAAGGAGTTAATCGTAAGTTAGAACTATAGAGATAGACTCTTGAGAAGAAGGGATTGAAGTTAAGTATGACGAAAACTGAATACATGCATTGTAGGTCTAGTAACCCAAGTAATTAGAGTGATGAAATTTCTTTAGATGGTGTGGAGATTGAGGCTTCTAGAAAGTTTAGGTACTTTGGGTCTAGAGTGCAGTACGAAGGAGATATAGAAGAGGATATTCAACTTAAGATTAAGGCATGGTGGGTTAAGTGGAAAAATACTACAGGAGGTTTATATGATGGCAAGATGCCTATTAAGTTGAAAGTAAAGTTCTATAGGACTGCAATCCGCCTAACTATGTTATATTGTAGTGAATGTTGGGCCATTAAGAGACAACATATATCTAAGATGAGTGTGGCAGAAATGCGTATGTTAAGATGAATGAGTGGCCATACGAGAATAAATCGCATGAGGAATGAAGTTATTCATAGTAAAGTAGGTGTAACACTAATAGAAGATAATGTGCGGGAAGGCCACTTAAGGTGGTACGGGCATGTCCAACGTGGACCGCTAGAAATACCAGTTCGTGCTTATGAGGACATTCTTATACCTAACACTAGGAGAGGGAATGGTAGAACAAAGAATTATTTAGACTGAAGAGTTAGGAATTACATTCTAAATCTAGGCCTTTAGGAAAGTCTAATTTCAAATAGAGCTGCATGAAAAAGTGAAATTCATATAGTCGACCCCAATTAAGTTGAGATTAAGGCTTGTTGTTGTTTACTTTTACATACATGCGCGCGCACGCACACATATATAATATATATATATATATATATATTTATATATGCATGCATGACTGTCATTACTGAATTATTGATTCGCACGTCACCATAAACGTTGATACTTGATAGATACTAGCATTTCCAAACACCTCCAACTGCTATCAAAACTTTCTACTCATATTAATCCTCCCTTAAATCATCTGTCCATGTAAGGAAGCCATTTATAGGAAAATACTAAAACAATATTAATGTCATGTGCAGATTAATTACATATATATATATATATATATATATATATATATTAGCCCTTCGCTGGCCTCAGCAACTTGCCCCTAATTGGAAAACAATTTTAATTGGACCCAATTCCTTTCTCATTGCAAGTATGCTAATTTGTCATGGCACGGCACTGACTGTCTCTAAGACATATACCTATTAAGGTATACTTTGGCTGTTTTCTGACTTTTACTTTTTAAATATATATATATATATAATTATTAATGCTAATTGGTGAAGTCTTTTACACATTTTCAGAATATAGCAATGGTAACTAATCATAACTTTTTGACCCTAATGTAAAAGAATTACTATATAACTTTGATTGAAACGTTTTACCGACAAAAGTGGCACATTATTCCAGTTTTTCTCTTAACGCTAATTCAATCAGATTAAAATGATATTAATTAAATGTGATATATTCTGTTTTTTTTTTTTTTTTGGACTTTTGCTTGTTTTTTAATGCTTATTTAATTACTCGGTCCATTTCAGAATATATTAATTAATTCTTCTTTTTCACTAGTGCTATAGACATGGATCTATGGCTTTTCTTAAGGGAAAAATGGAAATTGGAAGTTGCCCATGTGCACATGTGATCTGATCATCATCTTGAATTGATAATACATATAATTAAGTTTGACATTTCTAGCTAAATAATTCTCTTTTCCCTTCCCAATGAATCTATAACATTAGAGAAAGAGAAATGCATATAAAATGAAAAAAAAAAAAAAAAGAAAGAGTTTAATCAAAAGAGAGAAAAGGAAAGAGCACATACTGAGGCCTAATTTAGAAAGCAAGTTTTTGGAATTCAAAATTTGAGAAATCTCTGCAATCTGGAACAATGAAAATATAGGAACATAGGGTAGAGCATTTTGAGTGTTTGTGGTCCAGAATATTGTTGTCGTTTTCACGATCCAGATGTATTTCCACGTTGCAAAGTGACTGAAACTTTTTTTTTTTTCCTTATAATTATTATTGTTTCTTGCAAGCAATGAAAGAAATGCAATTGGACCAAAAAATTACTATAGTAGAATCACTTTTCCATGTTTCCTTTTTTTTTTTAAATAAAATAAAATAAAATTTCCTTATGTTCGAATTGTGTACCACAATTTACCTGCAAAAGCTGCAAAATCACTCGATTGAATTTCACATGCCATTCTCTCTACTCTCATCGCAATTCATAATTCTCAATCGAATATGCTAGAGATAGAAATTCAAAAGCAAAAGTATTGGTTATGTTTGGAATTAATTTCGTTTTTATTTTCTATATTGTTTAAGAAAGAAAAAAAACGTTTTTAATACGCGTTTAGTGCAATAAAAAAAAAATAGAAATAAAATGATTTTTTAATTCAGTTTAAATGATAAAGAATGAAAAATGACTTTTAGTCGTTTTTCATTTTTTATTTTTGTTTTCTCCTCTCTCGAGCACGGAGAGAGAGAGACATTAATAGGTTTTTTATACTGAAAATAATCTCTTGATAAAACTATCAAATGCATTTTTAAAAATAATTTCTGTCTGAGATTGAAAATATTTTTATTTTCATTTTCATATAAAAAAAATAAAATCATTTTAGAACGAGTTCCAAACGCGTCCATTATTTTTCTTTTCATGATCACTATATCTTCCCTCATTATATTTCATAATTCCATACCTAAAAGTAGAATTTCAAATGCAAAAAATAAGAGCACTATATATTCTACCGAACACATACATAGATAATTGACCATAAACACTGAACTTTTACTATTAGTAAATGATTCCTTTTCTCTATAATGCGTCAAAACTCCAACTAGCTATTATTCATGTGATTTATACTTTTCATAAATAAAAAAAATTAAAAAAAAAAAAAACATACATGAATGAGAACTAAGCAAATTAATCATATACCTAATATAAACTAAGCAGAATTCTAGGTTATAAGGTATTAAAAAATTCCCTATAATCAATAAGGTACAAATTTCAATTATTAGAATCAATCATGAACAATATTCTTAACCATAAGATTAAAATAGAATCATATGAGATTTAATTAAGTGTGACTATTTAACCGAATTTAATTAATATTGAGCGGTTAAAATAAAATTTCCTTTTTTTTCCATATAGATCATACCATAGGACTCTCTCTAAATTAAACCATGTTGTTCTTAATTTAAAACCTGGCACAGATGACATTGTGAATAAAAATTAATTCACGGGTTGTCTTCATTATATGTGTACCAGACTAAAAGTTCCAAAGGAAGCTTCACATATAGGCTATAGCGGACATTGAATAGTGAAAAAGAGATATATCTTGTCCTTTAGTTTTCAGCCGCCATGCACGGTTTTAGGTTTCGGTTCTAAGTTTGTACAGTTAAAAATTCTTAAAAAATGTCACATTTCTGTTCGAATTGAAAACTTGAATTCATAAAATAAACAAGCCTTTAAGCTTTCATCCGAGGGCTACAAATTTTCCGCAACAAACTTAAAAAAATCCTAACCACTCATTTATAATTATATTTCTTTCTTGACTCAAATTTGTTTGTTTTTTAATTTTAAATTTTCTTGACATGTATTGTTTTTCTTCGGTAGCTAAGATTCTTTTTTTTTTTTTCCCAAGATATAGCCATGTGAAATATGGCCGAGAGGTGGCATTGTTAATTCCAATATTTAAACAAAAAATAATGGAGGAGATAAACCCGTTTTGTAATGTTATAATAAATGAGAGCAGTTGATGACTAGTTCATGGCTAACTGAGGGAATCCAAATTTGATGGTACAAATGGAGACTAAAAATTGGCAAAGGCCAGCTAGAATTTGGTCCCTTTTGACAGCTCTATCTCAACGACTCTCACACTATAAAAACATGCATTACACTTTCTATGCTCAATACATAACCAAATAAACTCTCTCCTCTCTCCACTATCAACTTTCTTTTCTTTTTTTTTTTTCTCCAAATTTTTTCCGGAGAAAAATCTGTGGAAACCTAGACACATTGGCCGGACCCACGGAATTTTCCGGCAATCCATGAGGAATCCGGGAGGCGGCGGCTCTCCTATGGGCCGTCCTTGGTCTCTAATGGCCTTGGCTCTTGCCGTGGTTGCTGTTTCAAGCAATGTAGGTTCTACCTCTGCTCATGACCCTTACATATATAATTCTCCACCACCACCACCTTACGTATACAAGTCTCCTCCACCTCCATCACCTTCTCCTCCGCCGCCTTACGAGTACAAGTCCCCACCACCGCCATCGCCCTCTCCACCTCCGCCTTATGAATACAAGTCCCCGCCTCCGCCATCGCCCTCACCGCCACCGCCATACTATTACAAGTCACCTCCACCTCCTTCTCCTTCTCCACCACCACCTTACCACTACAAATCTCCACCACCACCAAAACACTCGGAAAAGCCACCATACTACTACAAGTCACCACCTCCTCCATCTCCTTCGCCACCACCACCTTACTACTACAAATCTCCACCACCACCACCACCAAAACACTCGGAAAAGCCACCATACTACTACAAGTCACCACCTCCTCCATCCCCTTCCCCACCACCACCTTACTACTATAAATCTCCTCCACCGCCGTCTCCTTCGCCTCCACCACCTTACTACTACAAGTCACCGCCTCCTCCTTCACCATCACCGCCGCCGCCATATTACTACAAATCACCTCCACCGCCATCACACCCCGTGAAGCCACCCTACTACTACAAGTCACCACCCCCACCATCTCCCTCTCCTCTACCACCGTACCATTACACGTCCCCACCACCACCAAAACACTCAGAAAAGCCACCGTATTACTACAAATCTCCACCACCACCATCGCCATCTCCACCACCACCTTACTACTACAAATCTCCACCACCACCGGTAAAGTATCCACCACCAGTTTACTACTACAAGTCTCCGCCACCACCACCAAAGTCTCCTCCTTACTACTACCATTCTCCACCACCGCCTTACTATTACACGTCTCCGCCACCACCGGCAAAGTCTCCGCCTTATTACTACCACTCTCCGCCGCCACCTACGCCATACTACCCGCACCCGCACCCGCACCCGCACCCTCTGATAGTCAAGGTGGTCGGAAAGGTCTACTGCTACAGATGTTACGATTGGGCGTACCCAGAGAAGTCTCACGACAAGAAGCACCTCAAAGGTACGTTTTTCGCTATTAACGTGTTGAAATCTTTGCTCTTTTTTTTTTTTTTTCCCCTTCCCTTTCATAGGTTGTTATTTATTTTAGCTAGGTTTTATTATTCTGAACCTATAAAAAGCTTTATGAATTTTTTTTTTTTTTTTTTTTGCTAGTCTATAAAACTTTATGATTTGGTCCCACCATTATTTATTTATTTATTTATTTTTGGCTAAGCAGTAAGCTAGATGTATAAATTTACGTGGTCCCATTAGTTTTCATATATGTATTGTTGTTAGAAGAATAAGGATACTTATTATCCGCTCTTTATAGGGGTAATATTGTCATTTTGGCAACTTCATTACGAAAGCATTGTGTTGCTAAAAACACAAGTTTTATAAGTTGTATAAAGCAAAATATTAACGAACAAGTGTAATTATACGTAATATGAAGATATATAATATTTAAATACATCAGTAAATATGTTTCTGAAAGTACTGCAGATAACATATATCACTAGCATTGTCGCATTATGGTTTTCTTTTTTTTTTTTTTTGTTGAACCAATAAAACCACATTTATTATTCTAATAATAAGTTACATGCAATTAACCATGTTTGACTTGGTGAAATATAGCAGCCAATAAAGCGGTGGTAACGTGGTCATCATTTGCCAATATATATTGTCGTATAATAATTGATTAATGATTGTCGTATATATGGTGTGCAGGCGCTGTGGTTGAGGTTACTTGCAAGGCAGGTAAGAAGGAGATCAAGGCCTACGGCAAGACAAAGATCAATGGCAAATATAGCGTCACGGTTGAAGGCTATGACTACCGCAAATATGGAGGCGAAGCCTGCACGGCCAAGCTCCACGCAGCCCCCAAGGGCTCTCCATGCAACATCCCAACCAAGCTCCACAAGGGCGACAAGGGTGCCAAGCTCAAGGTGAAGTCTGAGGACAAGTACGAGGTTGTGCTCTCGGCAAAGTCTTTTGCCTATGCTCCAAAGACCCCTTACAAGGAGTGCCACAAGCACAAGCCAGAGCACCCGCCTTACGTGTACAAGTCCCCGCCTCCACCGGCCCCAACTTACATTTACAAGTCGCCGCCGCCACCATCTCCTCCTCACCACCCTTACTACTACAAGTCTCCACCGCCACCCTCTCCTTCCCCACCTCACCACCCTTACTACTATAAATCCCCACCACCACCATCGCCATCTCCACCTCACCACCCTTACTACTACAAGTCTCCACCGCCACCCTCTCCTTCCCCGCCTCACCATCCTTACTACTATAAATCCCCACCACCACCGTCGCCATCTCCTCCTCACCACCCTTACTACTACAAGTCCCCACCACCACCCTCTCCTTCCCCACCTCACCACCCTTACTACTATAAATCCCCACCACCACCATCACCATCTCCACCTCACCACCCTTACTACTACAAGTCCCCGCCCCCACCATCTCCATCCCCACCTCAACACCCTTACTACTATAAGTCCCCACCACCACCATCGCCGTCTCCTCCTCACCACCCTTACTACTACAAGTCTCCACCGCCACCCTCTCCTTCCCCCCCTCACCACCCTTACTACTATAAATCCCCACCACCACCATCGCCGTCTCCTCCTCACCACCCTTACTACTACAAGTCTCCACCGCCACCCTCTCCTTCCCCACCTCACCACCCTTACTACTATAAATCCCCACCACCACCATCACCATCTCCACCTCACCACCCTTACTACTACAAGTCCCCGCCCCCACCATCTCCATCCCCACCTCAACACCCTTACTACTATAAGTCCCCACCACCACCATTGCCGTCTCCTCCTCACCACCCTTACTACTACAAGTCTCCACCGCCACCCTCTCCTTCCCCACCTCACCACCCTTACTACTATAAATCCCCACCACCACCATCGCCGTCTCCTCCTCACCACCCTTACTACTACAAGTTTCCACCACCACCCTCTCCTTCCCCACCTCACCACCCTTACTACTACAAGTCCCCGCCCCCGCCATCTCCATCCCCACCTCAACACCCTTACTACTATAAATCCCCACCACCACCATCACCATCTCCACCTCACCACCCTTACTACTACAAGTCCCCGCCGCCACCCTCTCCTTCCCCACCTCACCACCCTTACTACTACAAGTCTCCACCGCCACCCTCTCCTTCCCCACCTCACCACCCTTACTACTATAAATCCCCACCACCACCATCGCCGTCTCCTCCTCACCACCCTTACTACTACAAGTTTCCACCACCACCCTCTCCTTCCCCACCTCACCACCCTTACTACTACAAGTCCCCGCCCCCGCCATCTCCATCCCCACCTCAACACCCTTACTACTATAAATCCCCACCACCACCATCACCATCTCCACCTCACCACCCTTACTACTACAAGTCCCCGCCGCCACCCTCTCCTTCCCCACCTCACCACCCTTACTACTATAAATCCCCTCCACCACCGTCGCCATCTCCACCTAAACACCCTTACTACTATAAGTCCCCACCACCACCCTCTCCATCCCCACCTCACCACCCTTACTACTATAAATCCCCTCCACCACCGTCGCCATCTCCACCTAAACACCCTTACTACTACAAGTCCCCACCACCACCCTCTCCTTCCCCACCTCAACACCCTTACTACTATAAATCCCCACCACCACCATCGCCATCTCCACCTAAACACCCTTACTACTACAAGTCCCCACCACCACCCTCTCCATCCCCACCTCACCACCCTTACTACTACAAGTCCCCGCCCCCGCCATCTCCTTCCCCACCTCACCACCCTTACTACTATAAATCCCCACCACCACCACCGCCATCTCCTCCTCACCACCCTTACTACTACAAGTCCCCACCCCCGCCATCTCCATCCCCACCTCACCACCCTTACTACTACAAGTCCCCACCCCCGCCATCTCCTTCCCCACCTCACCACCCTTACTACTATAAATCCCCACCACCACCGTCGCCATCTCCACCTCAACACCCTTACTACTACAAGTCCCCACCACCACCCTCTCCATCCCCACCTCACCACCCTTACTATTATAAATCACCACCACCACCATCACCTTCCCCTCCTCCACCGTACAACTATACATCCCCGCCACCACCAAAACATGTAGAAAAGCCTCCCTACCACTACAAGTCTCCACCCCCGCCTTCTCCTTCCCCACCTCACCACCCTTACTACTATAAATCTCCACCACCACCATCACCATCTCCTCCACCACCATACTACTATAAATCTCCACCACCACCGTCGCCATCTCCACCTCAACACCCTTACTTCTACAAGTCCCCACCACCACCATCCCCATCTCCTCCACCACCATATTACTACAAGTCTCCTCCACCGCCATCACCTTCCCCTCCTCCACTGTACCACTACACATCCCCACCGCCACCAAAACATGTAGAAAAGCCTCCCTACCACTACGAGTCTCCACCCCCTCCCTCACCCTCTACTCCCCCACCATACCACTACACTTCCCCACCTCCACCTTCACCATCTCCACCGCCCCCGTATTACTACATATCGCCCCCTCCACCGGTGAAATCACCGCCACCTCCCGTTTACAGTTATGCTTCCCCACCACCTCCGACACACTATTAGGGCCAAAAATTCCAGTCCAATACCAATGCCGCTCATGTAAGTGAAACTTAACTGATTTATTACTAGTGTAATCTAAATATTTGAGGTTAATTTGGACAATCATGATAATTAATATATTACACGCAGTTAATTGTTTTTTTTTTTTTTTTGGCTATTATAAATTGCAGGTTTTAGTTTGAAAAGTGGAATAAAAGAAGTCTCCATTAGGGCACACCAAGCTTACAATCCAAGTTCATTCAATAAGGATCTGGCAATACCATCCCTGAGAAATGACCTACATATTTCAACTTCTGTGGTGACAGCAATATTGCAAATACTTTTGTTGTTTTCTATAAGTTGGAGTAATAATTATTAGAAGAATGTGGGGATTGGAGATTAAGCTAGGGTATATGAACGTTGCTTGGTTCATGAGTCACTTTGGCCGTCTAATTTCCAAAAATTCCTTCTTTTTTTTAATATATAGAGTTTTCACATAATTTTATTATTGTATAGAGCTAGTCATGTGGCCATGTAACTGTACGGTACCGTTTTGGACTTCTATTTATTTGTGGAGATCACGATCATATATATGTTTGTCAAAGCTTCCTGTATGCCTTTTAGGCTCCGAGATTGTTAGTAATAAAGGAAGACATCTCTGTTTTTCAGAAGTTTCTTATATATGATTTAGGCCCCGTTCATTTTACTAATTCGATTTTTCAATTCCTATTTTGTTACAGTTAAAAATTCTAAAAAAAAAAAAAAACACATTTAACTTTTTCTATTACAGTGAAAAAGCTCTCACATAAAATTACATCTCAACTCTAATTCGCAAACTGAACGAGACCTTAATTTACTTCATTTTAACTTTGGCATTACATCATATATACCTCTCAAATTGTTCTCTTTGTTGAATTCACAAACTAAACGAGGCCTTAATTTGCTGTATTTTAACTTTGGCATTACATCATATATACCTCGTTCATTTGACCATGATATGTGCTTTTCTACATTTCTTCTTCTTTATCATTGTTTTGTTTTGTTTTATTGTTTTCTTTTTGGCCATTGCGAGGATATTATTAGTGGTCATAGCTTTTTCCCTCTAGTGCGATCTATTCCTGATGATCTATCCTTCCTGTCGTTCCTTATGATGGAAAGAAACAAAATCCACAAAGATTAATTTGCAGAGACTTGAAGAAAGATATACATACATACATATATATATATATATATATATATATATAATACCAAACAGTCCATGTAAAATATATCATACTTTCTGAAAGAAGGAGGGTTATATTGGAAGACAGGCATACAACTGAATAATAGTGAAGTTAGTGGATTGTGGGCCCTTCTAAGTCGTCCCTTGTTTTCGTTTTTGAAGTAACTACACGAAATAATCATTTTTTAAACTCAATGTTTCGAATATTTCCTTAATTAAACAATCTTATCCATTGGTCCACCTTATGGTTATTGAGATAATGTCATTCCAAATATATTCTTTTTTGTGTGACCGGTTATAAATTTGTATAACTAACTGTAAGAGTGGTTAACAAATTAAGGATATAAATGTCATTATAAGTTAGTTTACAGACTTACGTGTAAATATGTCAAATTCTTTGCTACATTTACTGCACAATATTTGGACATATATGCAATTAACTTTTGGTTTCTTTCATACATTACTTTTCTATAAAAATACGTTGAAAAAAAAAACCTTACACATAAGGATTAATTTTGAACGTATGATTTTCATCAAATTCATTTTATATGATCTTAAGGTAATCAGAGGATCAAAATTATATCCTATATTTGGTAAGATTTTTTTCATACCTTAATATAGAATTATATCCTTTCCTATATTATTTTCTCTTTATATGCTAAATACTCTATTCTAAAACTTGGATCGAAAATCAAAAGATATACCCTAATTAGAAAAATAGAGATCAATGAGGGTTAGGTCGAATTATGTCGAGGACTTCTAACATTGTTATATGTGTAGTATATTAAGTCATATATCACGTATCTCTTCACTAATAATTACATCACGAATTAAATATATATGTTGCTTTTTTATTATGTTTATGAAAAATGTTTAAGAGCATCACCGGTATTAAACACCATCACTAATAAAAAGTGATGAGCCTCAAGTTGCATAATTCATATTCTATTAATGGGTGATACTGACGACCATTAGTGTCCGATATAACATTATTCTTTGTTTATTGGTGATAACTTACCCCTCAACACACATCTTTATCGTCGTAAAATAAACAAATATTAGTGTAATAGTCTACATTAAATATATGTGTTGGTTTTTTATTATGTCTTTTGTTTATGAAAAATGTTTAAGAGCATCATCAGTGTTAAACACCACCACTAATAGAAAGTGATGAGTCTCACACTATAGGATAAACATTTTATTAATAGGTGGTGTTCAATATAGCATTGTTCTTTGTTTATTGGTGATAACTTGCCCCTCAAGACACATCTTTATGGTCGTAAAATAAACAAATATTAGTGTAATAGTCTACATCATTTTCAATCAGTTGTTGTGGGAAAATGACTTTTGTTTCATGCTTTATCCTACAAAGTAAACTAGAGATTCCGCAAATCATAAAGTGGGAGCAGGTGAAACTCACAGCTGGAAATCGTTAACCCATGTATTATTGTCAATTTGCCATTCTTGCTAATAATTTTTTTTTTTTTGGTGAGAAATAAGAATTTATCTCTTGAAGTATAACAAATGTACACACTGATTGCAAGTTGACAAGTCAAAAGTGCGGAGTTGTCGCCCACTAGAAAATTTCATGACAAATCAGCTTTGTTGTCGTTTTATTTTGGCCTCGTACGACTCATGTGAATTTTTCTCTTGTATATGCTTTTAATTTGGAAGGGTCCAAATGTCAGTACTTAGTTTGGTTTATGAGATTAATATTCTTTTGTACACGTTTGCTGTGTGCTTAATTAATGTATCAATTACACTAAAACAAAAGAAAAAAAGAAAAAATAAACAAAGAAACAAAGAATTCGAATATTTTTTTTTTTTAAAAAAGACTTTCTAATATGAAAATTCTAATATATAAATTCAGAAAAATTAACATTTAATTCATGAATTTAAAAGTATAATTTAAAATTATTCTTAATTTATGCGTATTTTTTATGAAAAAAATATTATAATAAATTATAAAAATATGAAAATTCAGAAATTAATAAATCACGAATTATGAAAATATTGTAAAATATTAAAAACAAAGAAAGAATTCGGAATTTTTTTTTTTTTTAAAAAAAAGACTCTAATATGAAAATTCTAATATATAAATTCAGAAGAAATTAAGTAATTAATACTTGAAAAGCCAGCCGCCTCTAAAGCAAACAAAATGATGATTCATTGTTCAACGTCACGATCAATTATCAGTGGGTTTATTATTACACGTTTATAATTCGTTGGCAAGCACTTTATTAATTAGTTCTACTTTATTTATTTTATTAATTTAAATTTTTAATTTTAAATTTTTATTGTTAAAAATTTTTAAAAAATATTATATTTAATTTTTTCTGTTATAAATAAATTTTTTTAAAAAATATCATATTTTAATTTAAATTAAAAACTCAAATTTATAAAACGAATGAAATTTTAAGGACTTCGTGCGTCTCATCACATGTTTTCTTTGTGCATGAGTCTATCTAAGCAATTAAAACTAAATAAATAAAATTAGAATTGTAGCAGAAAGACAAACAATAGCTCCACTTGATAGAGTTAGCTGTACTATTTAATAACAAACAACGAAAGTTACTTCCTTTCAATATTTACTATGCATTTACTATTAAAGCATTATTTACATAATAGTGGCCATGTTTCTGATGTAGCGGAAGCTTCAAAGATCGTAACAACAGAATAAAAGATAAACCAATTAATCTGTTGAATCACACATAATATTAAAAAAAAAAATAGCTTTAAAAATTGTTGATTCACACAAAATTCCAGCATTTGAAAAAAAAAAAAAAGAAAATTGAGAGAAAGTTTGAAATTTTTATTCAATTGAATCGATTTCATCACAAGAAGGCATCTAAATATATAGGTAAAATATAAATTGGAAACAGGCCTGTTCTTAAAAAAAAAATAATAATAAAATAAAGGAAAATTTTGAATTAGAAATTAAAATTAAAACTACTAGGACACAAAGAAAAAAGGAAACGCAATTAGAATTAAAATCCTAATTTCTTAAGTCAACTTATTACAAAAATAAAAATTACTAAAAATGGGAAAAAAAAGGCCCTTTTGGGGGCCTAAACGATAAAATTTGTCCGAAAAACATTATACATTGTGGCAAAGCCAATTTCACACGAGTCTTGTCCGTTGGGCCTTTTCTAATCAGAAAATACATATTTTTTTAGGGAAATAGTAGAAAATAGACCAATATGAAAAGCTTAAGAAAGAAAATAGGCTAATTTTTAATTATAGAAATTAATAGGCCATAACTTGTCAAGTTATGGTTCATAACCAGATAAGTTATGGACAAACTTGTCAAGTTATGATTCATAACCGGACAAGTTATGGATAATTATGAATAATAACTTGTCAAGTTATGGTTCATAACCAGACAAGTTATGGACGAAAATAATAATTTGGCCTATTTATTAACTTATGTAAACTATTGGCCTATTAATTTTAATTCATCTCAAATTTTGACCTATTTTTCTCTTTCTCCCTATTTTTTATCGAAATCTGATATCGCCAAGATCCCTTGAAAACTGAAAAATTTACCTTATTTATCTTTAATATATTCCCAATACACCGTAAAAGCTAGATCCTTTTGCTGTTTTGCACCACATCAGTTTCTTTAACAGTCAATGTAGCTTGTAGCGATTGATCAAAAGTGGTTGACTTGACCAAAAGTGATGTTCGCAGCAAAGAGTTAGTGATTAGTATTTACATTACCAAACATGCAGAGTTTGATGCTTTTTCAGATTGCAGGATCATCAGAGGCGCCGGGCAATTGAGTAACGAATTATTGAGAGTCCGTTTAGAAAGTGTATTTAAATTTTAATTTGGGTTTTGATTCAAATTTTTTGTGAGAGAATTATTAGTAAAAAATTTTTTAATTCAAATTATTTATTAGAAGAAAATACTGTAACAAAATAATAATTTGAGATTTGAGTATATATACCAAATAACCCATTATACTCCACACGTGTATAATCTTATATATAACTTGGGATTTGTATGAGATGCTTTGCTGTATTTGATGTGTGTGCAAAACTTTTTATTTATGATATTCCATCTTGATAAAGAGAAAAGTAATTATATCATAGTTCTAATTTAGTGCAACCAGCTCAATTGGCTTCCGAATAGCTAATGAATCAATGTGTGTGCTTTTAGAATACAATAATCTTAGGTTCGTAGTGCCGCTAAGATATGTAAAAATCCTTTTTCACCGTGCTATACATAATATCCGGCCTACTTGCAATTAAGTAAAGTAAAGAACTGATCATACCTCGATATTTAGTGATGTCTACCGCTTTGCTACTTTCATCAGCTTGATTGAAGAGCTCATTGGAGTAATCTTGGGCTATAGATCATCCATATCAAACTTTTTTAATAGAACCCTTACATACTTGGCTTGATTGATGAAAATGTCTTCTTTTGTTTATTTGATTTGAACTCCAAGAAAGAAGTTAAGTTCTCCTATCATATTCATCTAAAAGTTATTGTGCATACACTTAGAAAATTCTTCACACAGATAGGCATTAGTAGAATAAAAAAATGATATCATTAACATAAATTTGAACAATAATCATATCATTGTAAAAAGAGTAATATCCGCTTTTCTCATTGAATAGCTATTTTGAAGCAAAAATTTACTAAGTCTCTCTTACCAGCTCTAAGAACTTGCTTTAAACTATATAAAGCCTTTCTCAATTTGAAAACATAATCTGGATACTTGTGATCTTAAAAACCTGGTGGTTGATCTACATATACTTCGTCTAAAATGTAACCATTTAGGAATGTACTTTTGATATCCATTTGATAAAGATTAAAGCCTTTATAGCATGCAAAAGCAAGTAACATCCTAATAGATTCTAATCTAGCAACCAGTTTGAAAGTCTCTTCATAATCGATTCTTTCTTCTTGATTGAAACCTTAGGCCACTAATGTAGCCTTGTTTGTTACAATCACGCCGTGCTCATCCCACTTGCTCCTAAAGACCCATTTAGTGCAAATCACGGATTGC
This sequence comes from Morus indica, assembly GCA_029231665.1. Taxonomy (NCBI): domain Eukaryota; kingdom Viridiplantae; phylum Streptophyta; class Magnoliopsida; order Rosales; family Moraceae; genus Morus; species Morus indica. Next base: position 3,764,676 of record JACAGA010000022.1, read on the forward strand.
GAACTAGAACTAAGAACTAATTCCTAAACACCACTTCTTTCAAAATTTATTTAGCTCTTCTTGCATTGCTAAACTCCAAAACTCATCAATTTTCGGCATCTGTAAAACTTTTTGGTTCAATTTGAGAAAGAAAAGCTAAATTGTTGCAATTATTTTTAAGTGATGATCTAATTCTCACTCCTTATGAAATGTCACCTAAAATTTTTGTCTTGAGGATGATAGGGATGATATTTCCATTCCTTTGGTAATTGGTATGATATTTTTCGTCGAAATCTGATATTGCCAAAAGACCCCTTGAAAACTGAAAAATTTACTTTATTTGTCTTAATATTCCTATTACACCATAAAAAGCTAGATCCTTCTGCACCACATCAGTTTCTCTAACAGTCAATGTAGCTTGTAGCGATTGATCAAAAGTGGTTGACTTTCTCTGGCAGTTGGTATAGCTAAGCTGTGATTGACCAAAAGTGATGTTCGCAGCAAAGAGTTAGTGATTCGTATTTACATTACCAAACATGCAGAGTTTGATGCTTTTTTCGGAATGCAGGATCATCGGAGGCGCCGAGGAATTAAGTAACTATATTAAGAGCCCGTTTAGAAAGTGTATTTGAATTATGATTTAGCTTTTGATTCAAATTTTTTGTGAGAGAATTATTAATAGAAATTTTTTTAATTCAAATTCTTTGTAAGAGGAAAACACTGTAACAAATAATAATTTAAGTTTTGAGTATAATACCAAATAACTCATTATACTCCACACGTGTATAATCTTATCTATAACTTGGGATTTGTATGAGATGCTTTGCTGTATTTGATGTGTGTGCAAAGCTTTTTATTTATGATATTCCATCTTGATAAAGAGAAAAGTAATTATATCATAGTTCTAATTTAGTGCAACCGATCTAATCAGCTTCCGAATATGTAAGCGAATTAATGTGTGTGCCTTTAGAATACCATAATCCTTGGTTCTTAGTGTCACTAAGATATATGTTCTTAGTGCCACCAAGATATGTAATTCGTTTAAATAATTTCAAGGTATTTAAATTATTCACAGTAGTTTATTTTAACCCAGAAGTGTGTATGGGTGCATTTCTAGACTGTAATACTATACGCATGTCATTTTCTTTTATTTTTCTTTTTCTTTTCTTTTTCCTTTTCTTTTCTTTCCTTTCCTTCTTTTTCCTTTTCCCGTGCATTTCCTCTCTCTCTCCCTCTCTTCACTCACGTGCTCTCTCTCTTTCTCTCTCTCTCCTTTTTGTCCCAAATCAAACGGATCTTGAGCCAAAGAAGAGTTTCAAAGTATTTTCAATGTCAAGAGAAGGATTCGAGATATGATTACTGGAAGAACCTCTCTTGAATCTCAAGTTTTTGAATTTCAAAACTTATTTTGATTCAAACCGGATTTTTGATAATTTTGAGTAAAACTAGAGTAGAAATTGGAGATCTTGGGTTCTTTGGACTTGTTTTAGGACCTAGAACCCGGATCTAGTGGTTTCCCTTTGAAATATTTGGATTTGGGACTGGATTTGCAGGTTTTTGGACTGATTTCCGTGAGCTTCTCTCGCGCAGTCGATTCCACCGATCGACCTGTGCGGTCGACCGGATTGTAGGCTGACCGGTCAACTGGTGTGCACACTACTGGTTGACCGGTAGTGTTGCACTGCTCTGTCACCAGTCGACCGGTGCACACGGGTTTGACCCTGTTTGGCCTGAAAAGTGTTGTTTTAACCCCTGTCTTCGGGGAGAACCCAAATTAGCTTCATTTGGGGACTTGGGATGAAAGGATTAGCATCTTTAATCCCTGATTTGATATTAAAACCCTTAGAATGGAATTTGAAACATGAAAATGGATTAGGGCACACTAATTGAAAATCTTGGTACATAAGTGAGATTGGATTGCTTTAGGAATGAGAATTAATCCTAAAGTGTTATCTTGTATCAGTGATCGCTGAGGATTCAGACTGAAGGGGCTTGAGGAAGCGGAAGCCTAAAAAGGCAACGCTAGTGCCAAGTTTGATTGTGCGAGGTAGGATTTCTATCCCTTTTCCTTGTGAGCCTATTTTTGAAAAGGATTTTAGCCTTGAAAATGTTTTAAAGAAAGGGATTGGTTTGCGAAAGAAATTTTTTTTAAAACCATGGCTTGTTAGTTTACAGAAATCCTTGGCTTGTCCTGTCCATGGAATCCATAGCTTGTCTAGTCATGAAAATGTTTTAAAGAAAGGGATTGGTTTGCGAAAGAAATTTTTTTTAAAACCATGGCTTGTTAGTTTACAGAAATCCTTGGCTTGTCCTGTCCATGGAATCCATAGCTTGTCTAGTCATGGAACCTCATGGCTTGCCTAGTCATGGGGCCCGCGGCTTGAGTAATTCGTGGGGTCATATGAACGATTTCTTAATATTAAATGGATGATTTCTTAAGATAAGAGATCTTGTGAACTGGTAATAGAGTCTATTGCTGTAAGCCTAGATAGGATGCGGAGAGTGCATCCTCGGGGACAGAACCCGAAACTCCGTCCGGGTAGGCAAGGCACTTGGTTAGGTGAGTAATTTGTACTAATTACTTGCTGAAGCCTGTAATATGGTTATTTTCAGTTATATTTCCTTTGAGAAAAAGGATGTGAGGTTCCAGCTATTCCGTCGGGACTGAATATCTTATTTTATTCATTTATTCATTTACGCGCTCATTTACTTATTCATTTACTTTAAGTATTTCAAATTATATCCTACTGGGCCTTTCGCTCACGTTTTATGTTTTAAATGTTAAACCCCTCCTAGGAGACTCGAGGAGTGGTGCAGGGTAGCTGGAGATTGTTACCGTTGGATCGAGCAAGGATTGAGTTCATCCTCTGATATAAAGTGTAAGGAATTTGAGAAAAATTATGTAAACTTATTTAATATTTGGATTTACTAGATTATGGTTGATGTCTGTTGTAATGATTATTTACATGAACATGTATGTATGATACTGTATGTCCTGTGGGGTGGAGTCCTGTGTGTCAGAGGCTCCTGGATTATGTAATTTATTTATATTTTAATGCAGTTAATTGTGGGGCCTGGTTGGGAATTTACTTTATTAATCTCAAATCGAGTTCCACGTCACCCACCCCGTTTGGGGGGCGTGACACACTTAGAAAGTTCTTCACACAAATAGACATTAGTAGATCCAAAAGACATCATCAATATAAATTTGAATGATAATCATATCATTGTAAAAAGAGTAATATCCGCTTTTCCCATTGAAAAACTATTTTGAAGCAAAAATTTAACCAGCTCTAAGAACTTGCTTTAAACTGTATAAAGCCTTTCTCAATTTGAAAACATAATCTGGATACTTATGATCCTAAAAACTTGGTGGTTGTTCTATATATACTTCATCTAAAATGTAACCATTTAGGAATGTACTTTTGATATCCATTTGATAAAGTGTAAAGCCTTTATGGTATGCAAAAACAAGTAAAATCCTAAAGGTAACTAATCTAGCAACCGGTTCGAAGGTCTCTTCATAATCGATTCTTTCTTCTTGATTGAAACCTTAGGCCACTAATGTAGCCTTGTTTGCTACAATCACACTGTGCTCATCCCACTTGTTTCGAAAGACCCATTTAGTATCAATCACGGATTGAGAACTAGGTCTAAGAACTAATTCTTAAATATCACTTCTTTGAAAATTTATTTAGCTCTTCTTGCATTGCTAAACTCCAAAACTCATCAATTTTCAGCATTTTTAAAACTTTTTGGTTCAATTTGAGAAAGAAAAGCTAAATTGTTACAAATATTTTTAAGTGATGATTTAATTCTCACTCCTTGTGAAGTGTCACCTAAAAATTTTGTCTTGAGGATGATAGGGATGATATTTCCATTCCTTTGGTAGTTGGTATGATGAGCTCTCCTTTAAATCTTCATCTTGTTGCTCTTGGTGTTGTGAAGATTATGGTGTTTTTGTTTCTTCCTTTGATTCCTCTTTCTCCTTCCTTTGATTCCTCTTTCTTTTTGTCTCTTTAACCCATGTTGTTCATTTGATGCTCCAACTCTTAATCATCATCATCAGATTCAACATGCATAGATTCCTCTACTACAAGAGTTCTTTTGTTAAACTCTCTATAAGCTTTACTAGTAGTAGAATAGCCAAGAAAAATTTCAACATCAGATTTTGCATCAAATTTTTTCAAATTATCTTTGGTGCTTAAAATAAAGTATTTGCATCCAAAGTCTCTAGAATAATTAATGTTGGGTTTTCTACCATTCTAAAAGCTCATAGGGGTTTTATCCATTTTGGGTCCTATGAGAACTCTATTCATAATATAACAAGAGGTATTAATGGCTCCGGCCTATAAATATTTTGGTAACCCATTTTCATTAAATATAGACCTAGTCATTTCTCATAAAACTCTATTTTTTCTTTCAATAACGCCATTTTGTTGAGGGGTTCTTTGTGCCAAAAAATTATATTCATACCCTTTTTCATTACAAATTAATTCAAAAGAATGATTGTCAAATTCTCCACCATGATCACTTCTAATAGAAGTAATCATATAACCTTGTGCATTTTGAACATTTTTGCAAAATTTTGAAAATTTTTACAAAAATATGAAAAAGTTCTCAGTGCGTCGTCTTTTGTTGTTAAAAATAAAACCAATATATATCTAGAAAAATCATCAACAATCATAAAGGCATAATGTTTACTATCAAGACTAGTTAGCGACTTCTTTTTGCTTCTCTTCATCGGATTCTTCAAGATCAAGCTCATCCCATGTAGCCTGAAGCACTTTTTTTAATTCTTTGTTCTTGTTTCCTTTCTTGCTATGTTTCTTCTTAAGTGGACACTCTGGCCTCTTATTTCCAGTTTCTTGCAATCAAAACAAATGATTCCATCCTTCTTTGATTTTTCTCCTTTTATCTTCACTCTTCTTGGTTCTCTTGGCTTGATTGAACTTCTTGTAAAATTTCTTGTACTTCTTCGCAAAGAAAAGCATCATATCCAAGTTACTTTGATAAAAAAAAAAAAAAAAAGTATCTTCATTTTCATCATCATCTTCTTCTTCTTGGATAGATGCTTTTAAGGCAATTCCTTTCTTCTTCTTGTCTAGTTCTTCTTAATTTTGTTTCCTTGTAATCTCATAAGTCATCAACATTTCAATTGGTTCTTCAATTGGAAGAGTGGTGAGATCTTTGGCTTCCTCCAATGTTGTCCTCTTTACATGCCAAGATGATCTACCAACTCGCTTGTGGAAAATGATCTACCAAGAGATTTCAAACCATTAATGATATCTGTAAATCTAGTATACATTTCCGTAATAGACTCAAGCTTTTTTTAAAAAAAAAAAACATTTCATAATCATGAATAAGATAGTTAATTTTTGTTTACTTCACTTGATTAGTTCCCTCATGACCAACTTCAACTGTGTGCCAAATGCTTTGAGCGGATTTACAAGATGATATTCTGTTAAATTCATCTTTGTCTAAGGCACAATAGAGAATGTTAATGGCTCTAGCATTCAAGGACAAATTGTTCTTGTTATCATCACTCCATTCCTTAGGTTCTTTAGGAACCGTTTTACCATCAACGGTTTTGGTTGGCACAAATGGACTATTTTGAACCACTTCCCACAAACAATAATCAATAGATTGCAAGTAAATTTTCATTCTAGCTTTTCAATAATTATAATCACTCCCATTGAAAAGTGGAGGTCTACTTTTAGCATGACCTTCCATGGTTTGAAAGTTTTGAGTAGTCATACTTAAGATTGTGAAATCTTTTTAAGAAAAATGAGCACATACGCTTTGATACCAATTGTTATCCCAAGATTGACTACCCAAGAAGATGGTGAATTGGGTTTAAAAGATTTTTTAAAAAATGATCACAATTATTGAAAAATTAGACCAAATAACAATGATAAACTCAACATGGTAATTTATCGAACACTTAGTATGCGAAAACTCAAGCACTTCAAAGAATACAAGAAACTTAATAAATCTAAAATCAAGATGCAAATCAAACGAGATAAAAGACCAATTGAAAAGTAAATTGGGGAAATTTAAAGAGATTAAGAGAAAAAGAGAGCAAACACAATTTATAATGGTTCGGCAGTATGCCTACATCCATTGTCGCCAAGCAAACTACCGCTTTACCTCTTCTACTATATTCGATCATCTTTTCAGCTTGATCACTCCAATACAAAGACGGTGACTTCTTCAATCCAAGGCTCACCACAACTTCTTATGATCGGCAAACATTAACTTAGGATGTTGGCTATCCATTACACACTAAATTACAAGGGATTGGCATCCTAAAACTTTGATGGAATAATAAAATTTTAAAGTTAGATCACTTAAAAAGATTTACCTCAACTTTGTTTGATTACAAGTAGGGTGCTAGGAGATGTTTTTTACACTAAAGCAAAAATAATCTCAAGTTTGGCTCAAAGTGTGTTTTGAAAGCTCAATATCATGAAGATTAATGCAAGTTGAGTTTAAGGATGTTTTGATACTATCTTGGAGCTTTTAGAAATGTTCAACAACCATTTTTGACAAGAAAAGACCCAATATCAAAAACCTCAAAATAGAGCCGTATGGGTTCGTGTCTAGCTAATGGCTAGTTTCAACTAGCCGTTGGACATGCCAGGTTAACCGGATGTATCCGTCCGGTTGACTGGATGACTACTACACAGCCACTATAAGTGACTTTTCAGAGGGTTTAAAAATTTAATTTTAAAGCAATTTTCGTGCATAAGCCTCCTTTTAACCTTATAAAACATCTTAGAATTTGATTATTTTCATAAATGTCTCATAAACTATATACTTTGTTTTAAAGACCACCGACATTGAGGATAAAGACCGCCGCGAGAAATTCAAGATGAAAATCACACTCCGCCGCACCCGACAAAGTTATGGGACAAAGCTTTTATATTTTGTTTAGGCGGCAAAAACGATGGCGCGAATGGAGGACGGGTGCTGCTCTTTTAGGGTTTTTCTAATCTCATGTTACCTAAAGCAATCAAGGGCTGCGATTTGTTCTATTTAGATCAATGGATGAGATTTGATTGATTTATATCAATTGGCAATGAATGATATTAATATAGATTGATTAGTTTTTTAATTAATTGTTAGGGTAATTTGTATAAATAGTCCTCAATTTTTAAAAAATGACAATTTAATTCTTAATTTTTTTTATAAAATAACTCCTAATTTATTTAAAAAAGTATAATCTCATTTTTTATTAAATTTTTAACAAAATTAATCATGTTCTTATTAAAAAAATATTTTAATAAAATATCAAGGCAAGCTCTCATTCTATCTCATCTCTCTCTCTCCCCTCCATTTCTTCTCTTTTTCTCTCTCTAAATTTCACAACCATGAAGCACTCCATGAAGTCTCCGACCTCGCCAACCCTACCGCAGTCAAGCCCCGGCCATCGTGCTGCAGCTGGGTCAGTCATGGGTTCTTCCTCAGAGAGAGCTTTGTGAAAATGCTTGTGGATAAACAACGCCGGGAAACAGAGGAAATGAAAGCAAAGGCCCAGATATCTAATGCACAACCAGATGACCTCATCGATTTCTACCATTTGAAAATTTTGCTGGAACCAGCGCTCTTGATGATTCTGGAAGTTCCAATGCTTGAAAGAAGCAGAGTAAAACCTTTCAAAAGCAACAATCATCCCATAAACAGCATTTTTTTCCAGCAACTTTAGGAACCATGGAAGTGGTCGGAACTCTCTAGGCATCATATCAGGGTCCCTCTGCTTGGAGGTCAGATCATCGGGGATGGGGCTCATCGGATATGGGCTGGTCGGGGATGAGGTCGCCGGAGGTGGAGAGGAGGAAGAAAAAGGCTATGGATTTGAAGAAACATATAAAATTACACATTTTTAAATAGATTAAGAGTCAATTAGTTAATAAAATAAGTTACAGATTAAATTATCACCTTTTAAAAAATTTTAAAATTATTTATGTAAATTATTCTAATTATTATGATAAAGATTTATTTTAAAAGATATTTAAACTTTTAATAATATCACGTCAATAAAATCGTTAGTATTATAAATGGAGATGAATAAATGGGGTATTTTGAAAATATTTTTATATTTTGAAGGTGGTTTTGAATTTTTTGAAAAATAGGAGATATTTTGAAGGAATAAAACTAATTTTATATTTTTATTATAGTGAAATATTTTTTAATACTTTGTTTTTTTAAATATATTATAATGGTACCTTAATATTTAAAAAACTTTTTGGACGTTAATTCATTTGTTGAGATGTAAAATGATATATTTGTCCAAAATTAAAAGCTTTACAAAACATATTAAAAATATTAACAAACCATAAAATAAAAAGATAAAAAAAAAAATAATAACGCAGATTTTAATCTTCCTCCTCCATGTCTGAATCAGATTCAAAGGCAAAACTCAAAAAAAAAAAAAAAAAAAAAAAAAAAAAAAAAAAAATCTCGTGTATCTGATTAAAAAATTTCAGATATATTATTTTCTATCAAATCCCTAGCCCCCAATCTCTCTATCTGATTAAAAAAAAATTAAAAAAAAGTAAAAAAAATAAATAAAAAATAAAAACACGCACACACACAACACCATCTCATGTCTGCCTCACCCAACTACTTCTCTTTGGCAGATAGAGTGTGTGTGTGTGTGTGTGTGTGTGATTAATCGCATAATATAAACCCTAAATTCCCGAAATTAATCAGGAAAGATAAACCCTAATTTTCCGACATATAACATAATTTAGATCTTCCGTGATTCAGCCATGGTACGTCTAGTTTAGGTTTATGTTTTCCTATCTTTTTTTTTTCCCTGTTTGGTTGCCGAGAAAACCTGGGGGTAGAAAATTTGTCTTTTAGTTTGTAAATATTTTAAGTGATATTTGTAATGGCTGCTGCGATATAAAATTTGAGATCATTTTTTCAAATTCTTCCATGCCGGTGAATTTTCGGATTAATTGGTTATCATGTTTAGATTTAGGATTTTATATATATGTGTGTGTCAAAGTGCTTTCTTTTTTTTTTTTTTTTTTTTTGCATGTTTGGTATAACCGTTTTAGAATTTGTTCTCTTACAACCATGATGTGAGAATTTTGATTTAAATTCTGCAAGACTAAAAAGAGAAGAAAATGTTCTTAAACTTGATAGATTCATATTGTAGGAGAAGAACCTACAACAGATGGGAGCAATTTGGTATATATATATATAATATATATATATATATATATATTGCCATTTTGTGTGTGAGTCATAAAATGTGGGTGTAAATTTGAATTTTCAATGTTGGATTAAATATTATGAATGGGCATCTCGTGTTTTACTAGACGTGCTTCCAATAGTATATTATCCAAACACCTTCAAAGGCCACTTCTGAGCCTTAAAACACTTAAAAGAACCAAAAGTAGGCTCGTAATAAATAATAATTGGCAATTGACAAGCTTATCACTAACTGAGGTACTAAGGTCTTGTTTATTTTATTGATTTGAGTTTTTAATTTTAAATTTTTATAGTTAAAAATTCTCAGTAAATATCACGTCAAATTTTTTTCTGTTACGGTTAAAAATTTTTAAAAAAATATCACATCTCTATTCGAATTAAAAACTTAAATCTACAAAATAAACAAGATCCAAATTTGCTAAATATTCCACGCAACGAAAAAGGCTAGTTTGTGGACGAAGGCTATAGTTTCGGTGTGTTGTACTGGTGTATTGGCCAGGGCGTTTGTTCAGGCATACCGTCAAGCACCAGCAAGTGAGTTTTCTGTCACTGATCAATGTTTCTTAGCATTCAAACTTGGTCATCATACCAAAATATGTCTGATTTGTTATTTCTTTGGCATTGTTTGGTTTGCCATTTGGATTGTATGATTTACTTTGAATTGTGGTGATTTAAATTATGATTCGAACCGATGTTTAGATATGCAAATAATTAAATTATAATTTGAATTCAAAATAAAATCTGAACTGTGTTTAGATAGTTTTAAAAATTGTCATTAAAGTTTTGTAACAACTCTTAGAGAATCTCATTGTAAATGGCATTAAAAAAATATGTAATATAGATGGGAATTCATTCCTCTCTTCATTATGAACACATTGAAAAAGAAAATCATCTCAATTGGAATTGAAATGAAAAAGTTATGTCATTTTTAAACTTGAAGTTGAGGAGAGAAAAAAAGTAGAATCCGAATTGAAAACAATTTGGATTGTGTGAATTTAAGGAGGTATAAATTTTAAAATCAAGAGTTTGAACTATTATCAATGGTTGAATTGTCATCATTTAATTCTCTATCAAACATCAATTTGAATTCTATATATATTATTGTTTGAACTGAATTGTTGAGTTTGAGTTGTTGAAAAAAACAGAAACTTTCTGTCTCTTTTGTTGCCATAGTGTTTCTAGTTCAGAAAATTTATTAGAGCTTATAGTTTTTGAAAAAGTTTTATCTTTTATGCAAAATTTAAATGGTTTTTTTGTTTTCTTTTTGTGTCAGTATAAGACACAATACTCGCTGCTTCATTTTATCTAATGAGATGCATACAATCAGTCAGCCAGATACGAATAGAATCTTTTTGATCTTGATACATTTATTTACTCGTAAAATAGGATTTGATTTCCTATTAGTTTCTGAAATCTCCAATGAATTTTTGATATATATATATATATATATATATATATATATATATATAGTTCTATTTGGGTATAATTTACCAGAATATGGTTTTCATGAAGTTTTTGCCATATTTTCGTAAAAAGAAAGCATAATCAGCTTATCTATCCTCTGTCCGATGAAACCTTCGCTGTCTGAGAGAACAAGCTACAAATGAATTTAGAATTTCACCACACATTGCCGACCGTTGTATTCAGCAAAACTGATTTCTTTTTGCGGTGAGATTGTGTTAGAGACACTGTTGACACCATTGATAATCAGCAGCCATCTGATCCATCCTATTTGAATTTAGGGAATGAGAATAAATTTAGACGACAAATACTTGATTTTTGCTGGTCTGTCTTTTCATCTTTTGCCGCCTTTTTTAGAATTCGCTTCAGTTTGTTTAGGACAAAAAGCCTATTCTATTGGGGGCTTTAGTTACTATTATGTGATGTTTAGTATATGAGTTTTGTCATATTGTAAACTCATTGTTTTAATTTTATTAAGTATTTTTGTAACGACTTGAGTTCTCAGACTATAAATTAACTTAGTTAAACATTTAAAAACTCTAAATTAGTCATATTAAACTTCACGGATTTGTAAAATTTTGAATATATATATATATTTTTTTGAAATGTAACATATTTCTGACAAGCCATAGGAATTAAATAATAATAATAATAGATACACATATGAAAAGCTTCAAAACAGTTTTAACGAAAACTAGATTAAAATTTTTTAACCATAAGAGTTAGCATTTAATATTTAGAGGCAATATCAGACTACTAATTTTACTATTGAACTATTGATTAGCCTTGCTCCAAGGTATTTTCACAATTTAAAATGTGCAGCAGTTTCAAGTTTCATGCTCATAAATCCAGAGTTAAACCAAGCAATAATGATGTAGTTTAATGAATCATAAACCCTACGCTAATGCAGTAGTTTCTTATAAATCAGAATTTAAAAATAAATTCTAGATTTAAGTTAGAAAATGAAAACAAAGCCCGTGTAAGAACAAGTCTGACGGACTGACATTCACTTTTTTAGAATTCGCTTTTTTAGAATTATATGTTCAAACATATAATTTAATGTACATTATATATACATAGAATTATATGTTCAAATATTTTATAAAAAATGTGTACTTATTGGTCCTCCATAATAATTAAGTGATTGAACCAGTATAGGAGATGCTTTTGCAAGTGTACATTATACTTGAAATTCAATACAAGAATTTAATGTACATTATATATACATATTTTAATCAGACAAATATTCAACGATATTTTCCTAATCGCACAAAAGTTACCTTTAATATGACACAACTACCCTAATTTTATATTTAAATAAAGACAATATCATCACAGAAAGAAAATATAAATACATGAAGACACAAGATTTATAAAGGACAAAAAGCCTTTTTTAGAATTCGCGTAGTTTGTTTAGGACAAAAAGCCTATTCTATTGAAGGCCTTAGTTACTATTAGGTGATGTTTAGTATATGAGTTCTGTTATAGTGCAAACCCATAATTTTAGTTCTATTATAGTGTTTTTGTAACGACCATAGTTTTAGTTCTATTACAGTATTTTTGTAACGACTTGACTTCTCAGATCGTTAATTAACTTAGTTAAACATTTAAAAACTCTAAATTACTTATATCAAACTTCACAGATTTGTAAAATTTTAAATATATATATATATATTTTGGAATGTAACATATTTCTGACAAGTCATAGGAGTTAAATAATAATAATAGATACACATATGAAAAGTTTCAAAACAATTTTAGTGAAAAATAGATTAAAATTTTTTAACCAAAGACTCAATCGCACACTTCATGCAGGAGAACGTAATGTTATGGTATATACTTAAGATTCAAGATCATAAGTGTTTAATCAATTTTAAAAGATATACCAAGCGTTGATGAAGGCGATCACGAAATATGTAATGATGATAATAACATGGATTGGTTGTCACTCTAACTGATAACGAAAGCATATTATATCTTACTAATAAAATGTGCAATTGAAAACGAAGGAAAAAAAATCATAACCACATGTCTAAGTGTTTAGCATAGGAAGACTTGTCCTATGGATGCAAGTATTTAAATCATGAAAGCCAAATATACTAGAATAGCAGTCTTATAAAGTTTAAAATATAATGGAATTTAAATGTGGAATTAATTGCTGGTGGTATCCATAATCTCCTTGTTGAGCCCATCGCCCATGCTCTACCCTGCTAGCCCATCATGAGCTTTAAGTGGCGGGCTTCTTGCCCGAATTACTTACAACATGAACAACGTGGGTGAGCTTTCGCTAAGCAAATACGAACTCAACCTCATAAAATAGTTAAATGACAAATGTTATACATGATTGATTATGCATAGTCCAATTATTGACTTTACATTTTATGGGCCCGTGTACGTACTGGGTGTGCGTGACTAATAGAGTGTAGGGAGAGTGACCCAAATATATGTTAGTAATGGTGTCCTAGAAGCATGAGACGTAATAGGATATTTATTATTTGTTTAATGAAAGAGTTTATTCATTATTTTATGTGCATATATTTATGAATATTTTATTAATATCAATGAAAATTCCATGATTATTTATGTGATCTTAAACGTTGTATATAAGTGTTATATACAAGAGGATAATGTTTAAGGATAATAACCAAAAATTGTGTTCATAATGAATTTAATTAAAGTTTAGAATCTTTAATTAAAACATTATTAATACATGTCATTCCCATTTAGAATGGAACGGTGTTATTCACACTGTTAATATGGCGAGATATTGAACGAGTGTATTTCGCATAATGAGATTATGTAGAACATGGACACAGACACAATATGAATTTCTAATAATTTTCGTTAAGTATAGAAATTCTAATTGAGTCTACCGATGGTCATATATAGAATGATCTTAATCCTGAGTTCTTAACAGACTCCTATTTATGGATTTGTGTCTTTTTATTTAGTCGGTACGGATTTTGAGATCCTGAATCCTATTTCTTATATTTTGGAGACATGATGAAGTAGGTAGCTGGGAATGTTATTATACGAGATGGAATCCATTCCTTCTTGAGATAGAAGTAGATAAATAATTCTCTTGAGGGTTGATTCGGTACTTAGACCAGTATGAGCTCTGATTTATGAATGTGTTTTATGAATCACTGTCCATTAGAGAATCAATGGTACTCAAAGATAAAGATATAATTAGAGAGGTTAACGGATTTTACCTAGCTCTAACTATGGGTTATTTATGGAGGGTTGATCTATATGCAGTGACTATATCGAATGGACACTTTACAGTTTAAAAGTAATTTATGTCTATAATTTTGAGAGTACAATTCCAAGTTTTTAATGGAGTAACTATTGAAATTATTATAATTAATTAATTAATTAGAGTGTTTAATTAATTATTAATTTTATTGGAGCTCGAGATTATAGGTCCATTAGTCCCCACGTCGTCCTAGTAATTCTACAAGATACAAAGGGCAAAATGGGAATTTTAGAATTATAGAATTCTAAAATTAAACACTCGAAAAATAATTAATTGAGAATTAATTATTTTATTAATTATTTTTTAATTAATGTGATTATTTAAATTTGAATTTGAGCACATCTAGTTTTATCCATTTAAACTTATTTGATAAGTTGTTCAATTTAGAATTCAAATTAATTTAAGTTTGACTTAAGTTGGAATTTGAATTTGAGTCAAAATTAGACTGCTTGATAAAGTATGATTTTCTCTTCCTTCCCTATTTGATATTAGCACCTACACAGGAATAAAATCTCCTATCTATGGCCGGCCATAATGGATAAAAGAGAAGAGGAGATTTTGTTCCAAATTCAAATGGGAGATAATTAACAAACTTTATCTTAAAGATAGAGATTGGATTCCTTCTAAAAGTTTGACTTATACTCTATAAATAAGAGAATGATAGAATGAAAACAACTTTTGACCTAATTTGAATATAGTGGCCGAAATTCTCTTATTAAGAAAAGGAAAAAAATTTCTCCAAAAATTTCACATCGTGCATGCGTTGGTGTTTGTAGAAATTTGAGTGTTTATTCTAACCCATTTTGTCTCAAGTGTACCCACACACATGTCTTCGTGGATTCTAGGAATTAACATGGAAGACATTGCTTTTCTAAACACAAAACTATGGAGCAAGGATTGTTTGAGGTCAAAGAACTCAAGTTATTATCCTAATCGACCACCAGGTATAATTCCTAATTGAGTTCTTAATAAATAAATTAATGTGATTAATTTATTCGGGCATAAATTAATATAATCTATAGAGTATCTCAAAGGTTTTATAAAAAATTTGTTAATTGATCCGCAAATCTCACACTTCTGCATCTGAATTCTATTCGGAAACCAACAATATATTATACCGACAACACCCAAGATCATCATATAGATCGTTCATCATTTCCCTACTTAGCGAAGGTTGGTGCAACACTTAAATTATTTATTCTTTACCATAGCCTCTTATTAGGTGAGCATGTGATTATGATCATGGCTCATATTCAAGACTTAGCATTTAACTTGTAGAGACAATAATACATCAATAAATTTTTATCATGACATCTTAAATAATGTATGATAAATGCGATAGCACATCAATCAACCGTCATTCAACAACATTAAACAATTCACAATCATGTGACATCATTTAAAAAAAAAAAAAAAAAAAAAAAACAAGTTTCATGTTGTAGGTGAGGTTCATACTTACCTGATAAAGCACAACCTCACTTAGCAATTCTTTCTTACTTATCTTCTTTTGGAAATTATTAGTCAGCAGGGGTCCCTTGGTCGATTCCTTGTTACAAGACCTAAGTCTTTATAATATCTTATGAGAATTTACACTAATTTGGTTCTACTCTAATTGTTTTAATTAGTATTGATCGTTATCAAATAATCTCCTTAAATTAAATGATTAACTGCGAATTCAATCATTAATTAATAATTAATTTTAAATTAATTATTAATATATTATTTATTTATTTATTCTTAATTAATAATTAATTAATTATTAATTTAGTTCCCTTTCAATGATTAATAATTAATTAATTATTAGTTAATTATTAACTTAATTGCTTAAACAAATTAAGTCGATAAATAACTTATGCCTAATGAATTACCCTTCATTCCTTAATTAATAATTAACTTAGCATTAATTATTAATTAATTAATTTAAACTTATTTCATAATTAAACTCTAATTATTTATTAATTAGACTATTAATTAATTTTTAATTAATTTAAGTATTATGATTAATTAATTAATTACCTAATCAAGTTATTAAGAGCTTATTAATCAATCACTAATTAACAAATCCACATAAGTGTATCACTAGATTATTATCTAACTTAATCATCAGTTAAGGGTAGATTAACCTCTTTAATTAGTCAACCTAATGACATAATTTCTAACTTTATTGGTCCTAAGGGATTGTGGGCTTATGCTTGTTGGGCTTGAAGGGCTCATAAGGGATTGTGGGTTTACTAAATTCTAAATTGTACTTGGTCTTCTTAGTAACCTAGTAGATAACCCTAGGTAACCGGGCCCATCTTAGGCCCGACTCACATCCAATTTAGCTCAAACTTTTGAGCTCCCATCTAAACATTAAACTAAGTCCATAATCTGGTCCTAAAAGTGACCTCAACATTTCTAGCCCTTGGATTCAATTCTCATTTAATCCTAGCCCTTAATTTGAAGCATAGTGTGTGCACCATTTATCTTGATTTCTCCTATTCGATCTCCACCCTTGATTCTAAGGTTCTTAGGCTATTCCAAGTATCAAAACCTTCATCCATGGATATCTTGAGATGTGATCTACACTATTAATTATCTGATTTGACTTCTCCTAATCTTAAATTAAAATAAAATCAAGGTAAGCATAGAATTTTCTTTCGATGATTAAGCTTATGCTAATCATAATTGAACTAATCATTTGGGATTCTAACTAACATTTCTTTTTTGTCAACACTATCTTTCATCATGTTCAAATTTAGGATTTCATGATATGCTTAATCTTTTAAGTTTGATAACAACAGATTGTGTCAATCGATACCGAAAAATCCTTAAATCAGATTTAAAAATACATCCAATATATCATAACCATCATAGAATAATAACAATTAGTGTATGCATATGAGAAGTACATTCCCCATTGTAACTAATTAAGTGAGGAGTTTTGAAGTAACCGGCATCAAGAAAGTCCGGTAGGTCCAAGGCCTCACAGTTTTTCTCTCACAAAAAATTTGAATAAGAAAAGTCATAATCAATAACCCTGGTTTGAAACCATGTACCAAACGGCCCTTTAGTCTTCTTTGCTCTGTTGTTGGAGACCATTGCAGTGCTCTCTTACACACGAGAGAGCTGTACTGCATCTCCACCTCCACCCTTGTAAGAAATTCAACCTCATGTGGCTTGACTTGTCACTAAATAGGCTTCCGTTCTTTGCTCCCACATTATATGGCCATAGTTTTAAGTACCTAATACCTATAAAGTACTTTGCACATAGATATGCTGGAGTGTTTTCATATATGTGATTTAATGGAAGAATCTTTATCCTACATATTTTTCATGTCAAGACTTTTTGTAAATCAGTTCTCTGTGCTGCTTTATGTCTTGATGCTCGGGATTGTGGGAAAGCGTTGTTGTTTTGCTATTTTATGTTTCATATAAACAAGTGCCCAAGAGGTTTGTTTTGGCTATTAGTTACCAGCTCAGGTGTCTATACTAGCTCTGTATGACTTATACTTAGGTTTTGGTTATGCTACAGATGCCTCAAAATCTGGCGTTGCTCAAGATATGTTGCAAAACACGATGCGCCGAGCAGGTAAAGTCATGACGGAGCAAGAAGCAAGGCAGATTCTTGGGGTCACAAAGGAAACTACTTGGGAAGAGGTTATGAAGGTCACTATTGCATTCTGAGGTTATTTGTGTTAGAAGTGCATATACACACACACACACACACACACCAAAACAGAAACCAACAAGATGAATATTATTAACTAGAAATTACAACGGAAATATAAATTGTTACAACCAAATTGAACCTCAAATAAAGAACGGATTCTGAACAAAAATACATCGAGGCCTGTAGCAGTCACAGTTTCTTAAAACAGTTTCGCCCACTCCATAGGTGCTTGAGTTTCGTGTGAGCACCTGTTTCTCAAGATAGAAAGACGTTGAGTAGATCTTTAGCACGAAAGAACTACTCCAGCGAATTCTAACTGCACCTCCACTCTATCACCAGAACGCCTAAAACACTCTAAGAACATAAACGAGAGCAGAAGAGGAACAAAGCTTTTGATTGTTGCTTGTTTCCAAATGGCTGAAGAGAACTCCTTATAAAGATTGCTGCATGGGATGTTACAAAGCTAGAGTAATGGTGAATTAATCTAAATTTATTATCAGAATAATGGAAATTTAATTTAAAGGTTACAAACCCTTGCACATCCACATAAACATGCTCTAAGGTATGTCCACATTGTAAAACGTGCAGTAGTTTCAAGTTTCATGCTCATAAATCCAGAGTTAAACTAAGCAATAATGTTGTAGTTTACTGAATCATAAACCCTACACTAATGCACAAAGCCCGTGCAAACAAGTCTGACGGATCAACATTCGCGTCGCCCACGTGTGTGGGTGCGCACATTGGGGCCCTAACTCACCGGCCCGATGATTCGCACCCCCGTGCGCTTGAGAGAGCATCTTGGGTGAACATTCTTACCTAATCTTGAGGGTGCAATCTCTTATAAACTTCATTAAGCTTTAATCTCTTTCTCATATAGGACTCTTATCTAACTTTCTAATAGTCACACTTAAACATCAATTTCTCATTCACCCAAACATAGTAAAACCATGTTTTTCCAACAATTTGCACTATTTTTATCAATAATGACGAAGCAAGGCTCAAAAAATACGATGCGTCATTTGAGAGGAACACAACAAGCGGGAGCTTTTATGTTTAATCAAAGGTTCACAGGGCTAAGGAATGTCTAGAGTCCTCCAATCTAGAGATGCAACAATAGGCTAGGGCCCGTGGGCCGGCCCAAGCCCATCCTGACACAGTGACGGGCCAAGCTAGCACGGTCCGTCACTGTTTAAGGCACGGTTCAGCCCATAAATATTTGTGGGCTGGGTTGGGCTAATATATATCGGCCCATGGGCCGGCCCGGCACGACCCATGAAAAATCATAGGCTAAGCCAGGCTGGATCGGGCCGTCTAGGCCCATGATGACCCGGCTTGTCTAGGCCCATAATATCTTCATTTTTTTTCATTTTTTAGGGCATGTTCTTTTACACATAAAACTCAAAAAAAGACAATTCAAGTTTCAACTTTATTCAAGTTCACGTTCTTTTAAGTTTTAACTTCACTCAATTTTACTCAGCTTTATTCAAGTTCTAACTTCAACTCAAGTTATAACTCAAATTTAACTCAAAAACTACACTCAAGTTATACTCCAAACAAACAACCCCTTAGTAATTTTGTAAACATTTTATGTATAATTATCCTGATTGTACTCTTTTTTTCTTACCAAGGTTTTGTTCTATTGGGTTTTTCTTAGAGAGATTTTTATTTAATGAGGTAATCGTAAATAAAATATTTATTTTCATATTTCCATTGACTATTCAAACTTATATATTTATTAACTTGTTTAAAAATTCAAAAATAAAAATTAAAAATTACATGCTTAGATGGGCTGACCCATCTAAACCCATGATGAGCCAATATGGACCTTGAGTGGGCTAGCCCATTCAAGGCCCATGGCACGGCCCATCTTCACCCACGGCACGGCCCAGCCTGACCCACGTAAAATTGGCCCATGGTGTAGACTAGGCCGAGATCATTCTTATACGGCCCGGTCCGACCCAGTCCACGAAATTCGTGGTCTGAGCCGGCCCGGCTCTTGTGGGCCTAAAGAGAACGGGCTGGGCCGGCCCATTCCTGCATCTCTACTCCGATCGCGACAAAGGTCAAAGTACAACTCCTAGTTGAGAATAAAGTACAAGGTTCTTCTTCTCTTTGCATTTATGTCCCTTGCCTTTCGTAATTAAGCTAATATTCCATTGCATTAATGCCCCTAAAGATGGAAGATAATTGTATCATAATTTCGCTCCCAGCATCCTCTTTTTTCCCGAGTTAAAGGAAAAGAAAATATGGTGAATGAGTTTAGTTGGTAGGATCTCATGTTACGTTGAATCCAATAGTTGCAGAAGTGGTCAAAGTATTGATTTGAATTTTGATCAAATTTACCGTGCATTGGAAACATCTCTAACTTAGGCTATTTCTTTTGGTTTTTGGCAGCATTACTCCTTAAACTATCATCGTCACGACTTGGTCTTTTTTCCTTTCTTTTTACCCGTTCCGTCTCTAGATTATTATATTTCGCATTCCATTTGACTATTTCTGTAAAATCTCAGGCAATAGGAATACGACTAGTGTGTTAAAAGTCGCAAATAAATTGTCAATTTTTGGGCGAGGGACCAAAGTTGTCGGAAACATACAAGTAAATTCAGGGCCGGTTGTACTAGCAAAAAAAAAAACAAAGACAAAAAAATCAGTGCAAGTTGGTTGAAAAATGGAGGTTCTGTAGGGACCTATTTATCACGTTTATTGGTCATATGGTGAGCGTCTTAAGAATCTTTTCTCAACTTAGGTTATTGGTTCTATTTATTTTACCGATTTAAGTTTAACATTTAAGTTTTATTATAGTAAAAAAATTTTAAAAACAGTTATATTTAACTTTTTTATTACAGTTAAAAGTTCTCACATAAAGTCACATCTTAACTTGAATTAGCGAACTAAACAGACTATTATAATTTTCTTGTAATTTGGTATGACGTTAGAACCCATTGATAAAATTCTAGTTAGATATAAATGAAAAAGGTATTGTGAAAATTTGTTAAATCATGTGTATTTAAATTATTAATCTTACTATCACATGCATCTCATAATGCAGAACCATGTGGATTTTTTTTTTTTTTTTTTTTTTTTTTTTTTTTGTAGTGAGAGGTAACAATAATTTTTAAGCATTGGATGCTCCCTTTCATTGGATTCTATTATAGATAGATATAACTTGGTAATGGCAGTCGCAAAACTTTAATAATTTTTTTTTTTAATATTAGTATATTTCCTTTACGACTCCATTTGCAAAGCCCCCATTGGAATAACATCAATATGAGTTGTTGATTTAAAGAACATGAAAGCAAGCTCTTTCATGTTCTTTAATGATAGCACTTTCATGGTACGCTTTTTCCTCTTTTGATGACATATTATAGATTATAGAAAAGAAAGAAAAAAATGAATGATTAGTAATTCTTTATTTTCAGACATTAAATTATATAAAAAGATTATTTGTTTTGTATATTTTTTAAATTGATGTGATTTTAATTAAATCTAACGCTCATAAATTAACACTACTAATAGGACTGTCTTATCAAAGAAATTCTAAACAAAAAAAAATTTGAAAATAGGCCTTATGGTGTTGGCTTATGTGTATCTTTTGGTGGTAGAAAATGTTAGCCAAAAATATAGAAAATACAAAGAAGAACAACAACTTTTGCAAGATCAAAATAATGAAATTGTATAACACTAATTTAACCTTTCTACCAAACTCTGAAATGAAATTATAAGGATGAATACTCGATTTTTATCTCCTCGTGATGAAGAACGTAAATCTATCGAGACCCATCTTAAAATTCAATTGGACCCCTTTTCAAAATAGGCCTCAAAATAAGCCTTTAATATGGCTTTACAAGCCATTTTCTAACCGAAAATAAAGATTTACCACCATAAAAAAGATATAATATAATGTGTTACATAAAGGTGAAGAATCCTTTTCATCATTATGATTCACATACTTGCCAACAACTAAATCAAAGCAAAACCACTTGAAAAAAAAAAAAAAGGAAAATATGTTACATTTGCTCTTTTGTTTTTACTAGGAAAATTACAAATATTGTTAAGAGGAATAAGAAAAAAGATGAAGGATAGGAGCAACATGATTTGTCGATAATTCGATTTCTGCATTAAGGGAATGTGTTCGAGAGCGACGAAATTTTGTAACAAAAACATGTGTCATATTAATAAAAAAGGAAAAAAAAAATATAGGCAGTGTGAAATTCTAAACTAATCTTCACCAAGTTTAATTGAATTTGTATATTTTCTTAGTATTAATTTTAATGTTTAAAGATGCGTCATATCAATTTTTGAGAAAATTGTTGACTTACTTTTAAAAGTACATAAATATGGACTTGATCATTTTAAGAATAAGAAATAAAAATTAAAATTTATGCATTTTAAAAGATATTTGTCAATATTTCTCGTTAGGTTTCTTTTATACTCTACCATAAAATTTCCATAGAAGTGCATATTTCTCTGTAAACAATTAAAATCAATGAGCCTATGCAAGTTCAGGCTTTTTTTAAAAAAAAAAAAAAAAAAAAAAAAAAGAATTACACGAATTCTCTAAACAGTTTTGAATACTAGTGACCCTATTTTCTTTCTTCATTTCCTTCTTTCTTTAACCTTTTTTTTTCATCTTGAACCTTTCATCACATTGATTTAAAAAACATTGATAATTCTAATATCCAGAATTTACCTTGGAAGATGTTTAGAAAAACAACAATTATCATTGAGGGCCGATGAATTAATATTTTATTCCATTTGATTCATGAGTTTAAGTTACCATAATTTGAGCACCTAAAATGTCTTCCTTGTTACAACAACAATGACTACTTTGTAAGATCACCTTAAACTATTTTGGGCACTTTGACATACATTTTCAACAACTTTGTGGTCAAGCAGCCCAAACTACCAGCAGACCATTCACCATGGTGATCATGTCAAATCACCAGAAAGGTTTTTCTTTTCTTTCTATTTATTTTATTTTATTTACTATCCACAGTTACTCTATGTCAAGTGTTGCTCCGGTGTCAAATTAGTAGTTACATGTAGAATTTTTTGACAGATTACTAATTTTACCAATATTGCAAGGAAATTAAGAATTCAAGAATTTAATTGTCCAAACTAAAAATATAAAGGCAGTCTTTTTTTTTTTTTTTTTTAATAAAGATAATGACCAACTTTTGATTTACTAATAATAACCTTTTAAAAAGAGAACAACAACTCTCGCTCTCTCATTAGGTTTCACTATTTTGTTTGTGCCACCGCCTCCCTCTCGCAATAGAGTCTGAGAGGAAAAGGTGACATATAAACCGTGTTTAAATTGATATTATTTTATTTTTTATATTTTAAAAAGAAAAATAAAAATATTTTTAAAATGACGTTTATATAATAAAGATAAAAAATAAAAATAAAAATAAAAATAATTTTTTAATTTAGTGTAAAATGAGAGATAAATGAAAAATAATTTTTAGTTATTTTTCATTTTTTCCTCTTCGAGCAAATAGAGAGAAATTAATAAATTTTATACTAAAAATAATCTCTTGATAACATTATTAAACACATTTTTAAAAATAATTTCTGTCTGAAATTAAAAATGTTTTTATTTTTATACAAAAAATAAAATTATTTACCAAAACATGTTTTCTTTTCTTTCTTTTTTTAAATGAAGATAAATGCTTTCTATTTCTCCTTCTTTTTCAATTTTCCAATAAAATACATACTTTCCACAAGAAGAAAGATTAAAAAAAAAAAAAGAAGAGAGAGAAGATAACATGAGAAATGCTAAGATCATTATTTTTGGCACTCTCTATATTTACAGTTTAGTGCGTAGACTCTATTAATATGATATATTATTATTTAAATAAAAAATATAATAGTGGAGTTCACGTGTCAAACTGTGAATGCAGTTAGTGACCGAAAGAGTGATGTTAGCATTTTTCAAGATAACATTACAGTTTGACAGAAAGAATGATACTAGCATTTTTAAGAGTGATTTATAATTTGATACGTGGACTCCACTAACATGATATATTATTATTTAAACATAAAATATAGTAGAGGAGTTCACATGTTAAACTATGAATGCAGAGAGTGAGAGAAAGAGTGATGTTAACATTGCCTAAGTCGATTTTATCTAGTAGGTGATCTATGGGTAATTTTTTATAATGATGAAATTGCATTATAATATATTAAAGGAGAAGCATGTTTTATTGTACATAGTACAGTAAAATATTAGTTTTGTTCCTTCATTTTGAATTGTTGACTTTGCTCTATGGGCTGGGGCTTTTGGGTCTTTTCCTACCCTATGGGAGTCTGCCACGTGTCGACCCTCGGCTAGCCGAAAGAGAAAGTGGCAGGGCCCACCACTGCACCACTCTTGTTCCCTTCCCCCCTTGAACACTCCTCACTTGTGTGTGCTTTTTCACGTGCGAATCTGAGCTGTCAAAATTTTTGATCAAACGGTTTTAAAGCATTTCTCATTTCATTTTTAAAATTTTTATTGTTTATTATATTTATTTACTATTTTCCATTTTACCACTGTTTTGTGCTAAAATTTTTATATTACTAAAATAAAAATACCATAAATAATATAATAAAATTAAATAAAAATATGCTAAAGTAAAATAAAATCACACCAAATTAATTAAAAAATTAAACAAAATAAAATAGAGATAATTTAAAACACAATGAAGTACGTTAAATTTTTTTCCCTCTTTATTTGCTTAAGATTTCCCCCGTTATTATTTTCATTTATTTTATGTTGTCATTTTTACTTTTTTTTAAACAATTTGTGTTAGCCGTTATTTTAAATTAATACGTGTGTGTAGCGCGCGTTTAAGACTAAAACTAAACAAAGACTAAAAAAGAAAAAAAAAAATGAAAAAGAAAGGTGTTGACTTGTAGTTAGATTTTATCAATTTTAATATCATTTTACGTCAAATTTTTAAAGGCTCTCAAATGAAAATATTATAAATAATTTAAATGAAAAATGAAAATAAATAAAAATACACTAAAATAAATATTAATTTGCACATTTTTTAAATAAATTAAACTAGAAATTACTTCAGTGATCAGATCAAAATTATTAACAGCTGCGATAAGCACATGAAGGGCATGCGGAGCCACAAGTTCACACGTATCACTAATGCAGTTACTAATGATAATATATTAATTATTACTATTCTTCTATCATTTCTTTTTTTTTTCGTCTTTTTAATTCTTGATGATTTGTATAACCGTTATTTTAAATGAGTCACGCGCACAAAACGCATGTTTTATTACCTTTTCATGTAATTATTTTTACTATTATGTACAAAGATTTTCCCACTAAAATTAAAAAATTGAGTTCTTATGAGCATCAGTAACACGAATACAAATTTTTAACTTCCTTAATTATTAATATTAATTTTTTAAAATTTATATTTTACCGTTAAGAAGGACAAAAGAAAAAAAAGAAAACAAAAATTACAATACATTTATATATATGTATATATAAACTAATCTTATATTATAAAAATTATCAATTTTTTATGTAATACAATAATATTTTCACAATAACACGTGGACTTTTGGCTAGTTTTTTTTTAAGTCAACATTTCAAAGCAGTCCACCATTATTGTTTCTCAGCCGACCCATTGTACATACAATCTTCGTTGTTCATGTGCCTTCCAAACAGATAAAAAGAAAAAAAAATCATAAATTAGCATTGTAAAATTTTACGGCTGTTCTTTTATCAAATTAAATTTTATTATAATAAAAAATTTTATAAATAATTATTTTAATTTTTTTATTATAATAAAATATTATTATATAAAATTATATCTTAATTTAATTAAAAAATTTAATTAATAAACTAAACGAAACTAAATTTTTTTAAAATAGACACTGAAAAATTCAGAATAAAAAAAAAAAGAAACTAGCAAAATAAATTAGTTTTCCAAATAAACAAAATAAAAAATAATAAAAATGTATAGAGAGAGAGGTAATTACAAATTACTAGGCAACAAGCGGCTTAATTCTCTGCGTAGAAGTTGCGCTGTCTTTCTCGTCATTTTCCATTTTTCACTCCGAAATTCTTTCTTTCTAGAATTTCAATCAAATCCAAAAAATAAAAAAATAAAAAAAAAACTCTTCCCTTTCTGTCTTCCTTCTTCTTTCCTCTCTCTCTCTTTCTCTCTGTCGGTCTGTCTTTCTCTTTCTCTCTTTTTTTTTTTTTTGGGTTTTTAAAATTATTCGGACAACCAAACGAAAACCAGAGAGAGAGAGAGAGAAAGAGAGAGAAGGTTTCATTTTGTCGATCCGATCGGTTCTTCCTTCGTTCGTTCATTCAAATTCAAACTTCGGGTCAGGTTTCGTCTCTGCTAGATCTGCTTTCTTTCTTTGATTTTCCTTTATTTATTTATTTTTTACTTTTCTCTTTTTCAGATCTATCTCAAATTTCCAATATTTTCTCCTCAACTTCACAAAGAAAAGTTTCTTTTTTTTTTTTTTTTGAATCTGTCAATCTTTGTTTATCATTTTGTGATATGGGTTTCTTTTCGTTAACCAATTATGCCCATTTAATCAATTCTCGTGACTACAAAGTCAAAAGCTGCGATCAATTTGTGTGGATAATTGACACTTCAAAGTTGAAATTGTTGCTAATTTTTATTATTATTATTTCAATGTTTCATCCAGTTGATTGGATCAGGTGTTGTATTCTCATTGCTGATTCCAGAAATCTTTTGTATTTCAGAAAGAATCTCAATAATTCCAATTGTGGTTGGTCTTAATATATTATATATAGAAGCTACAATGAAGAAGGCCTTTGATCAAACTGTTAGGGACCTGTAAGTCTTTACAATCTTATATTATTATTCCTCTTCAGGATGTGATAATCTTTATTATGTGTTGGCAAACTTAGATAATTTCTTAGTTTGAATTGGTTGCCTTTAAAGATAAAGATCCTTCCTTTCTGAAATAGGGAATTCATTAATGTCTTCTATTATTGCTTTTATTGCAGGAAGAGAGAGGTGAATAAGAAGGTTCTTAAAGTTCCTGGGATAGAACAGAAGGTAAATGAGTTTTTTTCATGGTTATGGTTCCAAGGCTTGTTGTTAGAAATCATTGTGCTAAATTTGATGCTTTTTTTTTTGTTTTTTTGTTTTTTTGTTTTTTTTTTTTGTTTTAAGTTTTGAGAGATAACTTGTTGTTTGTTGGTCCTATTTTGTTCCAGGTTCTTGATGCTACTAGCAATGAGCCCTGGGGTCCACATGGATCACTTCTTGCTGATATTGCACTGGCAACCAGAAACTAGTAAGCTTTGCAAAACCTGAAGGATAACTTAATGTTTCCTTATTGTTTATGTAATCTGAACTTCCTAATTTAGTAATCTCTCGATTATTTGCGTCATCATGTCTTTCATCTTAATGAGTGCATTTTCACATATTCTTGCAGTCATGAGTACCAGATGATCATGGCCGTAATTTGGAAGCGAATTAATGATACAGGCAAGAATTGGCGGCATGTTTACAAGGTCAATACTCTCTCTCTCACAAGCTTACTATCAAAATTGTGACTGTCGCTGTTTCAGAATTTCGCGTCATTCTTTTATTTTCTTTGTGGAGGCTTCATTTCACAAACAAAACTGATTTATTCTTGTGTTTTTCATCAGGCTTTGACAGTTTTGGACTATCTGGTAGCCCATGGGTCGGAGCGGGTCATAGACGAGATCAGAGAACACGCGTATCAGATATCAGTAATCTCTAGCTTACTCTGCGATTTGGCATTAATGGATCATTTTCATTCTTTACTTCTTAACGACTTTTTTATATGCTTTGATTAAATTGATTGAGCAACTACAATGATAGTCTCCAATGTGACAGACGTTGTCCGACTTTCAATATATCGATTCCAGTGGAAGAGACCAAGGAAGCAATGTCAGAAAGAAATCTCAAAGTCTTGTAGTCCTAGTGAATGATAAAGAACGAATAATTGAAGTTAGACAGAAAGCTGCTACAAACAGGGACAAGTAAGTTTGTTTTACTCGTATATTCATATATTCTCCTTAATTTTTCTTGCCTAGTTACTTTCATCAAAATAAATCTTTTTTGGATGAAGAAAACCAATTTAGTTATGAGTTGTGAAACAATAAAAGTAAAACATGGATCCTCTCTGCCATTTATTGATTTGAGTTTTCTATGATTATGGAGATAAAGCTTGATTTTGATTGTGTCCTCATCACTTCTTTCGGCTTCCCCGCTATGATTTTGACAACCATCTCTTATCTCTATATTTTATGGTTAATTTAGGCCATCTTATAAATTATAGTAAGTTTTTAAAATGGGTAACTTTGACTAACATTCCTCGAATCTGTTCACCCATTTTGTATTTCCTGAATTTCATATATGGAATTTGGTTTTGTCATTAATAGTTCATATTATTGCTTGGTTGTCCTCAACCAAAATTCTATCAAGTTAGATGAAAGACATTAGGGGAACTAGGTAAGGAGTAGTAATTTCAAAGGGTAGGAATTGGATGCCACATTTCAAAATCAAAGGGTGGAAATGAGATGTGTAGTTCGAGGAGCAAAAAAATTCCAATAGGAAAAATTTTATATCGACCTTTTCTTTCAGTTAACTTTCTTTTATATTCTAATCATCTTTCATTTATCATCATACGTTAGTACCCCACTATCTCCCAAGTACAAGTTTAGCTTGTATTAGCTATTATTGTCAATCTTAAATGTATTTCATTTTTCATAGGTGGTATAAACGTACGTGAACACCATATATTCTCTACATTTGCATAGATAAAGAGGCAAGATCGCTCAAATTTTCCTTACATAGAAAGGTGTCATCAATGAATTTTTATGATTGTTATATGATGACAGGTTCCGCAACACATCGTCTTCTGGTGGAATGTATAAACCCGGGTCATATTCAAGTACAGGCGGATATGGTGACAAATTTGACGATGATCGTTACGAAGGACGTTATGGAAGCAGGGATGATGATCGGTATAGCAGAAACGGGGACTCATATGGTAGGGAAAGGGAATGGGGCTACAGAGATGATGATAAATATGGAAGAAATGGGGATTCATATAGTCGTGATGGTGATCGTTACGGGAAAGAATATGAGGATCGCTATGGCAGAGATGGTTACAGGGACGATGATTATAGGGGAAGAAGTCAAAGCGTTGATGGGAACCAATATGGCCAAAGAAGTAGAAGCTCGGATAGAGACAGAGAGCGCTCTTTTGATGATGACGGCCAATATTCTTCTCGGTATGTGTTTACTTATGTAATTGTATTAATATGGCACATTAATTTATTTTTGTGTCCAACATATGTTTCCCTATCTCCTTGTTTTTCAAACTTTTATTATCTAATTTATATAATAAATGGTAGGAAGACAAGCAGGTTATGGAACAACTTTGATTTATTTTTATGTCCAACAGACAACAGTTGTAATTAACTTATGAAGGTTCATTATGGGGAATAAATCATAGGGGAAGGAAATAGTGTTACGTAGGACCTACAAAGAACTTCTCGTACTTCAATTATGAGAATTGAAATACTCCTGAATCTTGTGTGTTATTGTATTGAAAATATTTCATTAAATTTTATGCTTCTTTACTTTAAGATATGTTAATTCTGCAAACTCTTACTTTTTCCCTTCTCTAAATGAGTACTTCTGGGTTTTATTTTTCACAGCAGTGGGGCCAAAGGTGATGATTCTCAGGATGGAAGGTAATTTTGTACTTAATACTCTGGGTAGAATTCAATTGAGAGCAAAAGATTGGACAGTTTTTCTTTTTTACATTAGTAAACAAATTTTGGCAGGCGGCTTGATAGGAAATTTTCCGAACAAAATATTGGTGCACCTCCTAGTTATGAAGAGGCTAGCGAATCTCGAAGCCCTGTTCACAGCGAAAGGTACTAAACTCACTTCTTGGATATGAAGATTTGTTTTCCTAACAACTATATTCTGTCCTCGATCAATGAAGAATATTTTGATAACAGGGATGGGGAAACTCCAGCAGCAGCTGGTCCTAGAGCTGCTTCTCCTGCAGCAAACAACCATCCAATTTCTTCACCGCAACCAGGGAGCACTCAGAATCATCCAAGCCAACCTCCGAATGTTCTTGACACGTCTGTATCTCCTGCAAACCAGGAGGTGCAGGCTACCGATGAATTTGATCCACGTGGTGCAGTTTCAGGTAGGAAAGCTTACGTGTTCACTTGGGCGATCAACATCATGCTATTTGTCAATTTCAAAAATCTTGCACGTCACATAACTCAAGGGATGCTTAAAATAATTGTTTAGTTTTATTATGCAATTCTTTATAGTCTAAGCTTCACATTACTATCGCCTTGTTTTACTCTCACTCATTATTTCCTTTAATTACTCCTGTTGTTTCCCTTCATCTTTTCTTTGTCATTCTTTGCGTTAGCTAATGCACCTGCTACGCCTGTCCTAATCAATCGAGGACTTTATGCTCTTCAATTGTTACTTTTATTGTGTCATAATGTGATGCATACATGTATTTTGAGATTCTCATGCTTATGACGTCTCTTCTTTTATCAGCTACACCAGCTCATGCAAACAGTGCCGAGGTTGACTTGCTTGGCTCCTTGTCACTGGCCATTGTTCCAACTGTATCTACCTCCGCCACCTCTGAAGCTGAGTCTCAAGCACCGACTTTCGCAGCAGCTCCGGTATCGTCTAATGTCAAGAATCAGGTAGCCATGTCAGAAACTTGTAGAATGATATGTTCATAGTTTTTTGTGCGAGTCTGATCTATGCCCCCCTAAACTTTAGTGGCATTTTCAGTTTGCCCCATGAACTTTAAAAACTCTTACTTTACCCCTTGAATTTTGAATTGGTCTCACTTAATCCCTTTGTTAGAATTTCTGTTGAAAACAGATGGAAAAAGAGGGTCAAGTGTGGTTGTGTAGTCTTTTTCCGTTTGTTTCTAATAGAAATTCTAACAAAAAGACCATGTCATTGCACTACCCCTTCGTTCCAGCCTTTTTAAAGTTTAGGGGGCAAAGGAGAATAACCCTAAAGTTCGAGGGGCGTTGGTGAGAATAATACAAGTTCTTTTTTTATTTTTTATTTTTGGTAAGAAACTTCGTAAATAAATACTGAAATCAGAACAAAGGAAAAAGGACAAGAAGTCCCCAACAAAGCAAAAACAATAAAAAAAGGTTAAGAGTTGAGATTAAAACCATAAAAAACCCACCCCACAAAGCTATAACATCTGTTACCGCATTACATGCATCTTTCCAATTCAAAACAATCAAAGAAAATTCTTTTGAGGGCTTTGTCAAGCCTGAAGGCCCACAAGGGAGTTGACTCTTGCTATTTTGAAAATGATTCAGTCTCTGTTAAAAAGCCTGACATTTCTTTTCAACCAAATTAGTTTAAGTACCAATGTTTAAGTTTCTACATTGTCCTGGAGTTTTATTTTTTTATTTTTTTCTTTGTTGTTGTTGACGATGTTGGGCGCCTTTTTGACTTTTAATCACCGGTATATCTTATATTTGGTGAGATTATTAGAGCTTTCAACTATTTGGGATATAACAAAAGTAGAAGCAATCAAACAAATTCTTCTGCAATGATACTTCAATTTTTTGTTGTTCTTGGTGGAACTGCTCATTACTTGTTTTCTCTTCATTCTCTTTTTGTGTTTTATCTTTAGAGGATACCTTGGCCTCATCCCTTGTATTTGAGGCATTTTTCAATATGAGGACTTTTCTTATAAGTAAAATATGACTCTACACATCTGTTTTGAATGAAGCATGTATATTTCATGGAATCTGTGTTAGAACACACCAGCGTCTGATCAAAGGAAATTGTTGAACCAAACGCTATTAAATGTGTGTTAAGTTCACATCTTGAAAGTGTAAATTCCAGGGAACTTAAGGTTTATATCTTACTTAATGAGTGGTATTGGTCGTACTTATTAGTAAATGACATCTTAGGAGCTTTTGGTGTAGCTTTTCTTCTCGTAGGAGAATGCATAGCTTCTCAGTGACTTTTGTCCATTTTCTCTTCTTTGCTCATTTTGAAAAATGAATTTAGTGTCATTTGACAGAGTAATATTGGCTTGATGCAGCCCTTTGAAGACCCGTTTGGTGATTCTCCTTTCAAAGCCATACCTTCGGACACTACTCAAGCTCTACCACAGACTTCCACTTCCATCCACACTACGCATGCTGGAGCCCTGAATGCCAATGCAGGTTCTGATTTTGGTTTTGGGGACTCATTATCTGGCTTAACATACTCAGCTCCCAGTTTCTCTTCTGTCCAAACTCCTCCAATGAACTCAGAGTTTTTACCTCAAGAGCTCTCTACCGCACACCAGAACACTGATATTCTAGCAGATATTCTCCCGCCTTCGGGGCCATCACCTGCCATAACTGCACAGCCGCCTTTTTCAGCTCCAGCAGCCCCACCTGCACAGCCAGGCACTAATGATTTCGGGAATTATCAACCACAACCGGGATCCATCGTTGCTGTTCCATCAAATATGGTTCCTCAGACTCAAAGTGGTCCTGCTGGACAACATGGGAATTATCTCTCACATGCACCTACTGCTCCTCTGACCTCGCATGTGGTTCCTCAAACGCCAACTGGACTAACTGTACAATTTAATAGCGGAAATTTTCTCCCACAAGGACAATTTGCGGCTCCAAACAATGGAAGCTTCTATCCCCAACAGGGAGCATCGACAGTTCCCGTGACTTCTCACACAGTTCCACATTCCGCAGTGGGACCAGCTGGACAGCTTAACACTGGGAACTTCCTTCCCCAACAGAGTTCTGCTCATCAAGTTGTTTCTTATCAAGCATCAAGCGGACCGGCTTTGCAGCAAGGCAATGATCTTCTGGGTGGCCTTCTTCCGCAAACGGGACAGAATCCTCCTTCGGTTGCACAACAAGTTGCTCTTCCATCTTCAACAGTAGCACTAATGAGTGCTAAACCAGCCGATAAGTTTGAGACAAAGTCAACAGTCTGGGCTGATACACTGAGCAGAGGACTCGTTAATTTGAATATCTCGGGACGTGAGTGCTCAGATCTCTTTAGAAACCCCTCTATTATTTTTTTTCTATCTTTATTGGGCAGTTGACAGTTATATGGTTTTTCATGTGCAGCCAAAATAAACCCATTGGCGGATATAGGGATAGATTTTGATGCCATTAACAGGAAAGAAAAGAGGATGGAGAAGCCTGCTGCAACGCCAGTAACTTCCACTGTGACGATGGGCAGGGCAATGGGGTCTGGTTCTGGGATGGGTCGTGCCGGCGCAAGTGTGCTCAGGCCTCCGCCAAACGCTATGATGGGTTCAGGTATGGGCATGGGTATGGGAATGGGTGGTGTTCCTGGTGTCAGTCTCTATGGAGGCATGAACCAACAGCCTATGGGAATGGGAATGGGCATGAATATGGGTATGGGACAAGTTCCTCAGGTGCAACCTCCCACCGGGTTTCCACCTGGATCGAACATACCTGGCACTTATAATCCTATGATGGGCACGGGTGGTTATGGTCCTCAACAGCCATATGGCGGTTACCGATAAGATTGAACCGTGAAATCAGTCATACTGCTCCTTTAAGGTTTGGCTTAGGTTGTGTTCCTCGTTGAATCTACCCGCGTTTGTTTGCCACAGGTGTAAATTTTGATGGGTAGTTGCAAAATTTTCTGCATGGCCTGATTTGGTGTATTTTTTTCTTTTCTGTCTTGATTGTTTGCCTTGCCCTTTTCATTTTTTTTTTTTTTGGGTCACGAGTTTATAGATAGCTACTTTTGCCAATGTCAGCGGTTGTGTTGTTGTGCCTTATTTTTTTCTACTCTTTTTTGGCCCCACTATATATATATTTTTGGTCACGTGTCAAAGATTCATAACGATTCTCTGCACACTGAAAAATATGTCAATTCATTCTTCCATCATTTTCTTTGTTATTATTTGCTTGTACTTGCACAATAAAATATTACTTTTGATGAAATGTTACTATGTTACAGATTATGTTTTGTTTTGTCTTTTGTTTTGTGCCCCTGCTATGGCAGTATATTGGTGCATTGTTTGATTGATCTTGAAGATGATTTAGGTTTCATTCATTCTATCGATTTGAGTTTAAAATTTGAGTTTTATTACAGTAAAAAATTTTCAGAAACAGTCACATTTTACACTTTTGTTATAGTAAATTTTTTTTTTTTTTTACATAAAATCACATCTAAATTAGAATTAAAAACTCAAATCAATATATTAAATAGTACTTAATTATTCACTTATACGGCAAAGCTAAATCTCTTATTCACAACTTCACGGGTAATAAAGCAGGCTCGAATTATCAATTGCTATTTACGTGACCTTTACCTTTACAAACTCTCTCGTTTGCACCTTCATGGGTTAAAAAAAGGGACATTCTTCGGTATTTCAGTTACCATTTGATTAAAATCTTGTGGCTTGTAGGTGTCTAACAATAGATGTATTGCAGCTTTAAGTGCACTCACCTAATTTTTGTTTTGATCGTCTACTTTCTTTTTTTCATTATTTTTCCCTGATTTTGTTGGCTTCATAGTCAATAAACTTCTTTTCTTGCAATTGTAGTTGTTCTACACATAATATTCAAAGATAATTTGATATACTTTCTCACTTGTTATGATGTGTGCACGTGCATGATAATCAAATGAACCCTTATTATTTGAGCCGATAGCAGCACGCAGGGTACATTGGTGTCCTCAAAAGTATAGAAAGTTGGTACAAAACAGTGTTAAAACGGATAAAATCGGACCACAAATCAGTTTAAAATTAACAATCAAACATAATAAAAAAAAAAAATCGGAATTTCAGCCATGTGGAGCACATGTCAATGGGAGCATGTTGGAGCGGCAGACGGACAGAGGTTGCGCTTGGTGGGGCCTGCCACTTACTCGACTCAGCCAATGAACTTGTGCCACGTGTCATTGTTGTCAGGTCCACGTTTTGTGTCTTTTGATTGCACATTTGCAAGCTGTCAACTGGCGTCTCCTTCGATGCAACAGCTTGCATTCCACTCGTGTGGAACGCACCATATAAGCCAACCAATCACTTGTCAACATGTGGCGATTCCACTGAAGCGTGCCATACTAAATCATTTTCTTCTGCAAAAAAAAAAATAAATAAAGTTTTTCTTGTTGAATTTGGGGGAGAAATGGATGAAACGTTCATCTCTCTCCCCAAAAAACGAATTCTCTCTTGTTATTGGGTATAGATAAAAATGTTAAAGAAAAAAAGAAGATGAGAAGGGGAGGAGCTGTCATATGCCAGCATGAGAAGCTCTTTATGAGCACTATTGAAAATGGGATTCTTCTTTAGTAATAGGTACTAATTTTGATTAGCGTGTGAAAAAAAACACATAAATAAAAAGAATTGAAGATGAAATTGAGAAAAGATTTAAAGCAACAGACAAAAAAAATAAAGATAGGTAAAAAAATTTAAATTTATTTTGTTGTGTTTTAAATCAGTTATATTTTACTTTGCTTAAATTGTTTTCATTTAATCCGGTTTGGGATGTACTCCGGCCATCGCCTTCGGCCGGTCGCCAGCGGTAGGGGTGTTCATCGGGTTTTAACCGACAATTTCGGTTGGTTTTAAAACTAAACCGACAATGTCAGTTTTTAGAAATTTAAAACCGAAATTGAACTGAAGAATAATATCATCGGTCGGTTAACCAACTGATTTTTATCAGTTTTTATCGGTCGGCTTTCGGTTGGTTTCTTAAAAAAAATTTGTGAACTATTTTCTTCTTAAATTTTAACCATTCAAATATTTAATATTTAAATAATTAAAATTGAAAAGAAAAAATGGCTTAAAAGACAAAAGAACAAAGCCTAAAAGAATGTATCTTTAAGGACTAAGACTTTACATCGCATCTCAATTAGAAAACTTATTTATATTGAAGTTCATCATATTATTGAAGATGGACATTCAAAGGAAGTTAGATATCTCTAACTTGTAAGTTGTGATAGAGAAATAAAATACATAACCCTTTATATAGAATAGTTGAGGAAACACATTCTCATCTCTTTTCATTGTGAGACTTCCAAAAGTCTGATGTGCTTAATAGTCCCACATTGAAAAGTGATGAGAATGTCTTCCCTAAACTATTCTATATAAAGGGTTATGTAATTCATTTACCCATTACCACTTACAAGTTATAAAGATCTAACATCTTTTAAATGTCTATTTTCAATAATATGATGGGCTTATATTCACCATCTACAAGATTAGAAGTTTCAATATATGGATAATAACTTTTTTTTTTTAAACTGTTCAGTCAATTCGATTTAACCGATCACTTCAGCTAGCAAAATCGAAACCAAACCGCGCCATGAACCATGGATGGTCAGTCAACCGACCAAATTAGTCAGTTTGCTGACGTGGAACCAGATTTTTAGTTTTTTCAGTCGGTTTGGCAGTTCGGTGTTGGTCGGTTTCAGTTTTTTAGTTTTTTGAACAACCCTAGCCAGCGGTTCCCCATCGGAGCTCTGGCAGAAAACCACGAAGTCGGAGTTGTGCCTCCTATTGGAAAATAATGGCATCGAGTGCGCAGCGGAATTTAAAAATTTTAATCAACATCAAAGCCAAACAAGAACATGTTCATGATGCTATATAACATAAATACTAAAGATCTAAAACATACCTTTTAAGATTTCAGGAAACAGCACGTCTGACAGATCAAAGCGTTCCAAACAGCAACCGGAAGAGCCTCAACCAACTGGTCTTCTTTGCTATTCTCGTTTCCACGATCGGTGTGTGGGTGGGTACACTTCGTTTAATCTCCTCTTGGTATTCTTAATCTCCTTCCAATCACAAGAGAGCTAAAGAAAAATTGTTCTTGATGATTAAACAATTTTTCCTCTTGGAATCTCTTATCAATAGCCTCCAAAAAGTCTCTCAAGTGATCTACAGAGTAATGTGACTTAATAGGCTATTTATACTGTTTAGGAAGTCATACATCCGTAACAATTAGGTTTCCCAAAAATTTAATCGCACTCAGAGTCGATTTTGCCACATCAGCACGCGTTACGCGTTACAACCGGTCGACCGGAGACAGAGACGTTATAACTCACCGGTCGACCTGTCCTTCACAAACCGGTCTACCCACCGGTCAACCAGACCGGTCGACCGGACCGGTCGACCTGTGACCGGTCTACCCACCGGTCAACCTGTCTGCACTAACGAAAGTTGTTTTTCTAGTTTTTCAACATGGGAAACTTGCATAGAGCCTCAGTTTTGATTTAAGCAACCCAATAGAGAAATTGCCTGATCAAAACAGTCATATAATAGTCTTCCCATATTAAACAACTCTTAAAACAATAATTCAACCAATTTATCTAGAATTAATTTATCAATTAATTCACCCGATAAATCACTCATGAATTAACTTTGAACCTCTTTTACGAAAATAACACAAGTTACCAATATGTAAGAAATACACCGTATCGTTACAGGACATTAAGTGAGCTAGCAAAGGGACCCGATGGACATATATAAATCAAGCTCCTATAATCACAACGCTACTTGTAAACCAACAAGTCCGTCTCATGATTATAAAACTCTAGCGCTATTCCACTAAAAGCCTAGAGCTGCACTCTCGAGTTATATAGCGTATTTACAAAGCTCTAATTAGCTCTAGTCCATGACTCAATATATTAGTATATCATCCCCATAGGATATCCATAATCGACTTGAGGTCAAGTTCTGATTTACCTTCCCGATTACATTTATCTTATGTTCCATTATCAAACCATTGGAAAAACACTATTCATACTATTACAAACAGTAAACCATTAGATAACACAGAGTAGTCTAATGGTCGAGCGCTCGTATTTTCCAATCCACTGATAATGCATAAGAGGATATCATTGACTCTTTATAGGAGCTATGGATTCCACTATCTATGAATAACGAATCTACGCATACACGAGTCATATCCCCAATGCACCGGTAAGCGTACCTTTTCATAATGTCAGGATGTCTCCCTTTAGTACATCAAAGGATACAAGTCAAGTATACGGGTTCATCATCCATCTCAGGATTAAGATGACAACATATAATTCGTCAAAAGTGAATTGTTTTATTCAAACAGAATTATTAATTAAAACAATTCAACTTTGGTCCGACCCAATATAGATTTCACCTTTAGAAACTATATCAATGTCTCTACCCATGGAGTCCCACCTCCGAGGCCCAAGACAAGCTGTCTCCGCTAGGAAGTAGACAACATAACAATCTTAACATGAATAAAGCGCCCAACTTTATTCCCTCGATTATGGATCATATGATTTAGACTATCATCTTTAGATTCTAGTCTTCCGCATGTTTTTCACATTACATGCATGACCTAAAGATTTAGAATGACAGTCTCAGAATTTCAGTTTTCATATCATACATTCAACTGATATGAACATAAAGGGAGCAATACATAGATATATGAAATAAATAAATCTGTATTAATAGTCAAAATGTCTCAATGAACATTGTTACATTTATTCCTAAGGGCATAAACACTAACAATCTCTGACTTGCACTTAAGTGAGTAAATGTGACATTCTACGCATACCCATGGCCTTGACATGCTTCTCGAGGACCTTAGCTGACAGGGCCTTCATGACGGGTCAGCCATATTGTCCTCCGACGCGATCTTGCATATTTCCACATGCCCTTCTTCAATAAAGCTTCTTATCACGTGATGCTTCCTGTCTTTGTGCTTACTCATTTTCTGATATCTTGGTTCTTTGGTGTTAGCTATTGCCGCACTGTTATCACAGTATAGTCTCAATGGCTTATCCACACCAGGTACTACTTCAAGATCCATCAGAAATTTGCGGAGCCACACTAGTTCTTTTGAAGCATCACTAGCTGCCACATACTCAACTTCCATCGTTGAGTCAGAAGTGCAAGTTTGCTTGACACTCCTCCAAATGACAGAACTACCTCCCAGAGTATAGACAGAACTCGAAGTCAATTTCCTAGAATCCAAACAGGATTGAAAATCTGAATCTATATATCCTAGAGGTGCCAAATCCTCCCCGAAATATATCAGCCTATAATTTCTAGTCCTTCGAAGATACATGAATATATGCTTGACCACTAGCCTGTGGTTAGGTCCTAGATTCAACTGATATCGACTTACAATTCCGAGCGCATGGCAAATATCCGGTCGAGTACAAAGCATTGCATACATGAGGCTCCCGACCGCCAAAGCATAAGGTACCTTTGCCATGTATTCTCTTTCCTTAGATGTCTTGGGACAATCACTGTTTGAAAGAGTAATTCCATAACTAGATGGTTGCCCACCTTTCTTAGAATTCTGCATTGCATACTTCTTGAGAATTTTATCTATGTATGAAGCCTGAGAGAGAGCTATCATTTTGTTCTTTCGATCTCTTAAGATTCGAATGCCTAGAACATAATTAGCTTCTCCTAAGTCCTTCATGTCAAACTGTTTGGTAAGCCAAACTTTGACTGATGAAAAAGCCCCTACATCATTGCCAATAAGTAGAATATCATCAACATATAACAGTAGAAAAACCACTTTCCCATCTTGAATATGTTTATAAACACAAGGTTCATCCATATTCTGTTGGGATCCAAAAGTCTTGACCACTTGGTCAAATCTTTTGTTCCAAGAACGGGAAGCTTGTTTTAATCCATAAATGGATTTCAACAACTTGCAAACTTTTCCCTCTTGACCCTTAGCCCCAAAGCCTTCTGGTTGTACCATATAGATACTCTCCTCAAGATGGCCGTTCAAGAACGCCGTCGTGACATCCATTTGCCAGATCTCGTAGTCGAGAGCAGCCGCAATGGATAAGAGAATGCGGATGGACTTAAGCATGGCTACAGGCGAAAAGGTTTCCTCGTAGTCGATTCCTTCCTTTTGCGTGTATCCCTTAGCTACCAGTCTAGCCTTATAGGTTTTGACCTTTCCTTCTGCATTTTTCTTTCTCTTGTAGACCCATTTACACCAAATGGGCTTAATCCCATCGGGAAGATCTACAAGTTCCCAGACTAGATTAAAATCCATCGATTTCATCTCAGCTTTCATGGCTTCTGTCCAGAGGTTTGCATCAACATCCTCCATAGCTTCTTTGTAAGTATAAGGATCTCTGTCATGTTCCAGAGATTCTGCCAAAAAAGTTTCCCCATTAGCCATGAATCTCTCAGGTTCATGTCTGATCCTCCCACTACGCCGAAGCCCCTTAGTTTGTTGTTGGGTTTCCTCTTCTACTCTGATTGGATCAGTTTCCAAAGGAACAGTTGGTATGACTAAGTGACCCGACATTTCCTCAAGCACTATTTTGCTACAAGGCTTAAAGTCGTTCATGTAACTTTCCTCAAGGAATGTTGCTTTCGTTGTAACCACGACTTTATTTTCCTTGGGAATATAGAAATAACCCCCTTTCTTCCCTCTCGGATAACCTACAAAAATGCATACTTCTGAACGGGCTTCCAACTTGTTCGCTTCCTTGTCCAGGACATGTGCAGGACACCCCCATATGCGAATATGGTTCAAGGATGTCTTCCTGCCCGTCCACAACTCGTGAGGAGTTTTAGGAACCGACTTTGTTGACACGTTGTTCAGAAGATAACATGCAGTTTGTAAAGCATATCCCCAGAAAGATATAGGCAATGTCGAATAACTCATCATGGATCGTACCATGTCCAACAAGGTTCTATTTCTTCTCTCAGCTACACCATTATGCTGTGGAGTGCCAGGTGCAGTTAAATGGGATAGAATCCCATTCTCTAATAAGTATCCGGTGAACTCAACAGAGAGGTATTCTCCACCTCGATCGGATCGAAGTGTCTTTATGGGTTTACCCAGTTGCTTTTCCACTTCGGCCCGAAACTCCCTGAATTTATCAAAAGTTTCGCTTTTGTGATGCAATAGGTACACATAACCATATCTTGAGTAATCGTCAATAAAAGTGACGTAATACTCATACCCTCCTCTTGCCTTGATGTTCATGGGACCACAAACAGCACTATGCACAAGTTCAAGAACACCTTCGGCCCTATTGCCTTTAGACCCAAATGGTCTTTTGGTCATTTTGCCCTCCAAACAAGATTCACATTGGGGTAAGGGCTCAACCTTTAAAGAACTTAAAGGTCCATCCTTTACCAACCTCTGTATCCTGTTAAGGCTAATGTGACCAAGTCGCAAATGCCAAAGATATGTCTCATTAGAGTGAGAAGTTTTAAGCCTTTTAGAGTTATTAACAACTTCAGTGTTTAGCAGTGAGTCCATCTTTGGTTTGATAAAATATAGATTATTGTGCATCCATCCATCACAGATAAAAGACTTGTTTTTACGAATCACAACTTTATTATTAAAAGAAACTGAATAAGAATCTTTAAATAAATAAGCAACAGAAATAAGATTCCTCTTAAACTGAGGAACATAAAAACAGTCTCGCAAAAATAAACTCCTATAACTATCAAAATAAAGATGGACGTCTCCCACTGCTTCAGCCAACACTAGTGTTCCATCGCCAATCCTCAACGTGAAGCTTTCATTTAGAAGACTTCTCGTTTGCTTGAACCCCTGCAGAGAAACACATACATGATTAGTTGCTCCAGAATCTATGACCCAGTTGTCACTGGATTCCTAAACTAGACATGCTTCCACAATCAAAAGATCACACTCACCTCCTTTGCCTTTAACGGCTAGGTAGTCTTTGCAATTCTTCTTCATGTGCCCCACCTTCCCGCAATGAAAGCCTTTAAGCTTGTTCGGGTTCCTCTTCTTCTTGTTCTTGCCCTTGTTTGGCGGAACTGAAGAACTCTCCTTCTTAGCTACTTGCTTCTTCTTTCCATTCCCTGAAGGGGGTTTGGAAGAAGATGCCTCAGCAAAGTTGGCTTCCACAATAGGCGACCCCTTGATCATCCGCTCGAACTTTTGGAGTTCTTGCATCAACTCTGTCAAGGTTATATTCTGTCTAGCGCTCAAATTGAACGTTGCCCTAAACGGAATATATTCCTTCGACAAAGTCTCAAAGATCATGGTCAGTTGAGACTCAGCATCGATGTCGGCCCCATTGGTCTGAACTTCAGCCAAATAGCCCATCACCTTCAGCATATGTTCCTTTATGGAAGACCCAGCCTTCTGTCTGTAGTTAATAAGGTTGCTAAGGGCTTCCCGACGTTTTTCAGTGGCTTGGCCACCGAACATGTCCTCAAGATTATCCATAATTTGACGAGCAGTTATGTAATCTTCATGTTGTACTTGTAGCACAGTGGACATGCTCGCCATCATATAACAGCGAGCCATATCGTCAGAGTCCTTCCAGCGTTGATACGCTACGAAAACCTCATTAGGAGCATCAACAGGTGGCTCCGGAGGACAAGGTGTGTTCAGTACGAAATTTAGTTTCTCAAAGGTTAGGACGATCTGTAGGTTCCTTTTCCAATCGGTAAAATTCTCGCCAGTTAAGTTGTGTTTATTAAGTATCGATGATAATGCGCTAGAAGACATTTTGATCTACAATAAACATTCATATATCTAGTATAAGCAAACTTGCATAAACATTTAGTAATCAACCATATATACATGTTATAATGCAACAAATATGTTTGTGTGTCAAAACCTTGAAAAAATCACAACCTTACAACGATAATTCCCAACTCAAAATTTTGTAAGTCTCCGAGGGGAGATCATGTAAAATTTAATTGGGAACACGGATCCCCTCCGATCAATATATACCATCCGGATCAATCTCTGTCCAGCATATATTGATAATCGTTTTCTTTAGCCATTAATTTAATTATCAGAGCTCCTAGGGGAGATTAATAATTAAATTAATCTTGAGTGTATAACCATCGTTTCAACTATTTGATCCATATATTACAATTGTCACCTAGGGGTGTACAACCATAAAAATATGCTCAAATAAGTTATCCTCTCGGAGATCCACACCGGTACATAATGAATCCCTTCCTAGGGGTCGGTATCACCATGTGTTACCTGCGGACCAACGATGAAGGCCATGGGTCTTTTCTTCAAAAAACCCTCACCCACTCAATATTTTGGAAAACAAGGTTTTATGTCAAGAAATATGCATGAACAATTTTAATGAGCGGCACTTCCTATTCTATATGACAGTTATCACATATATAGCAAATCATATTATATGCAATCATACAAAGAAATTAAGCTAGGCAACAAGCATAATAATAATAATAACCGTAACATTATGGTTCCATCCTAGAGAAAAGAAAGAAATTAAAGATTACAAAGAATAATCGAAACATATATCGATTCTTCATCTTGAATCTTCTCGGTTGTCCTTGAATTCTTCATCACAATCTAATTCCGGTTATCATAAAATTATTTTCCATGTTTTCTTGAAAAAAATCTCAAAAAAACTGCAAAAGCGTATACTGTCCCGTTAGGTCCGATCGACCAGAGACAGAGTAGTTATACTCTACCGGTCGACCGGTGAGGTCGACCAGTGCCCGTGCGACAGTAACTCAGATTTTCAGAAATCAAAGCAGTTTTTCAATTTATTCAGAAACACAAAACAATTTTATAAACCAAGGAAAAATTAGATACCTTCATCTCCTTCATCTTCAATCTCCTCCAAGAATTTTACATAAAAAATTCCTATACCGTTTTTCGGTTTACAAAATTTCTACTAGAGAAAATAAAATAAACCCTAACGGCGATGATAGGCCGCATATCTAATTACATTGCAAGGAACAAATTCCTATACAACCATTCTAAACTCTAAGGAACCATAACCGGTAAAAATTAAATAATAAATAATCATTGATAATTTATAAATGATAACCAATAATAATTATTTAATCATTCATTCACCATATATTCATGACAACAACATAATATAGAAAACCTAGAGTGTCATCTCTCTAAAATATCAATTCAAGCATAAAAGAGATATTTTTAGATCACAAATCTATGTACATAGCATAATCATGAACAAATAACCATGGCTCTGATACCAATTGTTGGAAAATTAATGGCATCGAGTGCGCAGCGGAATTTAAAAAATTATAATCAATGTCAAAGCCAAACAAGAACATGTTCATGATGCTATATAACATAAATACTAAAGATCTAAAACATACCTTTTAAGATTTCAGGAAACAGCACGTCTGACAGATCAAAGCGTTCCAAACAGCAACCGGAAGAGCCTCAACCAACTGGTCTTCTTTGCTATTCTCGTTTCCACGATCAGTGTGCGGGTGGGCACACTTCGTTTAATCTCCTCTTGGTATTCTTAATCTCCTTCCAATCACAAGAGAGCCAAAGAAAAATTGTTCTTGATAATTAAACAATTTTTCCTCTTGGAATCTCTTATCAATAG
This sequence comes from Morus indica, assembly GCA_029231665.1. NCBI lineage: Eukaryota > Viridiplantae > Streptophyta > Magnoliopsida > Rosales > Moraceae > Morus > Morus indica. Next base: position 3,808,612 of record JACAGA010000022.1, read on the forward strand.
CCTCCAAAAAGTCTCTCAAGTGATCTATCTGAGTAAAGTGACTTAATAGGCTATTTATATTATTTAGGAAGTCATACTTCCGTAACAATTAGGTTTCCCAAAGATTTAATCGCACTCAGAGTCGATTTTGCCACATCAGCACGTGTTACGCGTTACAACCGGTCGACCGGAGATAGAGACGTTATAACTCACCGGTCGACCGGTCCTTCACAAACCGGTCTACCCACCAGTCGACCGGACCGGTCGACCTGTGACCGGTCTACCCACCGGTCAACCTGTCTGCACTGACGAAAGTTGTGTTCTAGTTTTTCAACATGGGAAACTTGCATAGAGCCTCAGTTTTGATTCAAGCAACCCAATAGAGAAATTGCCTGATCAAAACAGTCATATAATAGTCTTCCCATATTAAACAACTCTTAAAACAATAATTCAACCAATTTATCTAGAATTAATTTATCAAGTAATTCACCCGATAAATCACTCATGAATTAACTTTGAACCTCTTTTACGGAAATAACACAAGTTACCAATATGTAGGAAATACACCGTATCGTTACAGGAAATTAAGTGAGCTAGCAAAGGGACCCGATGGAGATATATAAATCAAGCTCCTATAATCACAACGCTACTTGTAAACCAACAAGTCCGTCTCATGATTATAAAACTCTAGCGCTATTCCACTAAAAGCCTAGAGCTGCACTCTCGATTCATATAGCGTATTTACAAAGCTCTAATTAGCTATAGTCCATGACTCAATATATTAGTATATCATCCCCATAGGATATCCATAATCGACTTGAGGTCAAGTTCTGTTTTACCTTCCCGATTACATTTATCTTATGTTCCATTATCAAACCATTGGAAAAACACTATTCATACTATTACAAACAGTAAACCATTAGATAACACAGAGTAGTCTAATGGCCGAGCGCTTGTATTTTCCAATCCACTGATAATGCATAAGAGGATATCATTGACTCTTTATAGGAGCTATGGATTCCACTATCTATGAATAACGAATCTACGCATACACGAGTCATATCCTCAATGCACCGGCAAGCGTACCTTTACATAATGTCAGGATGTCTCCCTTTAGTACATCAAAGGATACAAGTCAAGTATACGGGTTCATCATCCATCTCAAGATTAAGATGACAACATATAATTCGTCAAAAGTGAATTGTTTTATTCAAACAGAATTATTAATTAAATCAATTCATCTCTGGTCCGATCCAATATAGATTTCACCATTAGAAACTATATCAATGTCTCTACTCATGGAGTCCCACCTCCGACGACCAAGACAAGCCGTCTCCGTTTGGAAGTAGACAACATAACAATCTTAACATGAATAAAGCGCCCAACTTTATTCCCTCGATTGTGGATCATAAGATTCAGACTATCATCTTTAGATTCTTGTCTTCCGCATGTTCTTCACATTACATGCATGATCTAAAGATTTAGAATGACAGTCTTAGACTTTCTGTTTGCTTATCATACATTCAACTATTATGAACATAAAGAGGACAATACATAGATATATGAAATAAACAAATCTTTATTAATAGTCAAAATGTCTCGAAGAAAATTGTTACATTTATTCCTAAGGGCATAAACGCTAACAGTGACAACAGTGGAGCGGTGGCTAATTCGAAGGAACCTAGAAGCCATAAGAGTGCGAAACATATATAAAGGAAATATCATCTGATTAGAGACATTGTGGATAGAGGCGATGCAGGGGTTCTAAAGATCACCTCAGAGGACAACCTTGCTGACCCGTTCACCAAGACATTGCCATTGAATGTATTTCATCGGCACTTAGATGGATTTGGGATTAGAGACATGACACACCTGCTTTAGGACAAGTGGGAGATTGTTGGGAATAATATCCTAGAAACATGAGATGTAAAAGGATATTTATTATTTATTTAATAAAAGAGTTTATTCATCATTTTATGTGCATATATTTATGAATATTTTATGAATATCAAATAAAATTCATTGATTATTTATGTAACCTTAAACATGATATATAAGTGTTGTATACGAGAGGATAATGTTTAAGGATAATAATCAAAAGTAATTGTTCATAATGAATTTAATTAAAGTTCAGAATCTTTAATTAAAACATTATTAATACATGTCATTCCCATTTAGAATGGAACGGTGTTATCCGCACTGTTAATATGGCGAGATATTGAATGAGTGTATTTTGCATAATGAGATTATGTGGAACATGAACGCAGACACAATATAAATTTCTAATAATTTTCGTTAAGCATAGAAATTCTAATTGAGTCTACCGATGGTCATATATAGGATGATCTTAATCCTGAGTTCTTAACAAACTCCTATTTATGGATTTATGTCTTTTGATTTACTCGGTACGGATTCTGAGACCCTGAATCCTATTCCTTGTATTTTGGAGACATAATGAAATAGGTAGCTGGGAATGTTATTATACGAGATGGAATCCATTCCTTCTTGAGAAAGAAGCAGATAAATAATTCTCTTGAGTGTTGATTCGGTACTTGGATTAGTAAGAGCGCTCTGGTTCATGAATGTGTTTTATGAATCACTATCCATTAGAGAATCAATGGTACTCAAGGATAAAGATGTAATTAGAGAGGTTAACGGATTCTACCTGACTCTAATTATGAATTATTTATGGAGGATTGATCTATATGTAATGACTATATCAAATGGACACTTCGCAGTTTAGAAGTAATTTATGTCTATAATTTCGAGAGTGCAATTCCAAGTTTATAGTGGAGTAACTATTGGAATTAATAGAATTAATTAATTAATTAAAGTGTTTAATTAATTATTAATTTTATTGGAGCTCAGAATTATAGGTCCATTAGTTCCCGCGTCGTCCTTGTAATTCTACCAGACACAAAGGGCAAAATGGGAATTTTAGAATTACGGAATTCTAAAATTAAATACTCGAAAAATAATTAATTGAGAATTAATTATTATTTAAATTTGAATTTGAACATATCTAGATTATCCATTTAAACTTATTTGATAAGTTGTTTAATTTAGAATTCAAATTAATTTAAGTTTGACTTAAATTCGAATTTGAATCTGAATTAAAATTGGACTACTGGAAAAAGGATAAAATCTCTTCATTCCCTATCTGATATAGGCGCCACACACACATGGATAAATCCCTTGTTGGGAATAGTGTCCTGAAAGCATGAGATGTAAAAGGATATTTATTATTTATTTAATAAAATAATTTATTCATCATTTTATGTGCATATATTTATGAATATTTTATGAATATCAAATAAAATTCCTTGATTATTTATGTAACCTTAAACATGGTATATAAGTGTTATATACGAGAGGATAATGTTTAAGGATAATAATCAAAAGTAACTGTTCATAATGAATTTAATTAAAGTTCGGAATCTTTAATTAAAACATTATTAATACATGTCATTCCCATTTAGAATGGAACGGTGTTATCCGCACTGTTAATATGGCGAGATATTGAATGAGTGTATTTCGCATAATGAGATTATGTGGAACATGGACGCAGACACAATATGAATTTCTAATAATTTCCGTTAAGCATAGAAATTCTAATTGAGTCTACCGATGGTCATATATAGAATGATCTTAATCCTGAGTTCTTAACAAACTCCTATTTATGGATTTATGTCTTTTGATTTACTCGGTACGGATTCCGAGACCCTGAATCCTATTCCTTGTATTTTGGAGACATAATGAAATAGGTAGCTGGGAATGTTATTATACGAGATGGAATCCATTCCTTCTTGAGAAAGAAGCAGATAAATAATTCTCTTGAGTGTTGATTCGGTACTTGGATTAGTAAGAGCGCTCTGGTTCATGAATTTGTTTTATGAATCACTATCCATTAGAGAATCAATGGTACTCAAGGATAAAGATGTAATTAGAGAGGTTAACGGATTCTACCTGACTCTAATTATGAATTATTTATGGAGGATCGATCTATATGCAATGACTATATCAAATGGACACTTCACAGTTTAGAAGTAATTAATGTCTATAATTCCGAGAGTGCAATTCCAAGTTTATAGTGGAGTAACTATTGGAATTAATAGAATTAATTAATTAATTAAAGTGTTTAATTAATTATTAATTTTATTGGAGCTCAGAATTATAGGTCCATTAGTCCCCGCGTCGTCCTTGTAATTCTACCAGACACAAAGGGCAAAATGGGAATTTTAGAATTACGGAATTCTAAAATTAAATACTCGAAGAATAATTAATTGAGAATTAATTATTATTTAAATAATGAGATTATTTAAATTTGAATTTGAACATATCTAGATTTATCCATTTAAACTTATTTGATAAGTTGTTCAATTTAGAATTCAAATTAATTTAAGTTTGACTTAAATTCGAATTTGAATCTGAATTAAAATTGGACTACTGGATAATGGATAAAATATCTTCCTTCCTTATCTTATTTAGGTGCCACACACCTAAGGGATAAGGGGAAGGGATTTTTTGTTCCAAATTCAAAATTGGAGATAAGGATTTGATCCTATTTTGAAGTTTGACTTCTTCTCTTTAAATATGAGATAAATGAAAAATTGTGAGACAATTTTTTGAAACACTTTCAGCCCTAGTTTCCCTAGTGTGGCCGAAATTTCTCATAGCTAAGAGAGAGAAAATATTTTTCTCCAAAAAAAATTCCACATCGTGCATGCGTTGGTGTTTGTGGAAACTCGAGTGTTTTAGAAACCGTTTTGTCTCACGTGTGCCCACACACACGTCTAAGTGGAATCAAGGAATTGACGTGGAAGACTTTGGTGTTCTAAACAAAAGAGCTTGGATCTAGGACTGTTCGTGGTCAAAGAAAATCAAGATATCATCCGAGTCGGCTACAAGGTATTTTTTCGGTTGATCCTTGAATCTTATAAATTAATGAGATTAATTTATTGGTGCATAAATTAATATAATCTATAGAGTATCTCAAAAGTTTTATGAAAATTTTTGTTATACACGATCCGCTATTCCGCTGCGTTTCTGCCGCCGAATTCGATTCGGCAACCAACATCCCTAGGGTGGCCGGCCACTTAAAGGATAAGGGGAAGGGATTTTTTGTTCTAAATTCAAAATTGGAGATAAGGATTTGATTCTATTTTGAAGTTTGACTTCTACTCTTTAAATATGAGAAAGATAGAAAATTGTAGACATAATTTTTGAAACATTATTCAGCCCTAAAGTGTTGGTGGCCGGAATTCTCATAGCAAGAAAAAATAGAGCAAAAGTTTTTTCTCTAAAAATTCCACATCGTGCATGCGTTGGTGTTTGTGAAAATTCGAGTGTTTAAGAAACATGTTTTTGTCTCACGTGTGCCCACACACACGTCTACGTGAAATCAAGGAATTGACGTGGAAGACTTTGGTATTCTAAACACAAAGCTTGGAGCAAGGACTTTTTGTGGTCAAAGAATTCAAGTTATCATCCGAGTCGGCTTCCAGGTATTTTTTTCGGTTGATTCTTTAACTATATAAATTAATGTGATTAATTTATTCATGCATAAATTTTCAAACACATTATGGTTAAATTTTCAAACACATTATGTTAAGTTATCATGCGTTAGTCTGATGTGCTTAAATTTTCAAACACATTAGACTTTTAATAATCTTACATTGAAAAGAGATGAGAATCTCTTCCCTCAACTATTCTATATAAATGATTATGTATTTCATTTATCCACCACAACTTACAAGTTAGAGATATCTAACATCTTTTAAACGTCTATCTTCAATAATATGGCGAACTCTGTGATGGACTCTGTGGTAATGGTGGTTCTTAGCGGTGGAAAGGGAGGAGGCGGTGGTAATGGAAGGAGAGAATTTAGGGTTTGTAAAAACGGCGGTCACCATGTACGGACGAAAAGAAATCTTTACGAATATGCGGACAAAATTTACGATGAAAAGTCAGAGAAAAAAAACCCTAAGGTGAGAAGAGAAGTGGAGCACTATTTAAAATGAGATTCTTCTTCAGTAATATGTATTGATTTTGATTAGTGTGTGAAAAAAATACATAAATAAAAAGAATTGAAGATGAAAGCGAGAAAAGATTTAAGGCAAAAGATAAGAAAAAAAATGAAGATAGGCAAAAAAAATTTTAATTTAATTTGTTGTGTTTTAAATCAGTTATATTACTTTGTTTAAATTGTTTTCATTTAATTCTATGGTAAATAATAATAGATAATTGATAAATAATAATAGATAAAAAGATAATTGATATATAAATTTTGTTGCTTCTGTTCGGTAAGAAAGAAAGCAAAGGCCAAAGAGGAAAAAAAATGAGCAGCAGCGAGAAAGCCATAAACGCAGTTTTCTACGCGGAGACGTACCATCCGATCCAAGCCGGAAGCATCGACGGCACCGACTTCCTCCCTCACGACAACGCCGTCTACCGCGCCCATCTCTGCTCCTCCGCCTCTCTCTGTATACATACATCGTCGTTTCTCTCTAAACATCGTCGTTTCTCTCCTTCCTTTACCTGAAATGATTGGAAAAGAAAATTCTTTTGTAGATGACCCTCTCGGCGATCCCAACCTCGTCGGCGACCCTTACTGCACTCTCTTCGTCGCCCGCCTTTCTCACCACACCACAGAGCACACGCTTCGCAAGGTTTTTATTTTATTTTATTTTTTTTCTGTTTGGTTTCCGAGAAAATCCTTTGTTCCTGCTCATTTACTTTACTTTACTGGAAAATGAATATATATATATATATATTTTGCTTCGTTTAGTAAATTAATTAACTAATTTTATTCGGCAGGCTATGAGAAAGTACGGTCGGGTGAAGAATTTGCGCTTACTTAGGCACATTGGTAATTTTCCTTTTCACATTCCTTATTTATTTATTTATTTATTTGTTTGTTTATTCACTTAAAAAGATTTTATTTGCTATGTTTTTGTTGTTCAAGCTTTGCATAATCATGAACAGAACAATAATATGAATACATCTATGGTTTTAAAAGGGGACAGTTTCAACATGATTTGTAAAACAGGTGTCACGTTCTTGAAAACAGAGGATGAGTTTTTGTTACAAACCCATCAAAGCATTTAAGACTTTTATCTGAAATTTGAAGAGTCTGGTTTTTTTTTTCTCACTCTAAGCTACATTTTAATTAACTTGGATTACTATCATTTCTTATTGAATAAGTTACAATTCTGGGTTTCTTTTTCTTCTTCTTTTTTTTTTTTTTTTTTTTTTTGTGTGGATTTCTTATGTGAAGAAATTTTAGAAGTGCGTAACTCCTTCAGGCATGGTTTTGTCAATTCTTTGTTTTATACCAATCCTATTCGGGCTGTGGTTATGGTTGATACTTAATTTGTTAAAAGAGTTTTACATAATTGGCGCTGAGTTTACTAATAGGATCTCAATTCTCAACAGTAAGTATAATTAGTAATAAGATTTATGGAATTCTTTCCTTTTAAAACCATTTTAGCATTGAGGAATGAGGATTCTTATTTGTTTTACGCGTTTCAGTAACTGGTGCCTCGCGTGGTTATGCTTTTGTTGAGTTTGAAACAGAAAGGGAGATGCTGCGTGCCTATAAGGTGCTGGATAAGTCTTTTCTTATATGAATATGATCATTTCTTTTTTCTTTTCATTTTTTAGGATGTTGTTATCTTTTCTTTTGTTTTCTTGGGATTTTGTGTTGTGAAAAAGAGATATTATCGTGTTCTCTTCTAGTTAAGGTGGTGGAGTTAGTGCAATATATATTTATTTTTGCCTGAAGAAAGTTGGTGGTGCCTTTTATCAGCGTGGACTGTACGCGCAATACAGAAAAATAACTTCTTCTGTTGGTGATAAGATTATGAGAAAAGAAATATTTTGTTTAAAAAAAAAAAAAAATTACAAATACTAGATGCTTTATCTAAGCATCTCTCTGGTGTGATCTTTTAGCCTCAGGAAACTTGCATTAACATGGTGTGATGTCACTGGTGGCCTTAGCTTCAATGAAGAATAACAGACCAAATTTTTAATCAATTGAAAGTCAGAGAATCAAAATCGTTTAATGTTCTATGGTTAGATTGTCAATGAAATTTTTTAATTTGGGAGTGAAAAATAAACCAATGTTTGTAGAATTTTGAGTCTCTTCAAGTTTTGGAACATTTAGGAGTATTTATGATAGAATTAATGTTAAAATCTATATGCAACTCTATTAGCTTCAGAAGTGCCTACTAGGCCCCTGTGGAGATATTTTATCATCTACTTAAACTAGCAAGTGTCCTAGATATTGAAAGGAAAAAAAAAAGAATAAACTTTTGAGTGGAAAAGGCTAATCCTAATTTAATACCTTGTATGGTAAATGTAAAAGTTTTAGGAAGCTAAAGTTGAGTTCATTTTCATTGGATTGTGACTAAAGTGCAAAACTGGACTTTACTATTAGCACGAGACTGAGATATTGAGTCAAATTATTGACAATTTTTTTAAGGACTGAGAATTTTAAAGATATCCCCTGTTTGTATTCCTCTAAAGGTGTGAATAGCCTTGATATTGATTTTTCTTGTTTACTTATAGGACGCTCATCATTCAGTTATTGATGATTGTGAAATTATAGTTGATTACAACAGACAACAGTTGATGCCTGGCTGGATTCCTCGAAGGTTAGGTCAGTTTGTATTCTCATCATTTAGAAATCTACTCCCACATAGAGCGAATTTGTGTTGATTTTGCTATCTTTTGACAGGAGGGGGTCTTGGTGGTAAGAAGGAATCTGGACAGCTTCGTTTTGGAGGACGGGAAAGGCCATTTCGAGCACCATTGTATGCATTACTTCAATCTCATGTGCATATTTTACTCAGACTATTCTTGATTCCTGAAATAATTAAATTGTAGTCATATGATATTCTTCACTTCCCTTCGTTTCTGAACTATTTGGACAAAAAGGAAATCATGAAATAAAGCGGTCAGAGCTTTGCTGTATGCCATAATCTAGGAATATAGTGAAGGATAAGGTGAATTTTGAAGTAGGTGGTGCCATGATGGAATTTTGTTCCTTTTGTCTTGTTTTTACAAAACAACGAGATTATAATGCATACAATATACATCTTAGGAGAATCAGATCCACTGGCATTCAGGATAGGATGTAGACAGAAACATTCTATAGCAACTTTGGGCATTGTTATAGCTATTGCTTTGTTGGTAGCCAGCACAATGCATTAGAAGTACTCTCTAGGAGGAGGGAAAATCGGGAAACTTTTAACTTGTAAGGTTCAAAAGTTCTTTTCTTTGATTTTTTGCCTGAGTTGTCTTGCAAACATATAGGTCATTCATATTACAACTTTCGATATGCCTAAAGTTCCCAAAACCTACAAGTGTGCTCGATTTTAAACTGGTCCCCGCGGAACACTATAATGTTTGGGAAGCATGAAACTCGCGGTTACTTACCAGGTAGGTGGCCTTGAGCTAGTAGACCCGAGGCTGTAGGATCTCAGCAAACCATGAACTTGATTGCTAAGCTCGCCCTCAAGTTTGGCAAGGCTAAAAGTCTTGCAGCAATTAGAAAGGCTTCTGGGCATTTTGTTTGGATTGAACCACGAGCAGTCTATTCAATCTTTGAGACTTTAAAACAACTGAAGTTGGTCTGGATTTAGCGTTGAGACATTTTTAGGGGTTTGAACTTTGAAGTCACCTTCATCATTTGATGTTTTAGGATCATTATTATTATCATTGTCCTTATCATTTCTCGCAAGGATCAGTTACCTTTATGCCTTAAACATGCATTTGTCCTATTTTCTCATTCAATCTTAATAAACAACTTGATGATGTTGGGTATGAATTGTTGATTTGGAACTTTGTTGAATTTGAGTAAATAGTTTAAAGCCCTATTGTTTAGCAACTTATCAGAGCACTGAGAATTTGCCACTTCCAGTTTTTAGCTGTTTGAATTAGTGAAATAAGTGCCTCAAGCGTAAGAAAAATGCAATAAGATTAATACCTTCTGCTGTCTTTTGACTCTTTTCTTTTTTACCCAAAAGAAAAAAAGAAAAAATATTCGACTGTTTATTCTATAGAAATTAACTGATTCCACTCCCCTTTTATGTATTTAGACGACCAATCCCATATAACGATTTGAAAAGGCTCGGCATTCCACCTCCACCGGAAGGAAAATACATGTCTCGGCATCAGGTATTTTTCCTCTCACTTCTTTTGCCATATAAATCTTCTAGAACATTAATTGGATAATTTATCTGCATTTGCTACTTACTTGCTAAGGGATCAATGGTCATAATATTAAACACCAGTTTGTTGAACTCCGACCCGTGCCAGTCTCTGTATCTTGATGTAGGTAATTTCTATAATTTGATTCCTTGGCCTTCAAGAAAATCCTTAAAATTGTGTCATTTGAAAGAATTTTTAATGGTCATGACTAAAATTGCTTATCCTTGTCCAAATACGCACGATCTTGGAGTCGGGTCATGGATTCAATAACCAGTTTACGTATAGCGGAAAAAAATTATTGAGAAGAAGGGATCAAAGATACATTTAAGAGGAATTCTGACGTTTTTTAGAGGGAGAAAGATGTGGAATACTGCTGTAGTGGTATTGTATTGGGGAATTTGGTTAGAAACGAAAAAGAGGATTTTTGGCAATGTAGAAAGCAAGGCCAGCGATCTGTGGGGGAAAAAATGAAGTAATGTAGGTATACTCCTTTGTTGATTTGTCTTCGTAGTTTTTTCTCTTTCTTAATTCTTATCCAGTAAATTCTTTATGATTTTTTCAAGTAATGTTTCTTTTTTGGAGGGAAAAAACCTTAAAATTCAAACTTGAAAGCCACAAATTACCATTTATGCCCGAATTCACTTATTTATTGGTGCAGGTCCCATCCCCGCCTAGAAGAGAAAGGAGCTTGGAAGACAGAGAAGAAGAAAGCTCTCATAGGAGCAGGTCCGCGGATAGGGACGGACAAACTCGCAAAAGCAGTCCTGCAGACAGTCGCAAGAGGAGATCTATGGACAACCGGGAGGAGCGCTCTAATAGGAGCTCGGTGGCGCAAGGGAAAGACTACATTGAAAGGACTTCCATGGAAAGGGATGGTTGCTCCTCCATTTCTGTCAAGAGGGAGGAACGCCATCACAAGAGGAAGTCTATGGACAAGGAAGACCACTCTCACAAAATGAGCTACAAGGATGGGGATGAAAAACATACTCGCAGGCGACATGAATCCGGTCGGCGTGAGTGAGGGTGTTGTGGCAATGGAATGAGGTATCGAGGGCCGATGAGAGGCGATAAGAGTGCAATTTGAGTGGCAAGGATAACTGATACTTTTAAATTTAGGAATTTAACCTAAGATATTGTAAATTTTCAGGAAAAGTGGTCTTCCTTTTTAATGTAAAAATCTTTGATTTATGGACATCTCATTCTCTTGATAGTAAGATATTAAATGTCATGTTCTTGAATTTTATATTTAATTTGACGCAATGCACTTTAAATGTAAATGATATAATAAGATTTTTTTTCCCCTTAGTGTACAGGGTATAGCAAAAGCCTCCGTAGTGAAGATTCTCCTACTCCAACTCCGTCTATCTCTTCTCTAGTTCTTTTTAAAACCCATGTCTTTGCTTTTAACATTTATTGAGAAATGTTAGTTTCATTTTTCTGTTACTTTTTTAACATTTTTTACAATTATTGATTGATAAGTGGAATTCATTAATATAATATATTATTATTTAAATAAAAAATGAAATAGCAAAGTTTGGAGATGATAATTTTACTCGTCAATTCATTTATCCACATGGACTTGCATTAAACGGTCCGGATTGTTAATAGGTTAAAATTTTAACCTATCACGAGTCGCGGGGTGGGGATGAGTTTAAAGGTCTCCGACCCTGTCCCGTTTAATTATATTCTATTTTAAAATTAGATATATTATGTATAATATGCTATAATATATAATTTTAAGTATAATCTATTGCATACTATCTGTGAAAATTTAAAACTACTTCTTTTATTTTTAACTTAAAGTCTGTCTGTTTCATTTATTAAAACTTAAATTATTGATTCTGTTGTAGTATTTTTCTCTCATAAAAAATTTTAATTTTCAACATCAGAATTAAGAATTATTGTTTGAGTATACCTTACAAATGAGCCCTTAATGTTTTGTATATTTGTATTATTTATTTATTTGTTTATTTATTTTACAATAAAAATAACTATTCGACTAAATGGGGCACCGCGAATACTCTGAATCAGTAAAGGAGAAATCCGCACTATAAACCGTCAACTTATGAGGCTTTATAGGGCGAGTATAGTAGTGTTTTTATTAGCAGGGTGGGTTGGCGAGAAGACCATCCTGCCCCAAATCTGTCATGTTGTCATACTTAATAAGTTCATGTGTCAAACAATTAATGTAAAAAAAAGAGGTGATGTTAGCATTTCTCATATTGATTTATTTATTTGATTTTGGAATATATAGGGTATGTTTAATTTGTTGATTCGAGTTTTTAATTCGAGTTGAGATGTGACTTTATGTGAGAGCTTTTTACAATAATAAAAAAATTAAAAGACTGATATGCTAAACAAAAACAGGTTTTCGTTTCGTTTTATCATCACATACCTATTTTTGGCACCAAAATAAGAAGAAAAATACATATTACTTTCCATAAACAGTCCCCTAATACTAATTTGTAATTAAACAAATAACTTGGATATCTTTCACCCTCATCATCATTATCTAATCTTAAAAAGTAAATAAATAAAAAGAAAAAACCCAAATAAATGAGAGCAAAACATCAGATCAGATAAAGCCACTTGTGTTGTTCTTGTTTTGCAGTGAGATTGTGGACAGTCTGTCTCAGGTGTCTCTGAAGTTTCACACAATTAAAGAGCATCATAATAAGCAAACAAAAAACTTTTTATTTTGATTTTGATTTTTCTTTTTCTTTGGTTGGTTCTGACAAGAGGAGATCTCAGATCAGAAACCCAAAACGACAAAACACCAAACATCACATTCACTTTCTTCTCCTTCTCATGCTTATGGCTGTCGTCGCTCCTTCTTCGCTTTCCCTCGGTAATTTCTCCTCTTTTCTTTTCTTTTTTTTTTGTTGGTTTTTTTCTTGATTATTACTTATTTTGATCAGAGTTGTAGATTTCTCGAATTTGAGCTATACCCACTTCGATTTTCATGCCTTTGACAAAAAGCACTTTTGGATTTTTTTTTACTAATTTTTACATTTGGACGAGCTCTCGCATTGAGTGTTCGTTGTTTTTTTTTTTTTTTTTTTTGATAAGCCTCCTGTCATAGGTTTATTTGTAGAGAAGAGCCCCGTACGAAAATTAATGGATTGTTGGTTTCTTCTTTTCTCTTTTGTAGCTTATTACAATATTAATGATTTAGTTGAGCTTTCTTTTATTTATTTATGAAGAATTTTGCTTTGATGAATGTAAAAGAAAATTTTAAGTTCTTAACCAAAATTCTCTTGAGTGGAGGCACTATTTATGATTTATTTATTTTTTGTAATGGAAATTATCTATAAACACATACATATGGAATTTTGTATTCTTGTTTAATGTACTTTTTTCTCATAATCTATTGCATTTTGGAGGGAATTGTTATGCTGGGTCTGCACTGTTTGTCATGTATTATTTAAGCCTCTTCTTGCTTTTGTTGTCTGCATTGTTTGTGCCTCTTTAAGATTTTCATTTTACAAAACCACAGAGTCTTGTACAACAATATTTATGTGGCGGATTGCTTGTTTACTCAGGTCAGTCCCATTGTCATTCATGCCGCGGAGAAGGAATTTATTGCTTGACATCGTATGGGATCGCAAACAAATTCAAGAAACCTCCTTTAGATGGTCGAATGGTTCCTCATTATGCCGGCATAAGGTCTAGTCTAGTTCATAGTTGAATATTGCAGTTTAAAATGACATTAACTTGCATGTACATCATAAACTTTGAATCCTTCTTCTGTGTTTGGCGGGGGAATATTTTGCTCTCCTTTCCTGTGACTAATCATCAACTTGGTTATTGATATTACAAGGTTTGGAACTAAAGGTGGAAATTTGATATTCTGAAATCAACTAATGAATAGAAGTCAGGATCATAATTTAGCCTTTGAATATTTCTTTGATTTCATTAGCTTCGTTACTTGTTACTCCATAACATGTCGTTTTACAATTTCTTCTTCCATAACGAATAAACTTTTAGGTGCAGGAGTCCATTTTTCAGTTCATCACAGTTCCAATGGCTGTCCGTTGGACGAGACCTTTGCCTCTGGAAAGTTTCAGTTGCTGCAGATTACTCAGATTCTGTTCCAGATTCCTCTAACTTTATGACTAACGGAGGCTATCATCCTCTTGAAGAAGTGAAGGTGGACAAAAAGAACTGGGAGACTAGTCTCACTTCTGCTGAAATTGCGAGGACAGCAGTTGAGGTCTGTGTGTCATGCTTGTGTTGTCTGATTATGATATGTGTCAAATTTGAGTCATTGAAAGTTGGTTAGCTACTTATGTGGATGGTAAAACTCATATCTCCACTTGATGGACAACTAAGTGCCTGCATTTTTTAGGCTAACAACAGTGCTTTGCTGATATTTCCTGGAACCATACATTGTGAACCACACGAACAAATCTCATGGGCAGAGTTTCAATATGTTATCGATGATTATGGAGGTCTCTTTCTTTCTTATTTTCTTCTGTATTGGGGAGCAAATAATACCATATTCTGATCCAAATTTAACCTTTTAAATTATTTGTGTAGATATATATTTCGAGATGTTTGATGATGCAAACATTTTAGAAGATCCTTCAGCTAGTAACCCGGTGGTGAGGATTAGTTTACTTTTATAATGTTCTTTAACATGGAAATTCTGCATATCATTGAGCTGAAGAAAATATCTTATTGTAAAAGTATTTTGGTTCTCCTCATCCAACTTAAAAGTTAGACGAGGTCAAGATTGTTTTGGTTTTTACGTTTAATTAAGGGGGAAAAAAAGGAAAGGAAAAACTTTCTAAATCTTAATGACAAATTTTTTGAGGTTTCCATGTCTGGGTCTTGATTTTCCTCATATTTCCTAGTTAATGAATATATGCTAAGTATGTATGCTATCTTCACGTGGAGCATTAAAAGGAATAATCTCTATATTATATGTAACATTGTTCATTACGATTCAAAATCTCCTAGGTAGTGGCAGAAACCAGTGTGCGATCTTCATATAGGTCATTAGAAGAAATAATCTCTATGTTGTATGTAACATAGCTCATTGCGATTTTCCCATAACCTAGTTTTGTATGAAACATGGCTGAAGCTATTCTACATACACACACAATACACACATATAAATACATATAATAAATAATATAATACAATGGTTCGTGCAGTTGATGGACTGAATTGGTATATTCTCTATTATTATAGTCCACATTAAATATGCCTATGAGTTGTGGATTTTCTGAAATGCTTTGCTTGATGCAAGATGAAATTTGCATGTAGCTCGAGGTAGATCAGGTGGCCCGCGCTTTACTTGTGGCTAGTAATTTCATTTGTAAAATTAATTAATCTATTTATGTTGGTACTTTGTTTAAGAATGCTTTGATTGGGATGGATATGCCAATGTACGAGAACAAAAGGGTGGCTGGCGAATACAACAATTCCGATAGTGGCAGTACTGAAGAAATCCCTTTCGATGAGGATTATTTTGAGGTAAGAACCAATATATTCTTGACTTTTAGTGGGAATTGATAATCTGATTGAGACGAAGATATAGGAAATTAGAATTTATTGATTTTGGAAGGTTTGGGGAAGAAGAGGTATAGGAATTAGAAAGACAGTCATGAAAAACACAATAAAAGATCTAATAAATTTCCTTGTAGAATTCTGGGTGCTCCTGATAATTCTTGAGAGATGTTCTTCAAAGTCACTTTGTTATATAAAGATAGGCAGCAAAACGAAGTTTTAAACAATTCTTAACTTTTTCTAGCAAGTTAGAATTTTTCTTTTCTACCAAAAAAAAAAAAAAAAAAATCTAACTTTTTCATCCCTTGCTTGTCAAATAATTATATATATTGGGGGGTCATGCTAGTTAAAATAGGCCAGATGGCTGGAAGAAGCTTTCTGTCTTGTCCTCAGGTTTCTAAATTGAGGTGGAATCTTATTGAGTTGAAAATTTTCTGCCTTTCTTATACTTAATCCACTTGAAAAACACACTAGGGGAAAGAAAGTTCCTTTGGATGTAACTTTCCAACCAAATTATTTGTCTTTTTTTTTTTATAATTAATATTATCCTCATTTTTATTCTATGTATTTTTATGATTTTTTTTTTGGGCAGTTTTGTTTTGTTTTGTTTTGTTGAATGCTTGTAAATTTCAGGATGGAATGACTTGTTTTGTCGTAGGTTGTAGAATCTGAAGAATCTGAAATTTCATTTGATTGGGGGATGCCACATGCTTCTACTTTGATTCATCCTATTTACTTTGCAAAGTGCTTGACAAAGGTGATTACTCTCTGGTTTGATAAATCGATCAAGCAACTTTCATGATTCAAGTATTTTTTTTTTAATTGATAATCTTATTTTAAGAGTAAATTGTATTGCCTGATGTTGTAGTCGTCGTTAAATTGATAATCTTATTTGGAAGTATTTTCTTAATTTCCAAGGTTTGTCTTCTAAAACTACCTGTTGCATTGAAACAATTTTTTTTGTAACTAAAACGTGTTTATGTTCACTGCTCACTAGTGTGGAAATTTTGAGAAACGTACCCCTTTGATCAAAGCAGTTTAAAACATTAATCTCATTTCTTTACCTATTTGAATTTTTTCAAGGCCCACATACAGATCATGTGAGAAGAAAGTGATCAATAGTGTTTATCTAGCATATTTTGGCTATTGAAAAGCAAAGGTGCCATTAAAACATTCTTTAATGTGCACCTTTTGTTGGACAAAAGTGTATGATTGGAAAACAGTAATATGTGATGTGTCATAAGAAGTAAAGTTGTTCCTGTAGATCTAGAATTTGAAATGTTATGAGGATTTATTTTTATTTCTTTTTTATGTGCATGTAATATTATATGTAAAATTTAAAAGAGATTGCCCACCCCCCCCCCCCCCCCCCCCCCCCCCCCTTTTTCATATGTATTGAGGGGCCCGTTTGGAATGTATGCTCAAACCATAATTCTTGATTTTGACGTTTGAAATTCAAATATTTTGTGAGAGAAAAAACACTGTAGCAGTATCAATGATTTGGGTTTGAGTATATGAAACAAACGGGCCCTTAATGTGTCTCATGACTCTCATTGAGATGATTTACTTTCGTTCTAGGTTGTTAATATGGAATATGATAGGAAAATGGACCATCCATCAAATGGCGTTTCTATATTGGGATGTCTCAGACCTGCTTTTGCAGATGAAGAATCACATATAAGAAGATTATTTTGCTACGAAGATGGTGATGGATACCATTCAGAGTGGTCAGGTACTTATCAATTGTGTTTATACTTTTATCCTAATCTTATATGATGATTACTTTTCATTTTCTTGTCAGGTAGAGGAGTTAGTTTGAATTTGATTTTTAACATAAATTGAATTCATACAGATTCGTACTTTTATGTTTTAAATTTTTTGTAATGTATTTCTTTTGCTCATGGTTAATTTGTGATTTACAAAAGAACTTCATAAACAGCTTAATCTATATTTGAATTTAAGAAACTGTTTCAGAAACTGTTTGGCTTTAATTTTGTTTTTGTTTCTTTAGTGCTCTAGTAAAGAGGATACCTTATCCTCCTTTCTCTTGTATTAAACAAATATGATTATATCATTACTATCCGTTTTCTTACCAAAAAAAGAAACTGTTTAGCATGCAGTAATTTTTCCATTTAACTTCATTTGGTCTCATGTCTAGATGGTGAAACTCTCAGCTCGAATACGAGAAGGGATCGAGGGAACAATGGATCAACCCTATACAGGTTGGAGATTTTGAGAATAGAGCTATTCTCCGTATATGGCGTTCAGGCATGTATATTTCACTTTCTATGGTCATGCGTGTGAGTTTTACTCCTTGTCTTTATTTTTATTTTTTTAATTTTCAGTTTTGGGTTAAAAAAAAGAAAAAAAAAAAGAAA
>JACAGA010000022.1:3826794-3915650 GCA_029231665.1 Morus indica
AATGCAAAACAGTCAATTATAGTTACGGAAGTTCTTCGAGATTGAGATCCATACTTTGATTTATTATTTGAAAATGGAAACATCTTAGTGGCATTCAGAGAAGGGACATAATGTCTAGCTCTAGCATTTTGCTCGTTAAGTTGATAATCTATTACTTTATTCTGCTGGTGTATTTAATGGTATATATGCATTTCACTGATCTTATTTATTTATTTATTCTTTTCTTTACTTTGTTTTTATTTGTAGGTTGCGTCCTTCTTGTATTACCAAGAGAATATGAATGTTCTTGTGGAACCTGATGTCCACGACATATTTGCAAGAATCCCTGGGTTTGGATTTGTGCAGACCTTTTATAGTCAAGATACCAGGTATTAAATTGTATCCGAGTGCAAGAGGGCAACAACATTGAATATATATCCATTCCTATACTATAATTGGAATTTCCTTACCTTGCTGGATGCCTGTACCGCAGTGATCTGCATGAGAGGATTGATTTTGTGGCATGTTTGGGGGGAGATGGGGTCATACTCCATGCGTCAAATCTATTCAGAGGTGCTGTTCCTCCGGTTGTATCGTTCAATCTTGGATCTCTTGGATTTCTGACTTCTCATACTGTAAGATTCTCGACATTTTTATTTTTTCATTTGACATATACTCTTGGAAGCTGCCATTCTTCTGATACTGCTATTTACTTCCTCGTACAGTTTGAAGACTTTAGGCAGGATTTAAAGCAGGTCATCCATGGAAATAACACACGAGATGGTGTGTACATAACTCTAAGAATGCGTCTCCGGTGTGAAATTTTTCGAAATGGTAAAGCTGTGCCTGGGAAAGTATTTGATGTCTTAAACGAGGTTGTTGTCGATCGGGGTTCTAATCCATACCTATCTAAGATTGAATGTTATGAACATGACCGGCTCATAACTAAGGTGAGGTTAGTTTATTTTAGAGTTATTGCTTTCAGCTTCTTCCTTATTTCCTCAACTTTAACTGACAAAATTCTATGACGAATGATTTAATATTTATTTTAAGATATAGCTGCACCTATTAGTTAGCTACATCTTAAATGTCTTAATGTTAAAATGCGGCAGAGAGAGAGCTTTTGTATGATATTTCCCCGTCTTTAATAGATACCCGGTTTTAGGTGCAAGGTGATGGGGTTATAGTAGCCACACCAACAGGAAGTACTGCATACTCCACCGCTGCGGGAGGTTCCATGGTAAGCCCGTGCCCTCAAATTTTAATCGATGTTTTATGATTTCTGCCATAAATTGGGGGATTTGGTTTTTCAGTGATGTCCATCGTAGGTTCTATGACTTCAAAATAGCAATTTCTCTTAAGAAAATCTGTTAAAATTTTCTGGGTGAAATTTAAAATATGAATTATTTTTTGGCTTTTTCTGTAGCCATTCTTATAACCTCAACTAAATCGTACCTCTGACGATGGATAATTTATAATGTAGGTGCATCCAAATGTTCCTTGCATGTTGTTTACACCAATCTGCCCGCATTCTCTGTCGTTTAGACCAGTTATACTTCCAGATTCTGCACGGCTTGAATTAAAGGTAAACTCTTTATGTACCCATCACTATATTATAGTTACATTACATCTAGATTTTGTTCTGTCTGCTCGTTATGTTATTGACTCGGCTAAAAATTTGAGTTTTGACTTGCTCTCCATGTGACCTCACATTTCTTGTAAGGGTATTCCGTCTATGCATTATACCCGACAATTTATCTTTTGTTAGATCTAGTTCCGTCATTATTCCATACTTTTCTATTTTGTAAGTTCAGATTCTGTCCTTTTCTCTTTTGCAAGTTCAGATACTCTTTCTTTTCCCCGCTTAAAGACCGATGAGACAGCTCATAAACCACTAAACCACATTAGTTGAATAGCACCCATATTTAGGGTCCGTGTGGTTCACATGTTCAAGTCAATGATTCTAATTCATTATCGGGAATTTTGTGAGGGAAGAAATTTTTGAATTCAAATTCTTTGTGAGATGAAAAACACTGAAACAGAATCAGAATCACTAGTTCAAGTATAGGAACCAAACTGGGCCTTAGTTACTTGCACTTATAATTTTACTACTAGGATTTCACATCTATTCTATGCAATTCTACCTGGAGAATCCACACTGTCATCGCGGAAAACAAACGATCATAAGGAAGCCTGAAACATTATTGTGTCTGGACAGATTCCAGACGATGCTAGAAGCAATGCATGGGTTTCTTTTGATGGGAAGAGAAGGCAACAGCTTTCAAGAGGGCATTCCGTTCGGATATTCATGAGCCAGCACCCACTTCCAACTGTTAACAAGTCTGACCAAACTGGTGACTGGTTTCGCAGCTTGATTCGTTGCCTGAATTGGAATGAAAGGCTAGATCAGAAGGCTCTTTGAAATCTCTGAAATCTAGACTTAAGATTCATGTAAATTACTGTACATACTGTATATTGAGACTACAGGAATCATAGCTTAAAGAGTAAAATATTGATCATCTAGTGGATGATTATGGCTTTGGCCCTTTTTTTTTTTTTTTTTCCCTTAACGACAAATGTAAGTGTATACCCCCCCATTATACAGCAATAAAAACTGTTTTGCTTTTTTAGTCGATTCACTATCATTGCTTTTTAGTTAAATTTTTATTGATCACTTTGCAAGGTTATTACTTCAGTTCTCTGACACAAATTTTGAGAGAAGCTTAAGGTTCCGTTTAGTAGGAGGGATGGAGAGTAAGAAGGATGGAGATGATTGTCCTAATCTTTTATGTTGTTTGATATGAGGGAGGAGAGTTAAGAGGATGGATGATAGTTGTTTGACCAATCACTATATTATCCATTTTATTATTTGGTAATAATTTCTTTTAGAGGGTAAGGTAGACTTTTAGTTTAAAATTTGAGGAATTTGATGAACCCTTCCATTACAGAAAGCATCCAAATTTGTGGGCGCAAAGCTCTCCCTCCTCTCATCCATCTAACCAAATAGTAGAATTGTTCTCTCTCCTTACCTCTCTTCCTCCAACCACACTCTAAAAGATAGAGAAAACATGCTTAATCAGAATCTCAATCTAATGCTTTGAAATTTTGAATAACACATGCCATACGTATCGCTTTTTTTTTTTTTTTTTTTGGTTGAGAAATGCTATGCATGACTCAATTGAACAATCTTTAGAGATATTAGCGGTAGGGGTGTAAATCGGCCGGGTAGGGTAGGGTTGAGGTGAAAAAATGAGCCTACCCGACTAGTTCGGGTTGAGAAAATTTTGAGCCGCGACACTCTCTTAAATCTACAAACCCGCGACGTTTCGGGTGACCTCGGGTAGGGTAGGGTTACTCGGGTTACTCGGGTTGATGAAAACAGATAAGAGATAAAATTCAATAACAGGGCATAAACATGTTACTGGTAACATTCAAATAAAATAGCAATAGGACCCTGAAACAGATTAATCACACAAATTATATCCATAATCATCTATTCATACAATAACATATATCCATAATCGTCCTCATCAAATACTCATCAAATATTCATCCATGGTACCCTTCTAACAAGCAAAATAGTCCATATAAAATAAACAGTTTAATCCAGAATAAATAAGCCATATAAAGATAAACAGTCCATATAAAAATAGTCGCAAAATAAGACATGAAATAAAAGTTAGTCCACTCCATACTGTTTAATCCAGAATAATAGCATCTTCATTCCCAATGTGCCCCTCATGTGTTGCAGCAGAAGTTGACAAAGCAGAGAGTACCTACAAACGAAAGTACTTAATGTCAACATGTAACTTAACTGCAAAATCAGTAGCCACTTAGGGCAATGAGAATTCAATGGAGACTCGTAACTGCCCCCTGTCATTGACCTCTTAATCATAATTGTCCCTTTATATGAATAGATTAGCTTAAACAAATTGAAAACAAAAAGCGCAATACTTAATACAGGAGGCAATTATTGATTTCATGTCAATTTTTATGGGGTCAATTCTACAAAAATTTCTTTTACCATTAAAGCTTGAAAAAAACTTACGGTGGGAGGCTGGGACCGGCAGCGGCGAGCGAGGGGCGACTTGAGGCGGCGAGCGACTGACGACGGCGAGCGAGCGAGGGGCGGGCGACTGGAGGCTCGGATTGGCGACTGGGAGGCTGGGACCGGCGGCGGCGAGCGAGGGGCGACTTGAGGCGGCGAGCGACTGGCGACGGCGAGCGAGCGAGGGGCGGGCGACTGGAGGCTCGGACTGGCGACTGGGAGCTCGGGCGGCGGCGGCGAGCGAGGGGCGACTTGAGGCGGCGAGCGACTGGCGACGGCGAGCGAGCGAGGGGCGGGCGACTGGAGGCTCGGACTGGCGACTGGGAGCTCGGGCGGCGGCGGCGAGCGAGGGGCGACTTGAGGCGGCGAGCGACTGGCGACGGCGAGCGAGCGAGGGGCGGGCGACTGGAGGCTCGGACTGGCGACTGGAGGCTCGGGCGGCGGCGGCGAGCGAGGGGCGACTTGAGGCGGCGAGCGACTGGCGACGGCGAGCGAGCGAGGGGCGGGCGAATGGAGGCTCGGACTGGCGACTGGAGGCTCGGGCGGCGGCGGCGAGGCGAGGTGCGGCGAGCGACTGGCGACTGGGAGGCTCGGGCTTGGGCGGCGGCGGCGAGGCGAGGTGGGAGGAACCGAGGAAGGAAAGGAAAAAACTGAAGATAATATTAGGTTTCGTTTCTCTCTTTCTCAGCTTACTAGTCTAATTTCTAACATCACAGTATCACACACACACACACAAAGTCACAAACGACACACACACACACAAACGATATATGTATATATATATATGCACACCTCATTTTAATCGGCCGGGTCGGGGCAACTCGGGTGAGCAGTTGCCCCACCCGCGGCCCAACACTACATAATTGTCGTGTTTGGCTCTAGTCTAATCCATGTAGTTTTGTTTTTCTTTTTTAAAGAAACACCTATTATTCGCAAACACATGATCTTTGTAGGTAGGTATATTTTCGTGGACGGGTTGTCTTGGGTTCGGGTACGGTGTTAACATCTACTACTATTTTATCGTACTAATTAGTATATATGTGTATGTATGTGTCCATGGATTCCCGTGAACATCACTCGTTCCAAGCATTTTTCAACCCAATTACAAACTTTCAAAGCATTGAGCACGATGATTATGAATGAGCTCTCTCTTATAGGCATATTTTTATTTATACTAGTTATAAGTACTTGTCTCGCGCATGCATGCTATGCTTTTTTTTTTACCCTTTTTTTTATATGAAAATCTAAATTTTTTTCTAACATTTCATTGTACTTATCTATTACTCTTCTAACAGTTGAGCTCAGTAAAAAAAGAGAAAAAATTAGTAGAGCACATTTAAAAGGACAAGAAAATTGATGGTAAATTCTTATGGGGTATATATAAAATAAGTATTTAAAAAGTTATATGACAATAATGTTTAGATAGAGATATATATGAAAAAAAAAATTATTCGAGGAGAGCAATTAGTGAGAAACAATTATGAAGACTACTTTTTATAAAGAAAAATGTTCCAGTAACTGCACATTTTGAGAAAAATTTATTTTATAAGATTAGAGCAGGGTCCTCAGGAAAAATGTTTAGTAAGGTTCGTTTGATAAAAAGTAACAAAAAAAAATTAAGCAGAAAAAGCGAGGGAGTAATAGAAAATGGAAGGACTAAAAAGAATGTGAAGGGGGACTAAAAAGATAAAGGAAAAGTATAAAACATACAAAAAAAAAAAAGGGAAAGTGATCCTGAAAAAAAAAACCAAATTGTATTATAGATTAAATATATATATTTATAAATCTATATATATATGTGAAGATTATTTATTTAGATACATATAAAAAAATATATTAGATGGTTTCAAAAAAATATATAGTTAAGTAGGGATATATATGTAAAGAAATTATTCTAAGGGACATATATGTGAAGAAATTATTCTAACTGAACAATTAGGGAAGAAAATGTTTATAAGAATCACATTTGAAAGGCGAAAAAAAGAATGCATAGTGGGAAAAAAAGATAAAATTAAATAAGGGGATAGAAAAAACAAAATGAATGACTTAAGAAATGAAGACAAAAAAAAAAAAGCAAAATCATAAATGTTAAAAAAAAAAAAAGATGAATCGGGAGAGCCACTTTTGCGGCTTTTAGATTTAGAAAAAGATGTGTATGGACTAATAATATGGATATAGATGTATAGATTCTAAGTGAGGAAAAAAAAAACATTTTAAACAATTGAATAAAAAAATTGAGTTGTACATAAACTTTCAACAAAAAGGAAAAGACTAATAAAAAAAATTAAGTTCGGAAATATATAAATCGAAACATTTTAAAAAGAGTAAAGTGAGAACAAAAATATAAGAGTATTTCTTATGAATGTTAAATTATAAAAAGAGGACTTGGCAAAATATATAAAATAAAACTAAAAAAATAAAAGAAGAACAGAAATATTAAAAGGAGTAAAGTGAGAAAAAAAAAACCATACAAGTATTTAGTATGAAGATTAAACTATAAAAAAGCACTTGTAAAAAGATTTAAAAAAAAACACTAAAAGCCTAAAGGAATGGAATAGAAATATGAAAAAATAAAAATAAAAGTAAAAAAGAGACATAAGAGATTAACATGTAGGAAGAGGAGTAATCTATTAGTCTCTTTTATGTATGTTAGATATATTTTTAATTGTTTTTTCTCCCCTTTGCTAAACGGTACGTCTGCTTTCTATATTAAATGTAAAGATAAAGATATGGTTTAACAAAAAATAAAAATAAAGATGTCGAAAAAAAGAAGCGACCAATCGGGTCTACTCATTGAACTTGTGGCGACACATTATTGGATATGGACAACACAAGTACCATTTTGGGCTATCCTTAATATCTTATGTTGATACACAACTTTATTAGGATCACAAACAGAAAATATATATATATATATATATATATATGTGTGTGTGTGTGGGTGTGTGTTGTTGTGTGGGTGTGTGTGTGTGTGTAGACAGGGATGACATAGAGAAAAAGATTTAATAAACACAAATATATATATATAAATTGTTGTTCTTATATATATATTACTCTTGTACAAAGCAAATCTGAGTTGGAATGCTTTGTTAAGCATCCCATCTTCATGACTTGGAAGTAAGAAAGTGATGGAATACAAGAACAACAATTATATTCTAAAAGCAGATAGGTTGACACCCACTCAAGCCTTCCATTTCTCTCCTAACAAACACCTAGTTAAGAGAAACAGAAGCTGGTAAGTTGTCCTTTTCTTTTGAGAAAAGAAAAGATCATAATCACACACTAAAAGGAAAGACAAAAAAAAAAAAAAAAAGGCTTTATGCTGGTTATAATGTGAAGACCAGTACTTATAATAAGTTACTTTTGTTGTTTGTTTGTTTGTTTTTAAAATTTGTTACATGGCTCTCACAGCTTGGAACCTTGGTTCCTTAGGCAGGAACTTCTGGTCAGCATAAACGTTCATGTAATCACCAAACACGAACTTTGGATAAGTCTGCAGATCCATCTCTTGGCTTGCCTTCTCCACCAATTCCGGCGCCGGGGCAATGGTGGCCTTGAGAGAGGGATTGTAGAAGGAAGCGATGGACCTCCTGTTCCCACTAGTGCCAACCAAAACCCGGTGCCAAACACTCTTGTACTGCCCATTGCTAAGCACCTCAATCTGGTCCCCAGTGTTGATAACAATAGCATTTGGCAATGGCTGCACGTGCATCCACTCGCCGCCTTTCAGGATTTGGAGGCCTCCGACCTTGTCGTCTTGGAAGAGCAACACCACGCCACCTGCGTCGGTGTGGGCCCGCAAGCCGTTCACCAGCTCTGGATGGGGACACGGCGGGTAGTGGCTCACCTTTGTGCCGAAGAAGGCCTTGTTGTCGTCGCCATTGAATGCCGTCTTGATGTATCCTTTTGGTAACCCCAAGTTTTCATCCATCACTTCCATGACCTTTTCCGCCAACTTTTTCAATTCTGCCCTGTACTCCACCATGGTCTCCCTGCACGTATATTAATATGACACGATATTTTAATTGACTGATATTATTGGAGAGACATGAGACAAAAACAAGACAAACACACAACACAGAGTCGAATCTTGATACTAAGTCATGCATATATGTTTAGATATTACGTATATAGATTTCGATGTAAAAAGTAGTAAAGAACCATATGAGATCGTGATAATTGGTTAGAAATTGTTACTTGAATCCGGGGGTTTTGGTGGGCCATTCAGTATTAGAGTCGTCCATGAGAGTAAAGACATCTTCCCAGTCAGCGTTGTCTAACATTTGGCCATTGTTCTTCTGGGCAAGTTCATTCAACAACTTCATCGCTTTGGAGTTGTTGAAGTTGTCTTCTCTTTCGATCTTAAAACACTCCGAGCTCACCTTCTTCACCCTCTCCAGAAGCTCCTCTGAAATCCCATGGTTCACCAACTGCATATATACACATATATAAATCATTGTCAAAATAATAATGAATTTTCACGTGGAAAATAAAATATTAACATAGAATTGATTGCTTAAAACGACAAAGTTAAAGCGCGCGCGCGCACACACATATATATGTACATACATATATATGTAAATATATATGTAAATATATAGGTACCTGGAAGAAACCCCATTCCTCACAACCATTGGCAATCTGAGCCAAAGTTTTGGCTCTCTCCTCTCCGTTGAGCTTTGAGAAATCAATCACTGGGATTGCCATTTGATCAAATAGAACAAAAAATATAGCAAGTATAAAAGGTATGATATATTTGAGAGAGAGAGAGAGAGAGAGAGAGAGAGAGAGAGAGAGATGGAGAGTAGTAGAGTAGATATGCTTATTGCAGTGTGGTTTGAGAAAGAAAAGGGGTTAAGCCTATTTATAGCAAAAGGTTTCCCACCATATTGGATGTCAACCCCCAATTTTTTATTTTTTATTTTTTATTTTTGTTTTTTGTAAGTACACTTTGCTTCATTTTTTTTTTGCTTTTCTAAGAAGTAGCCGTTAGGGTGAGGTATGGGACGGTGACACATTACAATTTTAAATTCCAAACAAGGTCAATGCTAGCTTTTTTAAGGTACTACTACTACTATTATTGGTAACCCACAAGGTCACAACATAAGCCTTCTCTTTCAGGTGAGGCACCTCTTTTTTTTGTTGTTTATTTCCTTAATATAATGCCACATTAAATAGCTGCCATTTGGTTTCTATAGGCCACCATTATATCCAATCATGGGGTCCACCAACCCAATAATGGGTAACATATAGTTATCATTCATTGGATATAGGCCTATATATAAATATTTTATTTATTTATTAATATAGGTACTATTTTCACCAGACGAACTCAGCTCAGGCATTGCAAGTTGCAATGCTGTGGGCTGCCGGCTGCGATAAAAGGAATAATATTGTTTTTTAAATCCATTAAATGGCTCAAAATTTCACTTGGCTGCCACATTATTTGATTCCATTAATTAATTTCCATATGCTAACACATTATAAAATTTTCATTCATGTGCAATATATATTCCTTTAGTTTTTTTTGCCCATGTTTGTCCAACATCTTCTTATAAACTAAGCCTTCTTTTACTTGTAATGTAAACCTCTGCCGACTACGATTTGTAGTGTTGACTTATAACCGCAACCGAGAAATAGAATACCTTGTAACTCCCCTTCCTAATTTGACTTTTCACAGATCGGTCGACATGCTTTTGATGACAAGTGTTTACATGTATATTAAAGTAAATACACTGATTTTTAGGCATATTTTTAGGATTAATTACGAAGGCAAAGGTTATGACTTTCATTAAAAAAAAGCTATCATGATCATTTAGTTAATACATTAATTAATGTCATCAACTTCATATTTTTTGCGTCTTTATATGTCGAATATAATAATGCCTCATATCTAATGTAAAACTTAGTATCTATAATAAAAATCACTAGTTTTTGTTTAGTTTTCTTGGAAATTGGCATGTATCCTTTCTCTATGGTGTTTTTTGCGTCCCACTTAAGGTTAGGGCGGGGTTTGCGTGGTTTTCCTTGGGGCTTGGAGTTGGGAATGAGGGGCTATTGGTGGGGTTTTGGACGCCTTTTATGCGCAGGCGGACTTCTTATTTGATTGTGGGATGATTTAGAGGCCTCCATTGTCTTAATGCTGTGTTGCTTCTGTTATGAGGTGGGTCTCCGTAGGGGTGTCAAAAGGACTGTGTCAGGCCGACACGACCCTTCTGACCCCAGGCCAGTCACGGGCCTGGGCCGGCTCATGCATGACCCTTTATAGTAGAGGGACGGGCTTGGGCCAGGCATGAGTGGAGATCCTCAGGCCTAGTCCTGACCCTCGACCTAGGCCGTCCCTACTAATGGTCTTGTAGGACCTTCATAGGGCCGGCCTTTTAGGACTTTATTGGGTCGGCCCTACTAATGGTCATGTAGGACCTTCATAGGGCCGGCCTCTAAAAGTCCTATTTAACGGTTCAATTTATGGTC
Organism: Morus indica; assembly: GCA_029231665.1. Classification (NCBI taxonomy): domain Eukaryota; kingdom Viridiplantae; phylum Streptophyta; class Magnoliopsida; order Rosales; family Moraceae; genus Morus; species Morus indica. Next base: position 3,837,296 of record JACAGA010000022.1, read on the forward strand.
GTTGAGTTCGCACTGGTCGATCGGTGGCTTACAATTTCTCTGCTACCGGACGACCGGATTACACTGGATTTCCTAATTTTCTTAATGCACTTGAGTTTTACTTATGATTAACAATTCTTTTAGGATTTTTTTATAATTTCATATTTGATCACAAAAAAATAATGTCATATGCCCCTAAAAAATGTGATTTTATTAAAATAATATGAATAATTACAAGAAAATGACTGGTTGATTGGACGACATAGGTCGACCGGTTGGTACTAAAATGCCTCAAACCTCATTAAAATTTCATGTCGCGGGCCTGGGCCTTCGCGGGCTGTGCCTGGCCCTTGGCAGGCCTGGGTTGTGCCTAGCCCTTTGCGTGCCTAGGCCTTGGAGGGCCTAGGCCGTGCCTAGGTTGCGGGCCTCAAACATGAGGCTCAGCTTAGGCCCTTTTGGAGTGTCGTGCCTAGGTTGCGGGCCTCAAATATCTCTTTTCACTTAATTCATTTTCACTGATGGATCCAGTCTTCATCTCAATCTAATATTGTTGTATTTGGTATGTAGTCATTTGCAACTATACATATTAGAATTTATATCGACTTAATTGTTAATTGAAATTTCCTCGTTTAAAAAAGTAAATTTAATTAAAATATAAAAAAAATAAGAAAAGGGAAAGATCATGTATATATAGAAGACAACATTTCACAAAGAAAAGTGCTTTTTATCTCGTAATGATTAGATCCCTCTTCATGCATTATATTTGAGTAGTGAGGATAAATCTGTGGGATGAATATGATTGCTCTTTCAAAAACTGCAATAGGTAGCATGTAACAATTTTTTTTTTTTTTTAATCTCATTGGAATGAATGATCTGTAATCCAACCATCTAAGCTGTAGATGTTACACAACATATATGTTACCCATATCCTTAGGCTTCTGATCTTGATTCCAATTGTCCGAATGTCAGGGTACACTTCAGAGATAACAGATAGTAATGGCCGTGTGATATCATGAAGAACCCATGCCTAGGAAATATAGATATATATATATATATACAATATGACTTATATGTTCATTGCTGTACTTTGTAGTACTTCAAAACCAATGTATTTTGTGTCGAAACATGCATGAAATCGATCAAATAGGAAAATAAATTATTGAATTAGTAAAATTAGCCTGGTCTAACAGATTCCATATTAATGAAATGAAATAGTACTTCATTGCTGTACCTTGTGCCACGTTGAATTGTTTTGATTTGATAGCTTGAATTTTTTTATGGAAATAAGTTGAAGAATAGAGCTGGAGCATTAGTACTTAATTAAGTTCATCATCATCAGTTCAATCATTCACATAGATCTCAATATTATTTAATATAATGCTGTGACGTTTTTATCGGTTGACATGCTTAATTAAACAGCTTGCTTTCCAAGTGCATGGAGAGTTGTGTGTTTGCATTGCATTTATTAATTCTTTCTTTGCAACTAATTATATATAAGAGGAATGAACTAGTAAGTAATGTAATTAACTAATAAGTAATGTATAGTATAGATTCGAGGTGTAACATGTACGTTTTAAAATTTAAAAAGTATGTTGACACAAGTGACATAATTTTTAATAATTATAAAAACTTTATATTTAGTAGCTAATTTGACGTGGATATTAAATGAAAACCGGTTAGCTTTACGCTTTTGGAGTTAAATTGGGCAAAATAATTTGCATATAAATATACATAAAAACATATACACACATATATTTATATAAATAGTTGACAACACGTAAAAGTGAGGAACCTTAATAACAACCCTAAGCTAATTGAGCAAATAAAACCATTATTAAAGATAATGCATGCATACATTGCAAGTTCATATAGTGTCAGTTACTTTGAAACTCTTCTTGACGAAGGAAGATAATTATTAATTAATCCTATGGTTCTTATTAATTTGGAGGGATATTCAAGAGTAAGTACAACAACAAAAAAAAATTATAATATATCGTGAACTTTGTTGAAGAGAACATGGGTTCGGGTGGTCAAAGTAAACTCAATTTAAATAAAATGTGAATTAATTTTATGGAAATTATTAATAAGAAGAATTAGGTTTTATGTTAACTGAAAACGGATGGTCCCCTGACCATGATTTAGTGGAGCTGGCAGATCTGACCGGTGACGCGTAAACAGGCTTATTCTAATCACAACACAAAACCAACTTTAGCTAATTGCCACCTCTTTCTTAACATATAAATATATATCCTTACTTACGATACTAGCATGCATAGTAATATATATATATATATGTATATATATATGTATAAATATGGGTTAGTACGAAGAATATTATAATAAATATATACGACTGTACTTAATTTAATTTGTTGAGATCTAAACGTGCCTTGACTTACGTTCATAGTTTGATGTTTTTTTAATTATGTGTATTTTTATTTTATATAGGTGAAAATTAATTAAGGCGTGTTTGTTTATCAACATTACACATGCCAAATGCAGCTTAATCCGTGCTAATTTTCATGTTTCATTTCCTTTGATGTTGCCCTTTATGGTGTGTCTACCAAGAAGGTGTAGTTGATTTCAATTAATCAAATTTCAAATTCTTTTTTTTTTTTAAAGGTGAATTATATTTCAGATTAAAGAGAAACACATTAATATTTACTGGAAGACGTCGTTGTACAAGGAGGTCAAATCCCAACCATAGATCGATTCCACCAGTAAGTTTTAATAAAAAGCACTACAAGATTAAACATGCATCGGATCATTTCAACAACAGAAAATTAAAAAAAGGTGCACTATGACTCTTTTAACATTACCTCTATGATCGATGAAAAATTCCGATCGTTCGAGATTAGAAGACGTTTGGTTCATGGATTAAAATCATGAGATTGGAATCATTTTTTATTTATGTATATTTTTTATGAGAGAAAATACTGTAGCGAACCATGAATCATAATTCAAATCATAGTATAAATTCTCTTACCAAACGGAACCCTAAACCCAAACTACAAATGTCACCCCATACCTCAAACAACTCACAAATCAGACGCACATACTAAACCAAAAAAATAAAAATAAAAAACCCTCAGTATTACAGAAATAAAACCACAACATACAAAACAAAAAAAAAAAAAAAAAACTCTTAACAAGACGGAAACTTCAAGTTCTAATCCATTAACTATTGGATCATCTTTGGCTCGGCCATGAATTGGCATTTGATCAGCATTTTTTTTTTTTCCTTTCTTTGGGGGTCGTTTCCTTATGTACAGAAGAAAAAGTCAAGTTTAGGTCCAAATGCATGCAATGTGATATAATTACGGACATGGGGGGGTCTCCCTATCCCCAGGACAAACGTAATCTTAATTTAACTTTTGAAGAATATATGCTTGTTGCCAAATCCATGAATAGCTAGCTAGCTAGCGTTAAAACCTAACAGTTTTGCAGATATCCCCCCTAGATTATGGTTTTTGACTAGTTAAATACGATTCATTTCCTTTTTCAGTTTAACAAGTAAAATTTGGTACACAAGTTGTAAAATATGATTCATTTCTTCGCTGAAAATTACGCAAGATGTATGTATATTCCAGAAATTTACCATATAATATTTGAGCTCATACAATGTTTTAACTCTAAAAAGTGGAAATTTACTTATACAATATATATATACATATATATATATATATGTATGCACGTCAAAACGCCAGCTTAGTTATATATTAAGTCAATCCTCATTATAGATAAGCTTATAAAATTGACAAAGAGCGATATCGTTTCCAAAAGTCTACTTTTACACAGTTGCATGCTTTCATTGATGCTCGTTAAATAATAAGATTTTCTAACTTTAGTGGGCAACCATCACGTATACATCAATATATAAATATAACAGCTCAGAGAGATCATACGTAATATATATATATATATATAATTTTATTAAAAAAAAATAGGAATTCGCTGATCATAACGATCATCAGTATATTTGAGTGCGTTTTGCTGTGATATTAATTGATTCAGAAGTTAATTTTGTTTACCATATTAATGTGACAAATCAGTTGTTAATACTAGCTTAATAAAAAAAAATAACGATATTACTCCAAATGCTATATATGTGTGCTCATGAAGTTGTACAATTAGTTTGAATCTATGTTTACGATGATGATAAAAGACAATAATATAGTAACTAATTATTTGGAAAACCCAGTACATAATAGCTAGCTTGACAAGATTTTGATGCATATTATAAATTCACAAGTCACAAAAGATCTCCTTGCCATTTTTATTAATTACTAATACTTCTTTGCCCTTTTTTTTTTCTTTTTTTTTTGTTTATATTCTTTCTGAAGATAACATTATTTTCTTTTCTTGTATACGTTAGGCCTTAATATTCATCACCGAAAGAATAAGAGAGAGATCTAGAGAAAGTATGTGACTCTCCTTTCCTTGTGGCCAAGTGTTTTTTCCAAGTAAAAAAGATACCCCATTACATGTATTATTTTGTATTATTGTAGAGAATGCAGCCAATAAAAATAAAGGAGTACACTCTTATAATTAAATACATTCCCCCAAGACATTGTCCTTGAAAAATAGCTAACTAGCTAAAGAAGTTTGCATTGGGAGAAGCAAAATATAAGATCATTCATGCATATAGTACTGATTTTAATTTGGCTTGATTGATGATGATTCCCTTCCTTCCATCTCAAGAAGTACTCTCTCTCTCTCTCTCTCCTCTCACACTTTCTCTCTCTAACACACATGGTGCTGAGTAATGGTGTCTCTCACAAGGCATCCATAAGGATGACAAAAACAAGGCTAGGTTGCCTGTACATAGATTTGGTTTTTGGTCCTTGTCTTTCATTATCTTCTAGCTTCATCACCCTCTTCACAAAATATTACTAAATTATTTTTCACGGCAAAAAATATATTACTAAATTAAATTAGTCAAACACATAAATAATTATTTGTTTTATAATAAGCAATATATATATCATGTATTATGTATAGCCCACAAAGTCATGCATAACATAGATGGCATGTGGTCGGCAGTCACTCCTTTTTCAGATATATACGTAAACGGCTTACCATGAACTAATTATTAATTAATAATTAATGTTTAATGAACTTTCAAGCAATCAATAAAATATGGTATATTCTTGCTTGGAAATTATAAAACCATTGTTTTCTCAAGAAATGAAACTCATATTTATATAATGTTGCCCGATCTGTGTCAGCCAATGTGATTATTTAGTGCAAAGTGGTACTTTTGATCATTTCAATCTTTGATTAATAACTAGATCAGACATCGGTTTAAGTTTCAATATAACTAACTACTTAACCGTATTAGGGTTTCGTAACGGTTCAGCAACCGCATTAGGGTTTTGCAGTTTCAATGTACATTTTTGACACTTTTAATTAACAATATTCCGTGCACTTTTAATAATCATTTTTATTGCACTAACCAAAATTTTTTTAAAAAGTTTTATTTTGTGTATTCACTACGTCGTCGATCTCATCTATTAACTATAATAATTATTAACAATCATAACAATAATAGTTCTTTAAGTTAATTGTTGGCATCGACATAAAGTAAAACAATCAAAACCAATACTGTCTATAAAACAATTTTTCGATTAGTGCTAAAAAAAGAGCTTAACCTTATTTTTCTATAATAATTTCTCAAAATACTTCCAACCATTTACAATATATATATATATAATAATGTAACACCCTGAAGAATTAATTGAGATTAATTAAGGTAATTAAGATTATTAGTGTGCCTAATCTGATTTAATTAATTGAGTTTAAATGATTCCAAGGTATTTAAATTATTTACAGTAATTTATTTAATCCAGAAGTGTGTATGGGCGCATTTCTGGACTGTTATATTTTACACGTCATTTTCTTTTCATTTTCCTTTTTCTTTTCTTTTCTTTCTTTTCTTCTTTTCTCTCCCGTGCGGCTCACTCTCTCTCTTTCACTCTCACTCTCCCGTGCCCTCTCTCCCTCTCTCTCTTCCATTTTTGTCTCAAATCAAGACCGGATTCGAACCAAGAGTGATTTCAAAGAGTTTTCAACATCAAGAGAAGGATTCAAGGTAAGATTACTGAAAGAACCTCTCTTGGATTTCAAGTTTTTCGGATTTAAAACTCATTTTTGGTTCAAAACGGATTTTGATGGATTTTGAGTGAAACTAGGGTAGAAATTGGAGATCTTGGGTTCTTTGGACTTGTTTTAGGACCTAGAACCCGGATCTAGTGGTTGTCCCTTGAGATTTTGTGAATTGGGACTGGATTTGCAGGTTTTTGGACTGATTTCCGCGAGTTTTCGCGAACTGGAAATGTCCACCGGTCGACCGCATCGGTCGACCGGATTTTGTTGAGGCCACCGGCCGACCGGACCGGTCGACCGGAGTGCACACCACCGGCCGACCGGTGGTGATGCACTCCTCTGTCTCCGGTCGACCGGTGTACACGGGGTTTGACCCTGTTTGGCCTGAAATTGTCGTTTTGACCCCTGTTTTCGGGGAGAACCCAAATTAGCTTCATTTGGGGACTTGGGATGAAAGGATTAGTATCCTTAATCCCTGATTTGATAATTAAAACCCTTGGAATGGAATTTGAACATGAAAATTGATTAGGGCACACTAATTGGAAAATCTTGGAATATGATTGAGATTGGATTACTTTAGGACTGAGGATTGATCCTAAGGTGTTATCTTGTATCAGTGCTCGCTGTGGATTCAGACTGAAGGGGCTTGAGGAAGCGGAAGCCGGAAAAGGGCAACGCTAGTCCCAGGTTTGATTGTGCGAGGTAGGATTTCTATCCCTTTTCCTTGTGAGCCTGTTTTCAAAGAAGATTTTGGCCTTGAAAATGTTTTAAAGAAAGGGATTGATTTGCGAAAGAAAAATGTTTTAAAAACCATGGCTTGTTAGTTTATGGAAATCCTTGGCTTGTCCTGTCCATGGAATCCATAGCTTGTCTAGTCATGGAACCTCATGGCTTGTTCAGTCATGGGGCCCGCGGCTTGAGTAGTTCGTGGGGTCATATGAACGATTTCATAATGTTAAACGGATGATTTCTTAAGATAAGAGATCTTGTGAACTGGTAATAGAGTCTATTGCTGTAAGCCTAGATAGGATGCGGAGAGTGCATCCTCGGGGGCAGAACCCGAAACCGGTCCGATAGGCGAGGCACTTGGTGAGGTGAGTAATTTGTACTAATTACTTGCTGAAGCCTGTAATACGGTTAGTTTCTGTTATATTTCCTTTGAGAAAAAGGATGTGAGGTTCCGGCTGTTCTGTCGGGCTGAATGTCTTATTTATTTCATTATCGCACTTATTTATTTGTTCGTTTATTTAAATTATTTCAAATTATATCCTACTGGGCCTTTCGCTCATGTTTCAAATGTTTAAACCCCTCCCAGGAGATTCGAGGAGCGGTGCATCGTAGCTGAGTGGTGCTACGGATTGATCAAGTGAGGATCGCGTTCATCCTCTGTTATAAATGTAAGGAAAATTGAGAAAAGATATGTAAACTTAATTAATATTTGGATTTACTAGACTGTGGATGATGTCTGTTGTAATTGTTTATTTACATGAACATGTATGTATGATACTGTATGTCCTGTGGGGTGGAGCCCTGTGTGTCAGCGGCTCCTGGATTATGTAGATTATTTGTATTTTAATGCAGCTAAGTGTGGGACCCGGTTGGGGATCTGCTTTATTAATCCCTAATCGAGCTCCACGTCACCCACCCCGTTTGGGGGGCGTGACAAATAATTAGGATAACTTTCATGTAATCAAGAAAATTCTTTTCCCATTTATGTATTCACTAAAAAGCAGGGCTAGATAAGAAGCCAATTAATGATTTTTTAATTTTTTTTTTTTTTTTGTTGAGGTATTTCAGAAAGTAGAAACAAATTTCATTACGTAGCTGATCTGGAGCATACCAAAGTGCAAAAAAGTCCACTCCCAATTTGGTTTATTTTAGAAATAATGCTAATAACTTTGCTTTCATTCTCATATATTCTTGTATGCCAGACGGGGACATATAACTAATCATGATTAATATATTACATTGTATAATGTTCATACACGAGAGGGGGGAAAAAAGGCGGTAATTTTTACTTTCATTTTTTAACAGTAGTCTTCTCACGCTTAATTATCTTGATTTATGTCCCGATTATCATGTATTATGTATCAAATTGATTAATTAATACATAATCAAGTCAACTGAAATTTAAATAAGTTTCTGCTTGTTGTTATTTGGCTGCCGCAAAAGCAAATTCTTGGTCACTATCGTGTATATAAGAAGCATCAATCGTGAAGCAACAATATACTTTTCCTGAAATTCCATTTGATTGGAGTTTTGGAGGCTAATATGCACCATCTTATCTATAAGTTTCAGAAGTAATTATTATTTTGATATGGTTCGCTAGCTCTATATATATTACTCCAAAAAATCTATAATTGTAATCGAGACTCTAACGAATTGTGATCACAAATTATGGCCTCGTTCACTTCGCGGATTCGAGTTTTTGATTCGAGCTGAGATGTGACATTTTCTGAGAGCTTTTTACTGTAGCAGAAAATTTTAATGTGACATTTTCTGAGAGCTTTTTACTGTAAAAACCTAAAACTAAAAACTTAAATCGGTGAAGTGAACAAGGCCTATATGTTCTCTTTTGCTAAATCAACTTATTTTCAGAAGGGTCCACTTTGTTCTTGTTATCTTTATCCTTTTGTCCTTTTCAATGTCATCCTCATTACTATTAAACTTACATCATATTTATTAAAATACATCCACTATGAATCACGATGGGGTTTTTTTTTTTTTTTTTTTTTATAAGTAAAATAGTCGACAAAGATTATATTTAAGTCTTAATCAGTTCGATCGTTCCTCATACTTTTGTTACTTCGTTTGACACATAATAAAAAAATAATAATAAAAATCTAAAAGGGTCAGCTTAAGGTTGTGGTTTGATAGGAAGGGAAAAACAAAAGGCTATATAATAAGACCATTTTCTCGCAAATGTAGTATTGAAATAATATGTTTGATGCTTTGCTCTATTTTGTACTTCAATACATAATATTATTTAAACGTTTGGTTCATAAATTCAGAACAATGATTTATGATTCTAATTTTCAAAATTTAAAATTTTGTGAGATAAAGACACCGTAGAGAATTAAAAAATATGATTTAAAATAAAAAACAAACTCTTAAAACAAACATCACGTATTTGTCCTAAATGTTATATCTGTTATTATCGTAAATTTTAAGTTTGGAACTTGTGAAAAGTAACTTTTAATTTTTAAACAATTTAAAAATGATAAATGAAAAATCGTCACGTCAATAACCACATGCCAAGATTCGGCATATGCCAAGATTCATCCATAAACTACTGAAACACCATTTTTGCTTAGTTGAGCTTCGGTTTAGGAGCCATTTATGGCATTGATCCACATTCAATATCCAACATCGCAACTCAGCTTATTGTAAGGGAGAAAGAGCTTAGCAACTTTTTTTTTTTTGGAAAATATTTAGGGTAAATTACACGTTTTAAAAAATATTATTTATGGTAAATGATACATGAATCATATTCACATTAAAACATGTTATTTACCATAACTATTTTCAAAAATACCCTATCTACTATAATTTCCATTATTGGGTAATTGCCATTTGATACAATATCGACCCATATGTTTGGGTTGGCCCATACAATCTCGACCCATATCCTATCTACTATAATTTCCATTATTGGGTAAGGGAGAAAGAAAAAAAATAAGTAAGTTTTGAGATGAATTAAAATTAATAGATTAATAATTTATACAAGTTAATAAATAGACTAAATTACTGTTTTCGTTTATAACTTATCTAGTTATGAATCATAACTTGACAAGTTATTGTCCATAATTGTTCATAACTTGTCTGGTTATAAACCATAACTTGATAAATTTATCCATAACTTATTTGGTTATAAACCATAATTTAACAAGTTATGATCTATTAATTTTTATAACTAAAATTAATCTATATATTTTCTTAAACTTTTCATATTGTCATATTTTCTACTATTTTCCATTGGGTAATTGCCATTTGATACAATATCGACCCATATGTTTGGGTTGGCCTATAAGTTGCAGACCTTAATGAAGCAACCGCCCAACTTTTAATTAATTTGAATTTTCTAGTCAGGAGTTATCTGTATAAGACACTAATGTCCCAAAACCTAATTTTAAGATTAATAATGGAAGAATTGGGTTGGGTATTAGGGGTGTAAATCGGCCGGGTAGGGTAGAGTTGAGCCGAAAAATTGAACCTACCCGATTAGTGCAAGTTGAGAAAATTTTAGGCCGCGACACTCTTTTAAATCACAAACCCGCAACTTTTCGGGTGACCTCGGGTAGAGTCAGGTTACTCAGGTTAGTGATCTCAAGGACCACATGATCACTTTTTAATCAATTAATCTGTGCTTGTTATAGAAGAAATCATTATCAAACAAAACATGTATTTCCTTCAAGAGGGGGTCTAAATGTAAAGTGAACAATTAAAACACTCACTTTGAAATCAAACACTTCCAATATAAATAAAGAATGTCCTAATTCAACAACTATGGCATATAAGCATTTTTTACACAAACAGTGAATCCAAAACATAAATAAATTAATAGTTTAAATGCATAAAGTTCATAAACTTATGAAAGTAAGAATTTGAAGTGTTGGACATTATTTTACTTACTTTGAACATGTTCGGCCGGGTAGGATTATCTTGGGTTCATGTAACCCCACCCCGCGTCCCTACCCGCGCAGTGCATGTTAGACATAATTAAAACTGAAAATTAAATAAAAAAATTAGAAACTCGTAATTTTCAGGTAGGATCGGCTCGGCTCGGTCGGGTTCGTCGGGTTCGGGGTGATTTCTTACAGCCCTATTGGGTATATTTACATTTTGATGCGACAATGATTCTGGATTACAAACTTATGACACAAATATTTCTTGGGACTCCATGGGCGATGACCAATATTGCAAGAGTGATTCTATAGTTAGCCTCCGAGTCGTGCTAAGCATCGATATGAAAAAACGACAGCCGTCGATTTTGTACTCTTCGAGGGGATTCCTATGCCCAAAACTCCTTACATTCACCTGCCAGTTATTCCATGTAAGAATGCAGAAGCTAAAATGGCAGATGAATCTAAACCAAAAAAAGGGTTTTTCGTATACCGCTGAGTTCAGCCTGTTCATGTTTATCAGATGATCCCTCCAGAAACAATCTAGGGTCTTCACGAGAACAGCTTTCTGTATTATTAAAACAAAATGTTTCGGTAAGAAACAAGGGGGAAAAAGAAAGGAGAAAAAACACACCAAAAAGGAGAAGATTACTGGTCATAACCCAGAATCTTACCTCAACCTCTGCCACATATGAATCATCATAACCAGATTCTTGTACAACATCCAAATATGAGGCTATTAGAAAATCACCAAGATACTTGCGGAGGAGATTACTGGTAGCTCGGTACGCACCGTTCCTATATTAGACATGCCGATGAGTCAAATTGCTCGACGAAATCATAGCAAACTAAAGCAAAGAACAAAATTTTCTAATGCATATACTAGCGCTAAACTCTACTCACGTTGTAGAATCATCAGAGCATATGGAAAGCCAACGTTTCAATGAAGAAGTCTTCTTGTGGATTCCTCGAAAGGCATTTGGAGGTGTTGGTAAGTCTGGAAGATGAAAGTCACTTGTATCCGTAGAACTCAGTTCATGTGTTTGTTCTAAAGATTTCAATAAAGTTTCCTCGGTAACTCCTGCAAATGAGCCTGCAAAAGTTCCATTTCAGAATTCAAGTACTTTTCAGCAGAAAAAGAATTCATGCGGTGTAACAGAAAGACTGGAGGTACAGGAATAGAGAGAGACTGAAAGTTAAGCTTATATAAACTCACCATCCAGTAGCTTTCCTCCAATTAGGGAGAACTCCTTCAAAAGCTTTCCCAAACTCCAGTTTGTTGGATGCTATCAATCATCAGTATACAAAGGGTGAGATTAATTCTGAGAAGAAGGGTAAAAGATTGGTAAGAAAATATCATACTACCTGCAGTGGATCAACATTTGCGAAGACGATTTCATCTACCACTGCTTGCATGTACCTATAAACAACTTTCTATGAGTGCATTTACAAAACAACATCAACAGTGGAACAGTTGAAAATTCGATACATGCTAATCATATATAACTCTTTAAGTGAATTAAATAGAACAATGTAATTGCCATTCATTTCCTTTTAATTATCTGTTTCTTTTAAACTTAAGCACTCCTAAGATGATACTCTATTTATCGCCTCACTTTCCCTATATGTTTGACCCCATAACGTGTGCTCAAAAAAAAAAAAAAAAAAAAGAAGAAAGAAACACAACATGACTGAACTTTAGTCTTTTTGCAAAGTGTGAGTAAGATATGCATTTCCAAACTAGTTGTCAGCTACTAACATTTTAAAAACTGACCCAGGTGAGTAGATTGTTTGCTATCAATTCTAGATGGTATATTTGGCTAGGTAGTAGCATAAGTCATGAAGATTTAGAAGGGCACTCACTGGAATATGTGCTGCGAACAACTTGCGTTATCACCCGTTAAAATTGATTGCCTAAGATTATAGACATGCTTTCTCTGGACCTGGTAAAGAAAAAAAAAATACCAACTAATGTAACTATTGGAGACTTTTGTAAGTTTGACCGTCCAAAATCTGATACGTAGCATAATATATATTATATTTTATACATACATGAGAATTGCGGATAAGATCAATTATCACACTATCGTTAAATTTTAAAAGATAACAAGTGATATGATTCCTACTTAATACCGTCCAAAAACATTTCCTTTTTTTTTCCCCTACGTATGGGAAAAGTTTGTTGTAAGTACCTCATTTAAGTACATAGGATGAACCAGTGACTAGAATTAGCTCTTCGAATAACACATTTTATTTTCTAAAAACATACCTCTAAAACTTCATCGAACTCAACCAAGCTCTTTCTTATACCAAAGAAGTATTTCTCTGCGTTAATCTGCAGCGCTAAAAGCTACAAGATAAACAAATATTAAGAACAGAAGAAGCATGCCAGATGTGTAGAAAATGTAAAAAAAGAATATGACAAGACCATGGGCTAACACATTCACCTGTTTTAATATTACACCACCTTCAATTGGGAGATCCTCGTCATTTGTAATTCTTGAAATAAGTCTAACAGCCCACTCAGTGTCGAAATTAAACTTCCGAAACATCTCATCCTGCAAGCTGTTATGTCAATTCATAAGAATTAGGGAGTAGATTCTTAACAATCCCCTAATCTCAACCAATTCAAGCAGCCAACATGAATAACAAAAACAATCACATCGAATAGCAAGATAAGACCCTGAACTATTTAATCATACTGATGCCCAACCTGACTGGAACTCAAAATCCACTTTTTATACCTCAAGTGATAAAGTCATCTAATCATGAAGAAAGCTAAAAGTCTTCGGCATAAATCCAAGTCAAGAAACTGACAAAATTAGTTGGGTGTTATAATGGATCTCAGCATAAATTAGTAAGTGCTGGAGATCCGTAGTCATGAGTAGCATGTCTGTAGCACCATGCACATGTTCTCTTGGTGGTCAAAAAGCATATTATTGAGATTACCTCACCATAAACCGAGTTGAACCAGGATCGCCTTGCCGTCCTGCTCTGCCACGGAGCTACAAAAGAGAGTATGTTTTATCTATGAGAATTGTCTTCAAAATCCAACTCCAATACTACGAAGCACAAGCACACACGGACGTGAGGAAACAGAATAACAAAATTGCCATGACAAACTCATTTACTGTTTAAAGCTGATAATAAATGTGATCAAGATCATATAGCTACACTTAAAGCGAAAGAATAGAACAAAGACCACATTGACAGATTTTGGGTAACCTTTTCAAAAGTTGCAGCTAAAGTTATTGACTTTGGAGTAGTGTAATTTCACAAAAGAACATAATGCTCAACCATTTATTCATGTAAGAGACGAATAAAGGAGTCGTATGACTTGTCTTCACATTAGATAGATGGTAGAAAGGAGAAGAGAAAAAATGATTATTGCGAAATATCTTCACAATAGATAGATGATAGAAAGGAAAAGAGAAAAAATGATTATTGCGCAAGTGTAAATGATACAATAGTTAACAAGCCCCGCTGAACCACAGCGTTTTCCAGAAAAATTCTCTCAAATGCACAATAGGTGCTTTCAAAATGAAACCCAAATAATGTTTTGGTCATACAATCTTCGTTCACCCAAAAACTGAATGCAAAAATAACTGACCTGGTTATCTATTCTCCGGGACTCGTGCAAGGATGTCCCAATCACATGAAGACCGCCAAGCTTTTTCACTTCAGACCCTTCTTTGAAACAGTGGACCTCACAATCTTTGAGAACTGATAGGTAAGCAAGGGCAATGGTCGGGCCAAGAGGGTACATCTCTGACTGTTCATTGGCCAACTTCTCTAGCTCTTCTGAATCAACCGACTGACTCATTTCCACAGACTCTGATATCATTGATTTCGCCTCCTTATGTGTCCAGCTCTTACCTTCACCTTTGCATACATATTTAGCTGGAAATTCATATATCATGTAACAGAATGTCACAAGATCTTACTTATGACTAACATAAAATAATATAACGTTACATAACATGAGCCTAAAGTAAAAGATTGCGAGAGGAGGATCACAAACCCATTAGGGCTGTCTTAGCCAGCAAAGCTAATGATGAGGGTCCGACCTTTATCTTGGACAAGACCTACACCAAAAGATTAATTAGAAACAAAGTCTAGTAATTAGATGTCTATAAAACAACAGTATTACCTTTTGAGTTCCTCCCTCTCCATCAACTTCAATATTAGGAGCTTCTTTTGTGAGAAACGAAAGCAAGCTGTCCTCGATAATCTCTTTAGCAAGCATCTACACTTGTTATTACCAGAAAATGTGTTACGGTCCTTCCTACTCAACCTCAGAGATTCCAGGTAGAAAATATTAAATTGTAGAACGGGAGATGCATATGCATGAAGATGGTACATCTCCAAATTTCATTAATTGACAGACATAAAGCAAGGGAATTCATGGTTTTTGGTTTATCAAGATACAATCAATGAAAGAGCAGTCTACCTTTGGATTGCCTCCTAGGATTATGTCAGTGCCTCTGCCAGCCATATTTGTAGAAATAGTGATGGCATATTTTCGTCCTGCTTGGGCAACAATGTCAGCCTCTCTTGCAGCATACTATTTTTTTTATTTTTTTCACCAACAAAAGAAAAGGATTAGAAAAACACCACTGCAAAAACATTTTTATATATAGCTATCAAATGAGCAAAATATAGATTGTGCCTTCAGATACAATCTTGTGGGTTAATTACCTTTGATCTTGCATTTAGAACATTGTGGGGGATATTCCGTTCCTTTAGCAGATCAGACAAGTATTCAGAATTCTCAACACTGCAGCATGAGGATGAAGATGATAATCAGGTAAGCGATAGTACAAGGTAGAAAATTTCAAAATGGACCATAATTACTTTAGCAAACTGAACATATTAAGTATACAAGTTATAACTATCTTATTTAATTGGGTAGTCACATCCTATTATCCAAAAAATTTTCTTGACCGGCCCTAGTGTTACATGCAACATTGCTTTTATTACTACTTTACCTCTCAGCATTTCCCTCCACTACCTAATTATGGGGAGTGAGCTGAAAGGCTGATAATGGGCAAGAACAGAAATAACATTGGGCATCTGAGGGCTGAATAGTTTATTAACAATGTTACATCGTGTAACAAGACATAAACTCCATTGACTGAATCTGCATGCACGCAAGCACAGAGTGACATATTGTGCGTGCATCTGGAGGTTAGAAAGGTTGCATAAACATCCCACATGCACGAGAATCCTACAATATGATAGCAGTCCAAGACTAATCCCATGAATCCTTTGTCCAGAAATGAGAAAACCCAAATTTACCTTGTGGTCCCAACTAAAACAGGACGACCCTGTCTAAACATGTCTTCAACTTCTTGACGAACATATTCCCATTTCCCTCGAGCAGTCTAAAATATTGCAAAACTCAACATTAAGTCAAGTTGAATGTTAAGACTAGGTGAAAGGTAGAAGTTTCAAATAAAAAGCCGTATGTGTGTTGGATAGCCTACAGCAAATGCTTGGATAGGTAAATCCTTTCGAATGTTTGGCAGATTAGTGGGCACTTCAATAACTGGCGTCTGAAACATTTTCAGAAATTCCTTTTCCTGAAATAACAATTTAGGATATCAAAAACGGATATATGTCTTTTAAGTAATAACAAAGAAAATTACCACTAAAAAGGATTTTAAATAAAATATTAGAATGTTTATAAACATCTGTACTTCAGTTTTGGCAGTCCCAGTCATCCCTGAAAGCTTCGGATAGAGCTTGAATAGTGATTGATAAGTGATTTGCGCCACAACAACTGAATCAGCCTAAGAACAATATATATATATATATATATATATATATATTCAAACTCGGAACCGGATAAGAATGTATTTCAAAGAATGGAAAAAGTGCAGGGGAGACTTAAAAAATAAGAATAAAACATACCTGAATTTTGAGACCTTCTTTAGCTTCTACAGCCTGATGAATCCCATCAGACCATCTTCTTTTCTCTTCAACTCTGCCTGTCAGCTGCAAATATTTCTCAAATCTTACTTATACTTCAATCAGAGACCTCTAATGTACTTTCACGAGAACATAGCATCAATAATCAGCCCAGATCTTTCTATCTATCCCTCTTGTCATCAATCTAAGAAACCCACGTGATAGGTCCAAGCAAATTTACAGTTGGCTTAAAGTTTTGATGCCTCTAGCAAAGCTCAAGAAAGTGGAATAAAAACTTGGCCTTCTCTGTTGTGCAAATAATTCAGAATATACTAACTGAAGGATTTTTGGCAAAGGCAGTGCAGTTTGGATTGTCTAACAAAACTGAGTTTGACAGAGATATGTGACTTTGTATCATGAAGTATTAACAAGAGTCGCACTTCCAATTATGGAAAAAACTGGAAATACTAAATGAAAAAGGCGGCAGACAATTTAAGATACAAAATGCAAATTCTTGTTTTACCTCATTAATTATGAGAGCCTGCCCATTTTTAACAATGTATTGCACATCTCGCCGGTAGAACTCCTTAGCCTTCAATGCATTCATCACAAATCTACATATTTCAAACTCCATGACTAAATAAAAGCTCAAAACGAAAGCAATAAATATGCTCATTGACTAGGAAAAGATCATCTCAACCTCTCAAACCAACATCTGACAGTCTCAATTACACATACAAGCAAACAACATATAAATAACATACAGATAATGGAGAATAACAAAAATGAATGTAAAATCCTAGGATGTCAATGGTTTTCTTCTTATTTGCCAACTGTAACAACTATATCCCAAAACAAAACAACAGTCTATCTTCACCTAGCCCAAGGGTCACTTTCATCCCACAAGTCATGCGTTTCAAGCGCCATCTCAGCAAGCTCTATTCCTTCTTCAGTCAGCTCCACTGAATTATCTTTGAGTTCCACATTATAATGCTGTTTAAAGTAGAAGATTTATTCTCACCATAATAAAATAGTCTAGACATAACTATGCCACTTGATGAATTTTATTATTAAAGAAAAAGAGCTAGAGAAAGCTAATGAGCTCAGGAAAGGCAAGAGAATGGACTTACAAGACCCCGTACAAGAAGCTCAGCCACTTTAGCAGCGACCGGGTAGCGAGCAGCATCTTTACTAGCCTGAGATAGAGAGGAGAAACAATAGACTACTGAGAATTCTACTACTACCTTTCATAATAGTGGTTAGCGATACTTCATAGAGTTGCAATTTACCTCACCACTTATTAACAAGGGATTTCTCCCATCATCAATGAGGACAGAATCAACTTCATCGACTATTGCAAAATGAAACGGCTTTGGCCTGTTCATTCACAATATGCATCTAATTCCCAAAAAAGCAATTAATACGGAATCTTTGAACTATAACCACATTAGAGATACCATCTCATTACAAGCTGTCCGTTGTTTCCAGCAAGATTGTCTCGTAGGTAATCAAAACCAAGTTCCTGAGAATATTTAGATTGATAACCTCAAAATATACCACCAGTGTAATGTAACCAACACGAAGACAAACATTAAGGTACTACAAGAAACTAAAAAGTGACATACTGAATTATTTGTGTATGTTATGTCGCAATTATAATTTGATCTCCTCTCTTCTGATGTCATCCCCCTCTATTTTGCAAGGAAAAAAAAATCAAAATTTCAGTTTTAATGGCATATAAATAGTGATTAGAATATTTCTACCTTGCATCAAAAGTTTTAGGACTTTGCGTCAACCAGAGGCTAACTTGTCCCAGTAAAACACACCCCTAAATAAGTATAAAAATACAAAACGTACCTGAATAAGACCCACAGAAAGACCCAAGAAGCGATGAACACGACCCATCCATTCAGCATCTCTCTGAGCTAGATAATCATTCACAGTTACCACTGTAGATTGAGGACAGCAAAGGAGCCATGAACCATTAAAATCAGATCAGTCTCGAAAGAACTAACACTGAAAGAATTAAAGAACTTAATACGTCAATGGACTAACACACAAAACATACCATGAACACCTTCACCAGTCAGGGCATTAAGATATGCCGCCAATGTAGAGACCAAAGTTTTCCCCTCTCCAGTTTTCATCTCCGCAATGGAGCCATCGTGAAGGACAGCCCCGCCGATAATCTGGAATTCAAATTCCCAGAAAATGTAACTGCATAACGAAGCAACAGCAAACGTGTGCGTATAAGAGACAAAGATACCTGCACATCAAAATGCCGCATCCCGAGCTTCCTCTTTGCAGCTTCACGAACAACAGCAAATGCTTCTATAAACATTCAAAACCATTTAGAATTCCGCTTTCACAACATAAAATTTCTAAATCAAAAGAAAATGAGCAGACAGGTTTGAACCAACCAGCTTGAATATCTGCCAACGTTTGCCCCTCTCGCAGCCTTTGCCTGAACTCCGCAGTTTTAGCCCTAAGCTAAAGACAAAAAAGAAAATCCTTTAACCAAAATTATCAAAATATATACATATATTTATACAGATATATGTATGAAAAAGTTTGCAAACAAGACCTGCTCATTGGAGAGTCTCTGTATTTGCGGCTCGAGAGCATTGACAGACTTCACGAGCCGATAGTAATCGCGAACAACCCAATAGTTTAGGCTGGTGAAATCACTCCAAGTCTTTGAGAGACTACCCAGATTTTCCTGAATCAAATTCAAACAACGCGAAATGATAGAGGAATATCACACAAGCATTTCGTCGAACAATTGGCGAGCAAAGGAAGAATTACCTTGAGCGACGCGACAGCGACGATGGGAGTGGATGATACGGATGTCGAAGTGGACCCCAGACTAAAACGACGACGTCGGCTTCGAATCGACTGAGGAAAAGACCGCGGAAGAAAGGAGAAGTTGGAATCGGAAAGAGAAGGCCGTTGAGAGATCACCTTTGGGGAAAACGAAGATGAGTTTTGGAGCACAGGCATTTTTGTGGGTATGGAGAGTGATTTTCTTAGCTACGGATTTTGTTTGGTTTGTGGGTCTTGTCTTAGATACTACTGTACTCACCCTATATAAAGGGTTTTGCGCTGCGCTTCTTCCCGCACCATACAAATATAGCCGTTGCAAGTATCTTATGTTACTTCAACGCCAAGTTAAAAAGGAAGTAACCAGAGAAAAGGGGACACTTTTTAATTTTGTTTAAAAAATTTGCACTTACATGTCTATTGGATTACTCTTAAATTGTTTTTTTTTTTTTTTTTTTACAAAAAAAGAAATTAGTGATGTCTTCACATTCAGGTCAAGCGATAGCTTGACAATCTATTAAGAACACAAAAAGAATATGTCCCATTAATTAAATCAATTAATACGAAAAAATGTGTATTACTAGTTTTAAGGTTCAAAGTGGAAGCCCTTATTAAATTCATAGTTTCATACAACGGAACCAAAAACTAATTTCGAATGGGGCACTATAAAACAAACTTTTAGGGTTCATTTAATTCGTTAATTCGAGTTGAGATGTGACTTTATTTAAGAACTTTTTACTACAGTAAAAAATTAAATGTGACTATTTTTTAAAATTTTTTACTTAATCAAATTTAAATTTTAAATTTAAATCGGTGAGATAAACGGGACCTTATTAATCAAAAATTCTACCGTAAGGTCTCATTTGAGCCAAGGCCTCCTAATTCAAGTTTCTGAATTGACTTAAGTACACGTATACGCAAAGAAAAAAGCATCTAAAAAAAGTATTAGGAATTTTTGGAGAGCCTAGCACTTTTGGAAACGTTGGAACTTCGAACTTGGAGGGCTGGCCTTATTATTAGGTATTACCGATTTAGAGATAAAAAAAATTATTAAATGCTTTTTTAAAAAAAATATATAAACATGTAATTTATTGATTGAAATTGATTAATTATTAATTGATATTAATTAATAATAATGAAAAATTATCGTGTTAATTAGTAAAAAATTTAAGTCAATCATTGATTAACTATAATCAGTGATCGATTAGTCAATTAGTGATTGACTATTA
Source organism: Morus indica (assembly GCA_029231665.1). Classification (NCBI taxonomy): domain Eukaryota; kingdom Viridiplantae; phylum Streptophyta; class Magnoliopsida; order Rosales; family Moraceae; genus Morus; species Morus indica. The sequence continues at coordinate 3,857,961 of JACAGA010000022.1, forward strand.
AATTAATCTGTGATTGACCATTAAGTTAATAAAAAAAAAAAACGAATGTTTTGCTCATTTTACAAAACTTCAATTATTTAAAAAAAAATCTAAAAAAGCCATATATATTGTGTCCTTTTATTTTTTATTCTTATTCTCATTTGCTTTAAGCGCATTTGTTTTTTTAGGATCAAAATTGATTATTGATTGAAAATATTAAAGACTGCATGAAATCTAAATCTCAAGGTATAAATGTAATACAAAACAAAATACTTGAAAAAAAATTTGATGATCCTAAGATGCTGGATATAAAAATGAAAAAAAAAAAAAAAAAAAATTCTTTATCAGAAGCTACTGTAAGTTAAAAATAAATAAAACAAAAAACGACAATGATCAACGACGTTCTACAATAAACGACAATTAATTCAGATGACAAAAAAAAAAAGTCCTACAATGGATTTATTTATTATTATTATTTTTTTTTTTGGAAATGCTGCAAATGAAAGTTTAAACAGCAAAATAAGAGTTTTTTTCATCAACTAATAAAACCGACAATAAATATATATCATATATGAGAGCTCAGACATACAACCACACACACACACACATACGTACGTACGTACTTATCATATACGAGAACTCTGACTAATGATCGATAGTGGTAGCATCCAATAGTGTCGTTCCAATATACGAAGTAAGAAACGCCTCCACGGCTGCAAATTTGATCATGTCGTTTGTAAGACGTAGAGGATACCACGGCCTCCACCTGGAATCACACCACTTGATCTTAACGGGCTTCACGTAGTTCACTTCTTCTCCTAGCACCACCCTCGCCAGCCTCGCAAAACCAAAACAGTTGAAATCTCTCGTCGTTTGAATCTGACCGTCCGCATCATTTATTATTCCCATACTGCCCCTCTGGGCCGCCAAGTCTCGCAGCTCCACCGCATTGTTGGGCATGGTCCAACGGTAGTCCTTCTCCATCTTTTTACCAAACTTGTCTATTCCGACGCCGATCGGCCACCGTCACTCCGTCGCCGTGGAGAAAGTCCTTCGGCGCTTTAGGGAACCACTTGTCGCCATAATTCCAATTACAATATGAGGAGTTCATTGTGCATAGTAGGCAGTGGTTCTCAACGCAAATTTGCAACAGGTCGAGACTAACTACATGTTGTCAAAAAATAAAAACCGGTCGTCAGAAAGATTTTATTTTATTTTTATTTTTAAGATGGTCATCAGAAAGTTTTCTATATTTCAATTCATAGGTTTGAACAAAAATTTTAAAGGGTAATTAAAAAAAAAGACTGTAATAAAAAGAGTCGAATTGTAATTCAAATCAGCTAAACAAAACTAAACGAGTCATATATTTATGCAATTAGGTTTGCAATGGAATATGTTCCTGTTTATATTACCTAACTTGTCATAACAGCTGATGCCGTTTTTGTAGTTGAGGCTGCGATCGGCGCAGAGACCAACGACGACGGTTTTTGGGGCGGTAGATCTTTTGTATTCGTTGAATTCGGTCCACGTTATGGTAATGGTGAATCGCCCATCCACCTTAACAACGAACTCGTTAGATTCTCTTGGGAACTCTTGACTAGTTCTCTTTTTGTTTAGGTATATAAATTTATACTGACTCCAGGGGCCTAGGGTTTTTTTACTAAGTTAAATTAGTAATAGAATATTAGCATTCAAATACAATATGCTAGCCACGGAAAAGAAAATATGTTTGTGGACTTTTCCTTTTTTTTTAATAATGGAATTGTGGAGTTTTTTTTTTTTTTTTTGAGTAAAGATAATTGTTGATTTTTTTTTTTTTTCCTTTAGTAGAAGATATTTACGGAGTTTGTTGATTAGGGATAGATAACTTCTCAATTCAAAAAAATAAAAATAAATAAAAAATGGTTACATAACTTCTTTATGTAAAATTAGAATTTCTTTTTTCTTCTTTGGCAGTGGGGAAAAAAATAATCTCCTATTTGAAAGCAGCGGCAGAAAAAGAAAAAACCACGTCTCACACAAACGATATATATTGCTCTAAAGAAAAATTGCCATGAAAACAAAGTTGGGTTCCATTCTGAGCAAAAAACTTCACTAATAGCCATATTTAGCCAAAAAAAGATTGAATACGGCAAAAAAAAATTCTGTAATCATGTTGACATATTGCAAAAAAATTTGAATTTTTACAAATAAAAAAATAGTCATAAAATAATTTTGTAACAAAAGATGTGACATTCATTATAATAATTATTTAAAAAATTTGTTTTTCTAAAATTTTTTTAGAAAATGGTCATATTTCGATTTCATGCTCTTATAAACAAAACCATGTAGTGTAATTTCTAAGTTTTAATTTGTAGTTAGTTCCTTATAATTTAGTAAGACCCTATTCATTTCACCAATTCGAGTTTTACTACAGTAAATAATTTTCAGAAACAGTCACATCTAATTTTTTTATTACAATAAAAAGCTCTCGCATAAAGTTACATCTCAACTCGAATTAAAAACTCGAATCAACGAACTAAGCGGGCCCGTATTTGTCGGAATGTGGTATTGCACCAACACAAGCCCCTATTTGGTTGGGCAACTCAGCTCAGTTCAGCCCAATTTAGTCCAAACCACAATCGGGATACATGTTTGGTAAAGACATAATTTGAACTGAATGAGTCATTTAGACATCGTTCATTTCACCGATTCGAGTTTTTAATTTTAGATTTTTACAGTTAAAAGCTCTCAGAAAATGTCACATCTAACTTTTTCTGCTACAGTTAAAAGTTCTCAGAAAATATCACATCTCAAATTGAATTAAAAATTTGAACTCACAAAATGAACAATGCCTTAATTTGAGCTGAAATGACTCAACTATGGATTCAACTCCCCCCTTCAATTCATCAATTTGAACCAATTTTCTATAGTAAAACCATTCCTAAATCTTGATTGTGACCGTTCTTACACAGTTTAAGGGATATTTGTTTCCTGTATTTGCTTCTGATTCTGAATCATGATTCATGGTTCTCTATAATATTTTTTTTTCATAAAAACTACACGTAAAACAAAAATAATTCTGAATCATAATTCTAAATCTATAAATTATACGTCCACTCAGAAGTTTCCTCCCATGTGCTCTGCGCCTTTTTGTTTTATGGTTATTTGCTCAACGCCTCTCTAATTTTCTACAGTCTCGATTGTTTTTTCTTTATGGTTAGTAATTTACGTCCAACTATTAGTTGCACACTTGTACTACTATTCCTTCTTATGCATTCTCAACCAAAAAAAAAAAAATTATTTTCGTTCCCATTAAAACACCATATGCAAAGAATACCTAATAAAAACTCTATGTTACGAATTTTTTTTTAATGTAGAAACAATAAGAAAAAGAAATTATAATAATATAGGTGTGCTATTAAAAAAAGGGTGTTGTTTATTTCTAATGTAATGTCATTTTTTTATTTTTAAAGTCATAAAAGATTTTTTTTAACTCACTTACGACCAAATTCATAGTTAGAATTGTTTCTAATCCAAACGTCAATTCTATTCAAATTTATAATTTGTAAAACTTATCCAAGCTCTAATTCAAATTATATTATATGTTTGAATTAAACTTTAAATGCACAACAAAATATAAGCTAAAATTACTATTTAAATCACATTGTTAGAATTTTTCTATTCAAATTAAAAATGTTCAAATCAACACAACAAATACAAACCAAATGAGAGCTAAATCAATTACAAGATTAACAGGAAGAAGCCTATTTATAAACTTAAAAGGGCCACCGAACACTTGATTTTTTTATTTTTTTTTTTACCACAGACCAAATTACAAAAATCCTTTACTCTTAGGCCATCATACTTGGCAAATCCACATCCCAAAATAATATATATATTTTTTTAAAGTACATATGATCGGATTCCCGATTTTTTTTTTTTCAAGAACCCAATACTTATAATTAGAACATTACTCAATGTCAGAAAAAAAAAAAAAAAATCATCAACAGCACGAAAGAGACTCAACAGTAATAGCACTGAAACGAATTAATAAACAACTAATTAATATTGTCCAGGTATGCATATCAAGATTTTTTTTTTTTTTTCTGAATAGAACATTATAACTCAGAGTCTCAAACGACTATTTAGATTATTAGTGGTAGCAATATCCAGTAGCGTCGTTCCGATATAAGACGTAAGAAACGCTTCGACAGAGGCATATTTTATCATGTCGTTGGTGAGGCGTTTGGGGTAGCATGGAATCCAAAGGGAATTACACCACGTAATCCTACTGGGCTTCACAAAGTTCACTTCTTCTCCGAGCACTGCCCTCGCCAGCCTCGCCAAGCCGAAACGACTGAAATCCCTCGTCGTTTGACCATCCGGATTATTTGGTGTTCCGTTATTGCCCCCCAGCTGGGCCGCCAAGTCTCGCAGCTCCACCGCCTTGTTGGGCATCATCCAACCGTAATCCTTCTCCATCTTTTTACCAAACTTGTCTATTCCGACGCCGACCCCGCCGTCGTGGAGCAAGTCCTTTAAGGCTTTAGGTAACCACTTTCCACCCCAACTACATATCGTTGAGTCCATTGTACACATGACGCAGTGGTTTCCAACACAAATTTGTAACAATTAATAGGGATGGTTTTTGAGGCTAACTCCTATATATTGTAAAAAAAAAAAAACAGAGAGAGATAACGTAAGAAAATTTTGTAAATGATAACACTATTTTATTTTTACTATAATAATCTACAAATTAGTAAATTATTTTTTAAAATGGCATAAATAATAAAGTTGAAAAAATAGCGGTTAAATTTGAAGTTTTCTTTTGTAGATTCAACATATATATTACCTGTTCTGTCGGAAACGTGGGTGCCGTTTGCGTAGTTGAGACTGCGATCGGCGCAGAGACCGACGACGAGGCTTCGGCGACGGTTTTTGGGGCGGTAGATCTTTTGTATTCGCTGAATCCATCGTTTGATGTCGGAATCGTCTTCGGCCCAGGTGGTGGTTATGGTGAATCGGCCAGCCACCGTAACAACAAACTCGTTATCTTCTCCCGGGACCGCTTGAATGGTTACCTCCATGATGGGGTGGCTTAGGGTTTCTTTCCTGGGCCTTTCTCTTCAATTATTTTTCTGTGTTCTCTCTCTCGGCCGATTGGATATATACAGTACGGGACTCTAGGGCTAAGTTAGCATGGGCTCTTTTTTTTTTTTTTAATGAGCATTGGTAGTTGAATAGAATACAGGGAGAAATAAATATAAATAGTATATTTACGAGTAAATAATATAGACTTTAAATGTATTTGAATTTAAACTAACAGTAAATAGCAAATTTATTAGATAAATAATCTATTTACTTTTTTTTTTTTTTGATAAAGAAGAATAATCTATTTACTTTAGTTTAGTAAATCTTACTGCCTTTCTTTTATATTTTATTAAAATATATTTGTAGAGTTTGATCATTAGGGTCAGATACTTCTCAATTCAAAAAGAGGGGTTAGATAACTTCTTTGCGTAAAATTAGGAGATTTCGTTTGGCATGACTGACGGTGGTATTTTTATCTTTTTTTTTTTAAATAAAAAATTACGTGTCACATGGTAAATTTATAAGGAGTCAAAATATGGCATTGTTCATTTTACCGATTCAAGTTTTTAATTTTAAATTTCTACAGTAAAAAGCTCTCAGAAAATGTCACATTTAACTTTTTCTGTTACAGTAAAAAGCTCTCAGAAAATGTCACATCTCAACTCGAATTGAAAACTCAAATCTGCGAAGTGAATAATTTTTTAAAATATTTTTTGAAGAGAATTTTGTTAAAATATATTAAACATATATCTCAACAAGATATATGACGAGTAAAATTTTGTTATATATTCAAAAAGCCTATTTTTTTATCCTTAAAAAAATTCCCTATTTTTTCTTGTGAATATCACAAACTAGATTCAACATATAAGATAAGGTACAAAGTATTTCAAGAACAACAATAACACAATATACGACAACAATCTCTTAGATGGACAAAGTTTTTTAAACGATACTTGCTTTAAACAAACTATGAAAACGTAAAAACGCAATGGAAACGTCAACGATCTGTGAAAACGATAAGGATCGTACATACGATAATAACAATTACGTTAAAAACAATAGGACGAAACAGTGCAACAATTTCTACCGAAAGAAGAATAATACACAACGTTAGTTATTAAGGGTACGTTTAGTTTGCTGATTTGAATTAAAACGCGACTTTATATGAGAGTTTTTTATTATAGTAAAAAAGTTAAATATGACTATTTCTGAGAGCTTTTTACTGTAACAAAACTCAAATTCTAAACTCAAATCGGTGAAGTAAATAAGACTTATGACATGTTAATTTCTTTATTTTTTTATTTTTTATAGATTTCCAAACCGTTACAATAACAGTTTTTATAGTTTGTATAGGTGAAGTAGATGACTCTGCCTAAATGGCTCATCATCTATATTAAAAGCTAAAGAAGTCATAAAAATGGGCCGCATCATTTGTTTTTCTAAAAATATAAGGTGTGTTGATATGCACAATTCAAGTCATTACTCAAATCATATTGTTAGAGTTTTTTTTTTTATATAAATTTAAATTTAATTTTTTTACTATAATATTTTTCTCTCATATACACAACTTAAATCATGACTTAAATTGTGTAAATGAAGAGTCCCATAAAACATCAAACTCATTGCAACCTTTTAAAATATATATATATATATGGCGTCAATCGTGTATGCATGAGAGGGGAAGAGTAGTTTTCTTTTTAAAAAAAAAATTGAATGTGAGATTAAAAAATTTTAAGAGCAATAATGAGATTAATCTAGGGATTTTATTATTTTATTTAATATGTAAAACATATAAAAGTTTACGGGGTTGTCATATGAGGTTAAATGCAATAATTTTACAAATTAAAGAGGATTGATTGTTAAAATTAAAAGTTTAAGAAGTAATTTGTTATACTAGGATAAGTCCGGGGAATAAATGTGTTAAAAACCGAAATAATAATAATAATAAAATAAAAACACACACATTCAAAACGACGCCGTATGGTTATGTCTAATCGTGGAAACGACATTTCTAGTCTTGTGACACCTGTGTCCCGTGTATAACTGCAGCACGAGACGCCATCGATTTTGTTCGCAGTTCGCATTCTGGGAATCTGAGGAAAGGAGATCTGATAGCACCGCACGGCTCTTTTGCTCTTCTGACGATCTGAGGTACGCAATATGCTTCTCCTCCTAGCTCTCGTTTTCTCTGTTTGGTTGCTCAGATAAAGGAGGAAAATACCTAAAATTGTCATAAAAAGCAAAGACGTTATTAGGCTTGTGCTGTTTCTAATTTCTCTGCAAGTCATCTCGTTCTTGCTAGTTTGATTTATTGAAAATCTTCTCAGTAACCAAAAATGCTGTTTTTAGGGTTTCAATTCGTTAGTTGATTTTGCTCAATGAGGCGGATCGGTGCCGACGAGTGAATTTGACGGTCAATAGTATGGTCTGACTGATTTCTAATGCATATGAGAAATTTGGAATACATACACATAAATGTCCAAATTATGATGCCTGGAGGCTGGAGTTTATTTTCCCAGTGTCAAATTAGTAAACACAATTGAAATTGGTTCCAATCTTCGCTGCTTGTAGCAAGCTCACAATTTCACGGTTTTGACTTGTTATTGATTTACTAGTTTGTAACGAAATCCAATAAAAAGACTTGTGTTTTCAACAGGAGAATGAAGTTTATTTTGCCATCTGTGCTTTTAAAATAATTTGTGGATTTGAAAATTTGATATGCTCAGGCATGAACTTTGATTATTCTTTGCTGAAAATTGTCATATTCTTGCGTGTTTTGATGGATACTGTAGTTAATATTTCCGTTGATTATTGTTTTGGTTTTTTGTATTAGGCAACACTTGCTAATTACGTTTTTATTGTTTTCAAATATGCTGGGAGAAGCCATGGCGGGCCCTGGGAGTTCCATGCTCTATTCTTCACTTCTGTTTACTGTCGTTCTCTCTCTTCAAGAAATGTATAGAGGGAAGTTAGCATCGACGGAGTTATTTACCATACTCGGGGGCTTTATTAGTTCCCTCCTCTTCCTCCTGTTGCTGACGGTATGTTAGGATGCTTTAACTTTTTCATTGCCTTCTTGTGTGGTAACGGTGTAACTGGCATTGAACAAGTTCAGAATTCACATGATAAAAATTTATCAGATCTTTCATGAATTTAGTTATTTAGGCTGGATGTGGTTGTGTGTTGAAATATGAAGCCTTGCGTAGAGCATGTATTGTTTTCCTTAATTGCTTGGCAAAGTTGTACGTTGAAATCTTGAAGCATTGATTTCAATTTTTCACGTGGTGATTGTTCTTTTCTTTCCTTGAGAAAGAATTTTATTAAGGAACACGGGAAATCTATAAAGTTTGTATATGAATTACAAGTTCTCTTATGTGAAATTATTGGACGGAAATATCGAGAAATTTTTATTAGTTTGCCACATTTCCACTTTTTCCAGAAGGTGATGTCCAAATGTAGCTCATTAAATTTGCATATTGGATCAGCATGAAGATTTACATTTGCTTGGTTTTGTTCTTTCAGTTCATTAGTAATTTTCAGGAAACATGTGGCATAAAGACCGGCTGGGGTGCTGGTGAGTGTGCTTTAGCTTATCTGCCAGTATCTCTTTTAATAGCTAAAACTCCAAGAAGATTTGGCAACTTTGTTAAGTACTAAGGGAGCTTAAGTAAGTGGTTTTCGTTCCTCCATGCAGTTATTGTAGCCGAAGTTGTTGCTCTTATTGCTGCTAGCACTGTCCATCGAGTTTGTATCACGACATGGTAATCCTCACACGTGACTACAATATTTTGTCTTTAAGCAAGTCTTAGTATGCTTCGCAGATATTTGGCAAAATGCAGTGTTTGTTGTCTAAGATCTACATGCATACCACACGTAGTGATGATCCTGTTTTCATTTTTGCTACAGTTTCTTGTTTTCAGCTGTACTACTCTATGAAATCCACAAGCTTTCAGGGATGATGCTTTCCAAGAGTGAATCGAAAACTAAAAGGCACTGAATGAGATTCTGCGTAGTTTAGAAATTTATATATGAATGATGTGATCGAGTGTCGACTGCGGCTTTTTATTTGTTGTTTCTATTTAATATACTACACCCGAAAGATACCATTTTGAGATGTATTAGATGTTTCTTAACAATTCAGTAACTTGGAAGATGACATTACTTGTAGTACTTGGAGAATTTCAATGTTTTCAATATAATTTTCTCTAGGGACCAAGATGCTTTGGGAAAAAGCTTATATTATTTGCGAACAAGTCTAATTTAAGTTGCACAAAAAAATACTGTCCTCAATTGCTTGTGGCTCCAAACAGATTGGAGTGAGATTACACTTATAACCGATGCTTCGCCGATTCTGTGAGTGAGCATGATGGTTGTGATGTTGGTTTGAGTGAGGAAACTTTGAAGTTGAAGCAAGTTCAAGCGGTGGGCGAAACTCGTCTCGCTTGCCAATATCAAAATCACCAAAAGTCCTTCCTCCTTGCCGGATAATTCTTACAATGAGCAAATACCACCACAAGAAATTTCCCTGGACAAGTAACGTGAGAGTTTAGACGCAGAGCTAGCCGGATGTGAGGGTGGCACCCTCTCGGTTGGGGGCTTCTCCAGTTCTCCACCACGCTCAAGAAATACAAAGGTGTCGGTAAGATTTTCTACTTGCTGAGTGAAAAAGTTGAGAAAAAAAGTGCTCAACTCGACAATTATATCAGAAGGCCAGCAATTGAAGTCATTTGATCCCCGTAATGAAGCCCCTGTCACAGTAATTGAATTTTTGCTCCCAATTTGTATCCATCAATGCAACCTAAATCAACCGACCTTAAGTAATTGAATTTTGCTCCCCTTATAACCACACTGCAACAAGTTTGTGGCATTTCAACTTCAGAATTCCTTCATAGTTACCCCAACCATACCAAAAGAGAGCCAATACATCAACTCGGCTATTCATGGTTCCTCAGTCACACAGAGGCTCCTTGACTAGAAGATTCATTTTCTGCTGAAGAAACTTGAGCACGTCCTCTCTCCCTTCCTTCATCAACAACTGCCTTAACCTCCCAAATGTCACTCCTGCCGGCCGGATTCCCTTCTCTATCATCTCCTCCATCAATACACAAGCCTGACTAGCATCTTTCTTCTCACACAACCCGTTTATAAGCACCGAGAACGTGTGCATACTCGGGACAAACCGCTTCGATTTCATGTGCTTCCACACTTCAAGGGCCATATCAACCTCACCCTTCTCACAGAACATCTTTATCATCATTGTATACGTATCTGCATCCGGCTCACACACCTTACTCATCCTGCGAAACACCTTAACCGCCTCCTCTGTCCTCCCTCTACCAATCAACCCATTCAACATCACATTACACGTCCTCGAATTCGGCCTAACACCCTTGGAATTCATATCATTCAACACCCTTTTCGCATTCTTGAACCTATCCACCCTTGCAAAAGCCCCAATCAAGGCATTATACACAACCACATCAGCCTCAACACCCCTTCTCTCCATCTCCATAAACGCATCCACAGCATCTTCAATCCTGTTCTCCACACCATAAGTATGCACCAAAACGCTGTAAATAAACGACGTCGGTTTACAGCCATTGGAATCCATATGCCTCACAGTCTCAATGGCCTCATCGACTCTCCCTGCCTTGCAAAGCACGTCAACCATAATTCCATAAGTCACGACATCAGGCTTAATACCCAAATCAACCATTTCTCTAAAAACTTCCCTAGCCCTAGGCAAATTGGGTTCTTTCCCCCACCCATCAATCAGAATACTATAAGTCTTCGAATCTGGCTCAAACCGATCCTTCATTTTATCAAAAATCTCCTGAGCTTTTCTGACATTCCTGGACTTACAGAGCGCGCTCAAGAGGCCGTTAAACGCGGCCAAATTCTGCGAAAAGCCGTGCTTCTCCATGACATTGAAGGTGTAAAGAGCCTCGTCGATTTTGCGGGCTCTGGCGTATTTCCTCATGATGATGCAGAAGGTCTCGACATTGAGAGTGTCGTTGGATCTCATAGCGCTCACCAGCTCCCACATGAGCTGGTACTGCCGGATCTTGGCTAGGGATTCGATCGCCGCGTGGTGGGCCCGGACGGAGTGGGAGTAGCCGTGCTGCTTGGCGGCCCACTGGAAGAAGCGGTGGGCTAGCAGGCCGGCGTTCTGGAAGCGGGCGAGGACGTGCTCGGCGATCTCCGGCGTGAGCCTGACGCCGGCGTGGTCGAGGGCGGTGTCAAGGGCGGCGACTGGGGTGGAGGACATGATTTTGCAGATTGTTTGGATTGGGTCTGGGGTTTCGCACTTTGGTTTTGTGGAGCTGTGTCTTTTTAGCAGAGATGGGTTTCTGCATATTGTTTGGATTTTGGTTCTGTGGAGCATTGCTTGTCGAGGAATTTCGTATATTAGGGAGAGAGAGAGAGAGAGAGAGAGAGAGAGAGAGAGAGAGAGAATCGTCTGCTTCAGAGCCGAAGGCGATTAGAAACTAGAAAGTAGGAACTGTGGGCTGAAGCCTTGAACACTTGAAGTGAAGGAAAGGGACCAACTGAAAGGCTTTTTTTTTTGCATTTTCGGGGTAAATTAAAAGAAATTTTTGAGTTTAAAATTTGAATTTTATTACAGTAAAAAAATTTTATAAACAGTCACATTTAATTTTTTTATTACAGTAAAAAATTCTCACATAAAGTTACATATCAATTCAAATTAAAAATTCGAATTAACGAACTAAACAGTTTATAATTTTTTTTTAAAAAAAAGTGTAGTTAAATGGAAAAAAAAAGATTCTAATTCCCTCAAATCTACATATTTGTGTTTGGTATAATTTGATGAGTAATACTATTTGTTTTAAGAAGGTCTAGCGAATTAATTCACTATATAGCTAGGTGTGTCTCATTTTTAATTTGCCATTTGTGGTTAATTCGCTATATACTTGTTAGATTGTCTCAAATACAAATATTAATATTAGATTTAAATATAAGAAATTATAAAAATGAGATATTTAGTATTTTATTTTTATTTGTGTTTTAATAAATAATGTTACACCCTCCTAAAAAAACATAATGTCTTTAAATGTTATATCTATTTTGTCATAATTATTAAGTTTTGAAGCCGAGGTAAAAATAAACTTTTAAATTACATTCAAAATGTCGATACTATAATGATTAAATGAACAAAATAATCAAATTAATTTATAGCAACTAAATGTCAAAATTTAGATATGTTATATTTAGTGTTAAAGTTGTCAATAAATATAGCATATGTTTAACTTTAGCATAAAAAAAAAAGCTTTATATTAGAGAGAGATTTTCTATTCAAATGACAAAGGTTGGCATTGAGACATTGATTAACCATCACATTGGAGATACTCTTAGAACTTTGTAAGTCAAAACAATTTTTTCTGTTTTTCTTTTCAATTTGTGTTTAGCAAAAAAGAGTTTGACCCTAGGCTGATACCAATTGTAAGTCAAAACAATTGTTAGATTAATTGTGAGTTCTGTATTGTGTGTATAGGTTTTGAAAAAAAAAAAAAAAATAGCTTAGAGTGGTTGTAGGCATAAGTCATCTAAATTACGTTCATTCTTTTAGTGTCAAGATAAAAAAAAGGGGGGGCTTGTATCCATTTTGCAAAATAATGCATCATTAGTTTGTGTAGGGAATTTATTTTATGGAATTAATTATTTAACACTAATTCCGGAGAAGTAAACTGGTAAGAAAATTTTTAAAATTAACACATTTCGTATATAATGAGTATGCACCCAAGAAAAAAAAATAAATTTAAATGTTTAATCAATCTATCAAACAGCTCAAAGTTTTATTATTATTATTATTATTATTATTATTTTAGCAAGCTCCAAGTTTTATTTTTGATAAATCAAACACTTGAAGGCAGCAATGTCAAACTTAAAAACATGACATGTTCTCACTCGGAAAATTCTAAAGATTCTTTTAATCAAACTTTGTAGTAATTTACAAACAAATATATACGACTACAATTTGGAATTTTCTCTGGCACAAACAATTCATGAACATGTTAGAAACTTGAAAAGTTGTTGAGAAGAAAAGTCAAACAACCACACGGTGACACGGGTGTTTGGTACTAAAAAGCCGAACTCGTGCTTGAACTGGCTTTGGATCGCTCACTTACAGAAAAGTTGGAAGAAGAACCAAACCCAATAGACGATCTAAATGACTCGTGACTAAGCGGCAATGGCCGATCCGGTAATATGGGAATGTCGATATCACCTTCCAACATCTTCAAAGCTTCAGAAATGGTGGGCCTAAAAGCCACCATAACATGAGAACAAAGAATCCCCACACGAACAAACCTCTCCATAACCCCTTTCGGCCCTTCCTTCCTTATCGTCTCCTCAAAAACCTCTTCCACTTTGCCCGCTTTCAGAACCGTCCACGCCCAATCCGCGATCAGGACCACCGAAGGGTTCGACGTGTCGAGCGCTTTCTTTCCGCTCATGATCTCGAGAATTACTATTCCGAAGCTGTAGACGTCGCTTTTCTCGGTTAACTGGCCGTAGAGAGCGTATTCGGGCGCTAAATACCCGTGCGTGCCGGCGACTCTCGTCGTCAGGTGAGTTTGGCCTTCTTTGGTTTGCTTGGCGAGTCCGAAATCCGCCACTTTTGCCTTCATTTCAGTGTCCAGAAGTATGTTTGTGGCCTTTATATCTCGGTGATAAATGGCGGGTTTTACTCCTTTGTGTAAGTATGCGAGGCCTTTGGCCACGTCCAGGATTATGCTCTTGCGCTGAGGCCAAGTTAATGGCCGCCACGTGTTTGATAAATGGTCGCTGAGATTGCCGTTCGACATGAAATCGTAAACCAAGTACCTCCTTCTGCCTTTCATGTCGTCGCTCGTGACGCAACAACCTCGGAGGGAGAGCAGATTCCTGTGTCGTATTTTGCTTATGATCTCGACTTCGTTGCAGAACTCTTCGTCGCCTTGGGACTCCATGTTTATGACTTGCTTGACTGCCACCAGAGTCCCGTCCGAAAGCGTTCCTTTGTACACAACCCCGTATGCGCCTTGGCCGATTAGATTTCGTTGAGAGAACCCGTTTGTTGCTCGTTCGAGCTCTGACAAGCGAAACCATTTCGCTCCTGAATTGGGCAATACCGTTGCTCGGAAACTGCCCACGAACTCTTCATGGTGAGCATTTTGTCTCTTCCTTTTGCCCCGTCTCCGGTGCATTATGATCAACACAACAGCAAGCATAACACCAACAGCAGCACCCAAGGATCCGAATACTATCCTCAAAACGGTTTCCTTGCTCAACTGGTTCGACCATTTTTTAGTTTCTGAGCTAGACAATGGCAAACCGAGAATACAAGAAGCTGTATTGGGATCCTTTGGACCCATTTCGTTGGAAATCCCAGCAGCATATAACACTGTGAAATAAAAGCATTTCGTTCCATTCGGGTCTAAACCTATCAACTGCGCATTCACCTTATAGCCTGCATCAAGGCATACGCTGCATCTAGTTAGACTCATCACGTCCCCCTGGCAAGACTCGTTTAACAAAGGCGCCTTTGGACCAGCCTTCTCGGACCAATCTTGGGTGGTGATGATCCCAGCACAAGCTGCAGGGTTGGTGACAAACTGAGTCGAGTTATGGAAGCAGTTACGGACTAAGGACGCGTTCATCGATAGAGCGGAGAGCCTAGTTTGGAAATTCGACAGGCAAGAATCTGAGGAGCCTTCGTCGGGAAGTTGGAAGTGTAAGGTGTCTCTGAGGTGTTGAGCCAATCCCATGCCGAAGACGCTGAGAAGGGTTTGGCAGCAATCTCCGTGGACCGGTTCCCGGCATAGAGAAGTGTCCCATGGGAAGGTCTCGACGTAGCTGAGATCGATGGGACATGATGAAGAGGATGAGAGAATGGATAAGATGAATGAAGAGAAGAATATGAAGCATATGGAAAGGAACGAGAAAGACTTGCCCATGTTTTAAACCATTGGGTTTGTGTAGAACTGTGTCTATATATGATATCTGTTTGTGGCGACCGCAGATGTTGAGTTTCTGATATGAGTTGTTGGATTTGTGCCATAAAATATTAGCCATCAATATTGGCTGGCGACGGTCAAAAGAGCAATAGGCACGTTTCAATAAGAGTTTGGTACAAATAAACCACGTTATGTGGGTGGTCATGGTCAAACTAACGCAAACTAGGGATATTAAAGGTCAGAGTCAAACACAAAGTAGATGAAACTGCTAGTATTTAACATATTGTTTTGATTCGGACTAGGACAAGAGTAGGGCAACCTGGATTTATTAGCTGCTATATGTCAAGATAGATGGATATATATCTTGTAATTGAAAGTTGTGCAGGAAAAAAACAAAATGCCCCCCAAGAAATAAGCTTTGAAAAGGAAAAAATTAAAAATAAAATAAAAATCAAGAATGCCCCCCAAAAAAATCCCACCTTTGTAAGTTGGGGCATAAATCTAAAGATATGAAAGAGATAACATGCCATCTAATTTTCTAAACAACAATGGTAAGCCCAGGGTCTGCTAGTTATTGAATGGGGTTAACCAGCCTCATGAAACTCTGTGTCGTCGGGTCCGTTTAGTTCGTTAATTTGAATTTTTAATTCGAGTTAAGATGCAACTTTATGTGAGAATTTTTTACTATAACAAAAAAATTAAATGTTATTTTTCTGAGAGTTTTTTACTATAACAAAACTCGAATCAGTGAAATGAACGAGACTTTAATTTCTGTAACTCACATAGGCTGAGTTTAAGACCACTAGAATTTGAAAGTTCTATTAAACTTACATGTCAATTAAAAAAAAATTACATATCAGAGCGAAAGTTGATTTGTATACATGATACATAAGATATGTTACTACATTACAGAAAAAGAAAAGTAGGAGACGAACAAAATGAAAACGCTTTAGTCAAAAAAACAAAAACAAAAACAAGATGAAGACGCTTTTGTTTTGCATTACATGGATTACAGAGCTTTATCAGATGTCAAAACAATATAACATTATTAACACTAAGCCACTATCAGTGTCATTCTTATCAGCCAACCAGGAAAAAAAAAAAAAAAAAAAAAAGTAACATCATTAACTTTATAATTTTTGCCCGCAAAAACTCTTCTTCTTTTTAAAGGGAAGGCGACCAGTTATTCACAAGTGCATGTCTTGCAACTTGCAAGGGCAGAAGAATACATACACATTTGTTTTTATAGTGGTATACAAGATCAAAAAATAAAATAAAATAAAATAAATCCTCAACCACCTCCAATTCTTCCAATAGCCAGTATTCACTCGCATTTATACTCCAACTTGCCAACTTGCTAAATGCTAACGTATGGAATACAACCCCGTAACACTAAAATAGTATGAAAGATTTAAGGCTCGTTTATTTCACTAATTCGAGTTTAAAATTTAAGTTGTATTATAATAAAAAACTCTCAGTCACATCTAATTTTTTAACTATAATAAAAAATTCTCACATAAAATTACATCTTAACTCAAATTAAAAATTTAAATTAGCGAACTAGGACCTTATAATTGCCAATCCATTACAAAATATCAAAACGTGGACAGTCTATAACTGCTATCAACAACTTTTAAAAGTTAAATCATTTTCAATTGCAACGCACATTCAAGGAAAAAAGTACAGGTAACGAGGTGATAACATTTGATGAATTGGGATTTCACCTTATTTGTTTATTCACTTACTTGCAAGTTGCAAATACGTTATTTATCAAATTTTTACTTACCTATTTTTTATTATAAAACGAGCGCTCCACGGTTATATATATATTGTTTTTTTAAAAAAAAAGAGAAAGAAAAAAAAGCGTAAATTTAACTTATTTTATTGTGCTTTAAATTATTTTATTTTGTTTTGTTTATTTATTTATTATTTAATTCAGTGTTATTTTATTTTATTTTAGTGTATTTTATTTAATTTTATTTTTTATTAAATTTATTTATAGTATTTTTATCTGAACAATATTAAAAATTTAGTGTAAAATAATGTTAAAATTGACAAAATTAAACCACAAATATGTTCAAAATAATAAAGAAGTATAATAAATAATAATAAAAAATTAAACCAGAAATTATTTGGGTCGTCCGATCAAGATCATGACTTGCTTTGTTTTTTATTTAATTTAGTGTTATTTTATTTTAATATATTTTTATTTAATTTATTTTTATTAAAATTATTTATAGTATTTTATTTGAGTATTATTAGAAATACAGTGTAAAACGGTGTTAAAATATACAAAATCAGACCATAGATCAGTTTAAAATAAATAAATACGTATAATAAGTAAAATAATTAAAATTTAAATCCAAAAATATTTCGACCGCCGGATCGATATCATGGATGGCCATGATGTGCGCGTGCAGTCCACAGCTAGGGGAGAAGCGCGTCCTAGATCCAGGTGTGGCAGGTGAATGCATCAGGTGGGCCCGTCACTTTGTTGCGCCAGCCAATGAGCGCGCGAAACGTAGCATAGCTATCGGCCACTTTCTTTACTTGTGAGATCCACTACAACGTGTTTCGTGTGAGACCATTTTTCCAGCCAACAAGATTTTGAAACGTGTCCACCAAATTGAGAAAACTAACCATGCGCTGCCGTTTCAAAATCAACATATTTGTCTGTTACAAACAAAAAAAAATTTAAAATAAACAGAATTTAAAATTAAACTTCAATATGAAATTTAAGAATTTATTTATTCTTTTTAATCCTTATTTTTTTAATATTTAACTTATTAATAAGTTTAATTAGAAGTTAATAGCCACGTTATTCAAGCCGTTAACGTTTTAAACAGATGTGAACAGAAAGGCTATTTTAACATGTTTTCTATATATCAAATGATGTTTTAAATTAATTTAAAATTTTAAAAGATATTTTGAAATAAAATACATAGTTCCAAGAACAATTATAAAAATAATCCTTACAAATAATGATAATAGAATCCAAACCAAACACTAGAGTAGCCACAAAAGAAGGTAAGAAATTAATATTCATGGGATAAAGCCAAAAATTATTAATATATTTTTTCTTTTGCACTCGTCAATATTTCTCAAAAAAAAAAAAAAAAAAGCAGAAAAAGCCCTTATCAATTTACCTCTCGAAAAGAAAAAGAAGAAAAAAAAGTAAAGTAGGTGTGGCGCCAGATGTAGTCCAAGCATCCAACACAGTGCATCGTCACCGACACAAAAATAAATAAATAAATAATGAAAATAATTAATTTCGTAACTCATACGCCGTGGCATATGTGGCGGTCCGCCACTTAAATCTTCACATCGCCATTTTCACAATCACAAATCCGCCGAGACAACGAGAGAGAGAGAGCAACGGAGTTTTCTGATCTTTCGATTTCCCCTTGGCTTTCTAATCCCGGAATTTTATCCGATCATTCTTTCTCTATCACACTATTCCCGCCAAAATCTTCCTCACCGTCCCGACTCAATTCCCCTCTCTCTTTCTGCCCAATTCCAATCACCGGAAAATTCCCCGCCGTCTCAGATCCGGCGATCGTCGCTGAATTTGATCGGATTTCATCAATTTTCCGGTACGGACACAAAACGTCGTCGTGTAAGCCCTAAGAATCCCTAATTTTCGTAGAGAATTTCGACCGGTGTTTCGGAATTTGCTAATCCCCTGTTTGTGGCTCGATCTGCTTATTGGAAAATTGTTTAAATTATTGATCTTTTATTGCCTGATTGTGCTTTTTTCTTTTTCGATATTGTAATCGTCCGTCGCACCTCGATTATTGGCTCAATTTGATCGATTTGGTTAAGGTTTGAACATGGACGAGTTCGGTGTGTTGACCGAGAGGTATGGGTTGAAACCCCAAGGAAAAGCGGCTCCAATGGCCGCATCGAAGATAGCCGTCGACAATAATAATGCAGAGAGTTGGAATTTCGGTGTGAATTCGAATATAAACCCCAAACCTTCTAATGTTCGCGGCGATCAAAATAGGATTTTTGACTCCATTGGTGATTCGAAACCCTACAATAGTGGAGCTTCCGGTCATTACGATGATATTTTTGTACACATTAATCCCCCGAAGCAATCATTTGCTGGTGGTGGTGGTGGTTCATCTTTTGATTACGAGTCATTCTTCTCGTATTCCAATGGGAATACCTCGTCGTTCCACGCCTATGGTAGTGACGATATTTTTGATGGAATGCCTGGGGTAAAGAGTTCGATTTCCGCGAATAATGATTCGAACAGCGACGATATTTTTGGGCCATTTGCTTCGCCTCCGAAGCAGAGTGCTCCAATTGATGACTTGTTAGGCGATTTTGTTCAAGCAGACGCGAAACCAAAAGGCTCAAGTGGGAACACAACCTCTAATTTTGATGATTTGATACCTGGGTTTGGTGACAATATTCCTCCCAATGACGGGTACGTATAATTTGAAAAAGTGATATTTAATTGGGTTGATTGAATGATAAAGATGTAGAATTTCAACACTGATAAACTCTGCCCTCTATGAATTAAAAAAATCCACTCTAAAACTTATCTGGGACCATTTGTGTTTGTGTAAAGAACTTTTGGAACTTCCAAAAGAATAAACTGGGCTATATAGTGTTAATCTACTGCTTAATGTGTCAAATTAACGGCTTTATCTTGTTTTCATGTTGTTCTTCAGAAGTGCAAGCAAACATAGCGCTCGTCAATCAACTCCTCATTCTACTAAATCAAATTTCACTTCGTCGGAAGATCCTTTTATTGTGCTAGAATCAACTTCTGTCCGTACTTCGAAAGATGCATATGCTTCCTCTGATGTTTTAACGGACCAAATGGAAGGGATTGATAAACTCAACAAGTCTGGAGGCATCAAACCTCCACGATTGAAATCCCCTCCAATAGCAACACAAGTTTCACGGGAACCTAAAGGTATACCCTTTGGCTAAAAACGGGATGTATGTTTTTTTTTTTTTTTTTTTTTAAATGCAAAAGGTTCACCGAGTTATTTTTCTTCTTCTTTAATTGAAACGTGTATTTTGATACAGTTAGGAGCTCGGATGTCTCTTTCTTAGACGAACTTGAGGACTTTGCCAGGGGCAGCGTTCACAATAATGCAAATGGACGCTCAAATTCTCATTCGAGTGGAGATGACCTAGAATCCTTTTTCAGTGTGAAGCACAGCCCTCGATCAAACAGTGCACCGAGGTCAAGGACGACGACTATGGTGAGGACACAAGTATAGTTGGTGAAACTCCTTTTCCAACATTTTTTGAGTAGATTATTTATTTCTGACCCACTTACAGGATCCCTTATTTGATGCTGCTACTAACAAAAGGGGAGGACCTCGACCTGAAGTGCCTTCGCCCAGCATAAAGAAGTCCCCTTCCGCTAATGTAATTGTTAATAACCCATTTTCAGTGTTTGGAGGTAATTTACTATCGAAGTTTGGATTCAGTTAAAAGCATTGCAAATTTCCAAAAGGAAATGTATTAAAACTTCTGACTTTCTTTCTTAAGACGGCAAAATGTCTGGACAATTTGAAGAAGTCAGAGGGGATAGTGATTCAAGACGAAAGCAAAAACTTGATCAACAACGAAAAACCCAGGAGCGTATGGTCTGTGCACTTTCCTTTGAAACCTTGTGTCTCTGTTTTCTCAAACATAATTTGACAATTTTATCTTAAAGTTCTAGCACAACTTTCTCAAGGACTCCATATAGGAAGTCAACTCACTCTTCTTTGGCCTTTGCCCGACTGGTGCATTGTACACATATGGCTATATTGCCAATGTTGTTTATGGAATAATTCTGGGAAGTCAACTCACTCTTCTTTGGCCTTTGCCCGACTGGTGCATTGTACACATATGGCTATATTGCCAATGTTGTTTATGGAATAATTCTGGAAATCTGTTACTTAAATATTTTTTACATTTCAGCTGTTTGTCATACTTATATTTGCACAGGACAATCAAAGGTTTTGATTGTTCTTTATGCAGCACAATGCACTGAATGATATGAAACAGCGGGATTTTCAAGCTCAGCAAGAGCAGGAAGAGAGGCATGTAAGTATTTAGTTTGTTCTAAGAAAAAAAAAAAATTTATTTGGTTTGTTTCATTAGCATTGTTATGCGCATGGAGAACTTTTTTATAAGGATACTCAAATTAAAATATGATTTCTTAACTAGTCATTGTTAACGTATTTAACTAGTTTTTTTAATGTTTTTGGTTCAGGAACTTTTTCTTTTTTGGTGATACTATATAATTTTTTTTTTTTTTTGTTTATAAATATCATTTTTTGTTATTGTTGTTGTTAACATTTTTAATTTTCCCTAGGATTATGTCTTTTCATGGTTGTTGTTTTAATTGACTATTTTAAATGCACTTGCAGAGAATTGCTGAGACTCTGAATGTTGGAATAAAACGTTGGGCTGCTGGGAAAGAGGGCAACATTCGTGCGTTGTTGTCGTCATTGCAATATGTATGTTCTACACTGTATTATACTTTTTATATTCTGCCTTGTATTTCTGGATTTTAGTACAGAAATAATCAGTTCTTCATTGTCTTCTGTTGTGTGAAATTACATTAACATGTCTTACATGATTGTTAAACTATCACGTGTTGTCTACTAGATTGTATTTGAACAGAGGTCGTTTGTGGCAACGTGTATGACGATAGAACATGTAATATCTGTTGAACATAATGATGAAAGCTAGTGATAGTAATTTATGCTGTTGGAAAATAAGTATATACGTTTAACGAGGCGCTTTTTTTCTTCTTTTTTTTTTGGTTGCTAAACATTGTAACGCAGATGCGCCTCATTAAGTAGCATATGGATATGTGTAATTCAATTCCTCCCACAAGCTTCTCACCGTGTCTAAGATTTGAGTTTTATTTTAGACTGTAACCTATTGCATATGGATTTGTGTATTTTGATTCCTCCACATACTTCCTAACGTATCTAAGATAGAGTTTTATTTTAGACTGTACCCAACTCAAGAGTAATGATCAGTGCAAGTGACAAGTTACATCTCCTAGGCTTAAAAATCCAGGGTTCCTTCCAGTTTTTACGGTGTAAATGATGTATTCCTACTGGAAATATGAAGTTTAAGTGTTGTCAAAGGCGTGTATTCAAATTGTTTTCCATTTCAAGAAATAGTTGTTTATATCCCAGCATTGCTATTACTTGTCTTACTAGAATGGTGTGAATTCCCCTTCGTCCTGCATTATTTAGAATTTTTAGCCGATCTTGCAAGACCTTATCAATACTGACATTACACTTTATTCTGGAATGATGAACAGGTACTTTGGCCTGAATGTGGTTGGCAGCCCGTTTTGCTGACAGATTTAATTACTTCTGACTCGGTTAAAAAGGTCTATAATAAGGCTAAATTGTGTGTCCATCCTGATAAGGTTCAACAGAAAGGAGCCAACATTGAGCGAAAGTTTACTGCAGAGAAGGTTTTTGATATCCTTCAGGTACATTTCTCAATACTCAGCAATGTTTCTGTTGACTCTCAGAAAAAGCTCCTCGTACTTGAACTAGTGTTTCTAGTATTTTTGGCATTAAGCTAAATCTGGTTTGATGCTGAAACAGGAAGCTTGGAAGAAGTTCGAGAAGGAAGAACTTTCTTCTCGTTCTTCGTTACGATGAGTAAGTCATCTTTTTTGGTGTGTATGAACTACTCCTATTCAGGAGGAGTACGTATTTGTACTCAGATACGGCTATTTTGCAGCATTGGGAGTGCAGCAGGAGGGCTGCAATGCATTTGGTGTTTGTTCGATTTGGGACGCCAACTGGTAAAAAGTAAAAAGTTTATGTATGTTAATGTAAATTAGACTATGATTCCATTTACAATCAATAGTTGATACTTGCCCATTAGAGCATTGATCGACAATCTCCATTGAACGATTAGATTTCAATAGCGTGGAGAGGGATGCTGTTATGGTTGTTGCTTGAACGATTTCTTTTTCTTTTCTTTTTTTCTTTTTTTTTTCTTTTTCCTTTTTACATGTGCATTATTATTATTATTTTTATTTCGGTTGTATTTTTTTTCCCTCGGAACTTCTGATTTGTGATTCGTCTTTTCTTGAGAAGTTATTATTGTTTGCTTGAATGTTGAGAAGTTATTTTGTGTTCTTAAGTATTGTTTTGGAAATATAATTTATGCTCCTTGCGTATGTTAATTTTAGCATAATTGGTTGACCGTTGAACATTAGCCTGTTTTTTTTTTTTGGGTGTGAAGTTGTATGAGTTCCCTTGATTTTTCAAATATACTTCCGTAAGAAAAAATTACTGTCGCTGGCCTTTTTAATGCTTGCTTTGAGTGAATGTCCTTAATTTTGTTAAATGGAAAATTTTCACTTTAAAAAAGGATTTTTGTGTATGTTGATTCTTTTTAAATTAATGATTCACTGATCTTAATAAATTATCGATTGATTAATTCATTAATTTATTTTAATCTATGTTTAACTTATCAACTTTTAAATATATGAATTATTAATTAATTCTAAGGTTTTAAAAGCTATATATTCTTTAATTCAAAGAAATTGACATTTAATAAAAAAAACATGCTTAAATCTTTTTGAGCCAAAAAAAAAAAGGCTTAAAGAATACTTTTTGCATTGAAAGTGCTTCCATTAAATTTGTTTTTTTTGTTTTTGTAAAGTACTAGATAAGTAGATGTAATGTAAAAACAAATGAGATGATATAGTATCGTTGAGTCATTAATTTAGGGTTTATTTATTTCATTGAGATGTGATTATTTTTAAGAGTTTTTTATTGTAGTAAAATTTGAACTCTAAATTCAAATCGGTAAAATTAACGGGCAACCTCAAGTGTTGAGTCTTCTAGTTCAAGTCTCTCGAAGCTTAATAGCTCATTGTGCCAGGGGATGGCATTTTGTCCTTTTCTTGTCGTTTTTAATGTAATTATCGTTTTATGAGTCTATCTTTTCACAACTTTTCTGGTTTATGTAATATTCTTATTTCTTCCCCATGTCGATTTACACCTTTGTGGGGGGATATGTTATATTTTCGACTTATTGTCGTTACGTTAGTTTTATTAAATCTATAGATAATTTATTTTTCCTCAATTTTTTACAGTTGTCGTTTTGTTTATATATTGTCTTTGTTTTTAAGTAATTGTCCATTATATCGTCTATATAATTGTCCTTTCAGTGTTTTATGTAGTTTTCAGTCTATTGTCGTTTGTTTGAGATGGTCTACGCTTTCTGAAGTCATTGCCGTTTTTTGGTATGTTGTTGTTTTTAAAAGTAATTGTCGTTTATTGATTATTGTCTCTCTCTCTCTCGATGTATTAAAATAAATAATTATCTATTGTGTTTTAAAATAGCCCGAATAATCTTATAATCTATCACTTACTCGTCGCATCTTTTTTTTCCTCAGAACTCAGTATCCTTTCTTCCTTAATATATATAAATATGTTACATATATATGTGTGTGTGTGTGTGTGTGTGATAAAAAACCACGCACAGTAAATACTTTTTTTTTATGCTGGGTAATTAAAAACTTTTTGAAATGTGAGTCTTACTCTTACGTCTATTGTTCTAGCCACGTACAGTAAATACGTTATTTTTTATTGTTCTTAATCCTTTTAGATCCTAAGAATTGAGAATGTCGCTTATAATTTCTTATCAATTGTAGAAGAATACTTCTCATATTGTAATATATATTTTTTTATTGTTCTTAATCCTTAGGGTCCGTTTGGTTGGGGAATTCGTCCCCCGATTCGAATCATGATTCGTGGTTCGCTACAGTAATTTCTCTCACAAAAAATACACGTAAATCAAAAATTGTTCAAATCACATGATTCGAATTCCTGAACCAAACGGACCCATAGATTCTAAGACCGACGCTGATAATTTCTCATCAATTGTAGAAGAGATGTCTTTTGATAAACGTATTGTCGTTTGTTGGAATCGTGTCGTTTATCATAACTATCATGGTTTTCCCTATAAAATTTTAGTTGTGCTCCATTTCTATCAAATGACTAATGACACACTTCAACCTCACCAAAATCTATGTTTTTATCCATATTTATTTTAAAAAAAGAAATTGTCAAAAACTTTCACATCCAAAGATATATTGGGAACTTTTAGAAATTTCAAAATTCAGTAAAAATTTCAGAAAAATTTTGGAGTTTTTTTTTTTTTTTTTTTTTTTTTTTTTTCATCAGACTATTAATACATGGTTAGTACATACATTGCTTGACTAAGTAGTTGAAATCTAAAGTTGATACTTTTTCGGTTTAACATGTCAATAATAAATCACGATGAAATGGACATGTTGATAAGACAATGAATGTATCTTGTTCATTTTACTGATTTGAGGTTACAGTAAAAAGCTCTAAAGAAATTCTCACATAAAATTACATATCAACTCGAATTAAAAATTTAAATTAATAAACTAAACGGCATGAATTTCCTTTCCTTCTTTTGCATCTTACATTTATATTGCATCACAATGAGGTCACGCAAAAAAACCACAGTTGTATGGTTGTTGGGTAATATCTTGCAATAATAAATCAGCCGTTGATTCAAGAACTTGCTTCTATTAGCGTCATAATTTACTTATTTCGTCCAAATTCATAGGCCAAGTAATATTTTTCCCACAAACAAGTAAAAGAAATTTCCACTCTCAAAAAATGGTTGTCCTCCACACAATCATAATCAGTATTACCTTTTGTGCTTTGCACAAAAGTATTAACTTAATCCAAGTGGGACTCTACAGTGAAGAATCTAAACGCACTCCCTTAAATCTTGGAGATTCTTCTTCATTTCATGATTACTAATATAAAATTCTAATTAGGTTAGACAAAGCCAGCAACACCTTTTTTTTTTTTTTCTAAAGCAAAAGTGGGAAGGGTCTTTGAATCTTTCCAAGAAGGCACACCAACAACCCACTGAAAAGCTCAAAAGCTTATAAGATCCTAAAGAAAGATGTTTAATTATATAAAAATAAGAAGAAAAAAAAAAGTATTTAGCGACGGCTGACGATGTAGTGGGCCTACTATTTACCGACTGATCTGAAAATTATAAAAGCATAATATCACAAATAAGTAATAAATGAGTGAATAAAGTATCATTCTCATGAAAATTATTTTAATTTTAATTAATTAATTTTAAAATTATTTAAACAGCTAAAATTAAAATAAAAAAAATAATAAAAATAAAAATAAAAACTCAAATAAATAAAATATTAAGGCAACTAATTTCACCAAAATTAATATAATTTAATTCATTATCCTTACTAACATCACCAATTAATAATGTGTTAGAATGAGTAATCCTAGATAACTTAATAGTCTTTCAGGGGATGCTATCAAAAATATTCCTAGCATGTAAATTCACTATCTCTCGATGTGAATTCCACCACCCTAAAAATTCATTACACTCTCTGATTCTCTTAACTGTTCACGTAAATTGTGTTACTATCTCTCAATGTCGCACGCTAAGTTATTCCTAAAAATTTCTTTATGTGGTTTCAATTTAGATCTTCAATTTAATTTAAATATTGGCCAGATAAATAAAAGTATTAAGCACGGTAAGAGAAACAACCACCGTGAATAACAAATTCTTAATAAATTACTTTATTGAAAGCAAAAATAAATCAAATTACATTAAAATAAAATTAGTAATCTTATAGCCCTAACAAAAAAAAAATTAAAACATAAAACTAAAAAAATAATAAATCAAGAGTTTTAACATCTTAATTCTTAAAATTACAGAGATAGAGAAATTAGAAAGAAAAATAAATATAAATGTGTCATAGATTTTCAAGTTTAACTCTGTAATCTTAAATTTTCTGTTCTTAATCTTTAAAATATTTTCTCCCTTATAAACCTTAAAACTGAAAAATAAAAATCTTAAATAAAATAATCCTAAATTCCTCAAAATAATTTTACTCTTTCAACGGGGCTCTACCATTTTTGGTTACATGCTCTGTACGTGTTGCAGGAATAATCGCAGGGGGTCTCTTCTCTCGGTTTTGCGGCTGCCAAGGCTTTTTATAAAGCCTCTCAAAGTTGACGTCCAACACGAATTGGAAGGCCTTTAGGGGTAGCTGACACAAGCAAGCCAGGTGGCGCAAGCACAATGGAGAAAGGCTTAATGGGGCAACGTGTCAGCACTGGATTGGCTGCTGAGGAGTGCTTGGACGTGTGCTAAACAGAGAGAGGCTGGAGCTGGTGCATGTAAGGAAGGTTCCGGAGCAGATTTTCATCTCCTTTTTGCTCCTTTTAATAGCCTTTAAATTCTAAGGAGATGTTCAGTTGTGAGTTTAGAACTATTATTTATAATTTTAATTTTTAAAATTTAAATTTTTTATAAAATAATATTGTAAAAAATTAAAAATTATGATTTAAAATTAAAGATGAGTTTTTAAAATAAATATTCAATTTATCTAGTTTAAACGTAAATAAGAATTAATAATTAAGTAGATGAAAAAAATTGAATAAAATCAACTAAAATAAAATAAAATAAAATGAAACTAAACTAAAAGAAAAAAATAAAAATTAATGAGAACAAATTCAATTTAAATGTAAATTAAAAAAATATATTTTTATTTTATAGAATTATCACCAACCACAGCCCTTTGGTGGCGGCGGAGTTAATTGCCTTCCCACTAACGCCTCTTCCATCACAACTAGGTTATTTTCTTGGAAAATAGTAGAAAATAGGCCAATATGAAAAGCTTAATAAAGTAAATAGGCTAATTTTTAGTTATAGAAATTAATAGGTAATAACTTGTCAAGTTATGGTTCATAACCAGATAAGTTATGAATAAATTTGTCAAGTTATGGTTTATAACTGGACAAGATATGGGTAATTATGAATAATAACTTGTCAGGTTATGGTTCATAACTAGACAAGTTATGAACGAAAATAATAATTTGGCCTAGTTATTAACTTATGTAAATTATTGGCCTATTAATTTTAATTCATCTCAAATTTTGGCCTATTTTTCTCTTTCTCCCTATTTTCTTTTTTGTTCTTTTTGGGTCCAAATCATTTTTCCCTTTTGAGCATGTACATACGTGTGTGCGTGCATATACAAATGATATTAGTTTAATGAATCAATTTCAAAAGGAAACACATTTCAATTTTAATTCTAGTTTCAAATGGTTATGGACATTTCAAAAGGAACCGCCAATGTCAATTTTAATGCTAGTTTTAACATGTGTTATTTTCTTTCTTGTGGATAGTATTATCAAATTAATTGAGATTATCAAGGTGCTTGTGTTGTCAAGGTACGTCTTGAGTCTAGTTCTATTGCCAGTAAGAGCACGTTTAGGTAGATGTATTGATACTTCATGCTGCATCATTTAAAATATTAATACGGTATTTGGCAACAACTATGCATCGTATAATTAAATACAATATTTAAAACTAAGATAATACATATTTTGATATCCAACACAAAAAAATCTTACATACTAAATCATATTGTATAATTTAATTTAAAATACCGTATCTATTTATATGTTAAATACTTTAAAATATGAAAGACTGAGACTGGAGTTGGACCCTGAACAATGCATATAACTCAACTTTAGTGAGTTATATGAATAATCACGACTCAAATTCTATTGCTAAAAGTTAAGAATAGTCAAGAGTTAATAAAGCAATAATAATAGAGTGATTCATTTTTTGCTTTAACGGAACCTACACTAATAAAGTAGTGACACCTATAGTTTTCTAGGGCTTTGAAATTCAACTTTTATTGTGGCATTAAGTGGGTTAGTAGTTTAATTGACTTATTAAGGTCTCATTCATTTTATTATTTTAAATTTTAAATTTTAATTTTATTATAATTAAAAAATTTTATAAAAATCACATTTAATTTTTTTACTATAGTAAAAAAAATTTATATAAAATTACATCTAAATTTAAATTAAAAATTTAAATTCACAAATTAAACCAGACATAAATGAACTCAATGTCCCTAAATCTTGTTATATTATTAGGTGGTTGTTGAAGAAGTTTTTTCAAAGCAAAAAAGAAAGTTACTTGATGGGTATACAACCATTTTTCTCCGTTGAATACAAAGGCACCACCCGCATCAAGAATTCTGACAAAAGCAATCAAAACCTTGTTAGAAGAATAACAATCACCTTTGATATCACTTTTGCAGTTCCAATGAGTAATGAGTAATGATCTAATTTTTCTATTAGCCCACAACGAACGTTGCTTCCTTCCTTCATGGATGGAAGAAAGAATCTTCCATCCATGTAATGTCTCCCTTTATGGCCTGAAAGAAAGGCTCTCAATTGGGTCCTTTTCAATGGCATGTCTAATATCTTCTTAGTACTGGTTTATCATCCATTCCCATACTGGGTATGGTGGGACTAGTTTGATAGATGCTGCCACCAAAAGCTCACACTTGTTCACTATAAATAAATACTTCCTAATAGAAGCCCATGTCTTAGATATATCATATATCATATGTGTATATATATTATTAGATTTGATGTTACGTATGATGTTTCACATGATATTAGAATACTGTCTGAAATACGACTTAATTAATTAAGATTCGGATTTTTTATTATTCAAATTGTTTGAGTAGAATAAAGTGTAGAAATCAAAAGAACACACAATATGATATCGCAGTTTGATACGCACACCTACTCTGTGGGGCCACACCCAGACAATAAACAGTTCACTATGTTTCAGAAATTACAGACATTGGATGGACTTATTCACACAATGATTCCCTCCTAGACAACGACGCCGCTGTGACGAATCTCCACAATGATTTGTTTAGCGTGCACCACATGTCTTCTTAACTGCACGGCAAACTCCCTTCGAACGGTAGAGCTTCCTCCCGAAAGCAACAAATTCTTCTCCTGAAGAATGATCTCAATAGCGCACTAGGCTCACAAAAACTCACATATTCTTTTATGAAAATATTCTATTAAAACCCCTCCTCTCTCTAGCTAAAACTAAAGCCTTTAATAAAATTTCTAAAAGATCACGAGAATCTAATTTAAAACTAAAGCACCGATTCTCTTATCTTTTTCCAAAATCTCCTCCAATTTTTCCTCCACAATATCACATTGGCTTCATGTATATATCACCTCACCTCAATGCCAAGTTCCAATATATATATATATTCAAAGATGATGCCTTTGAAGTGACCCAATTGAAACAAACTAATGCACATTCAGATAATACATCTTCTTTTTTAAATTCGAATCACTCATTTAAAATAATAACTTAGTCTCTACATTAACTCTTTCAGAATCTCATTTAAATTCAAATAACCAATGCCTTATCTTTATCTCTCTAAATCTCAACCAATGTCTTATCTTCCTTTGACTAAGCTTTTATTCTTATCTATTCAAATCTCAACTCAACAAAATCTGCAACTCTAACTTCAAATATGATTTGAATTCTTCTTCTGCAATCTGAAATCTTTTTCAACTTATTTTTTAAATTTTTATAAGATTGCTAATAAATTACCCACTTATAAAAATATATATATCTTTCCCATAAAGTTCATGACTCTACAGCCAAGTTTTTAGGCTGAGCACAGCCCTAAACCACCATCATTCAAATATATATTTGGTCATAGTTGCGGGTTTTTTTTTTTTTTTTTTGGTAGTGGGTTTCTCTGTGCGTTTTCAGTGGTTCATAATATTTTAAGCTACTTGACCATTTCATTGATTCCAAGAGCTAGACAGAAATCATTTAACGACATACTTGATTGGATATGGAGTGTAAAAAAGTGGACTTGAATGAAATTGCATTTGATAAAGTAGGGAAACTTGGAGTGTATGGGGGAAGAAATTAGAAATGTTATTAAGTTTTAGCTTAACATCTTTCTATTTTGGCATTGGAAACTAGAGAAAGTTAAAAACACACTTTGGATCAGAGACTCATGTTTCAATTTCATTTACGTACATACATGGCCCTGCCTATCCTTTTCCCCTAAAGAGACAGTAAAAGAAGGCAAAAAAAAACAAGAACTGAAGTTGCAGAACTACTGAAAAAGAACAATAACATGACCAATTCAGGCTTGTTATGGACATCAACATCCAACTTAAGAATTGAAATTCTAAACGGCCAATTCCTTCCCTTGTTTTCGGAAACGCTGGAGTAGAATTGGGATACTTCTGTGATATATTTCTTATTCTCAAATCTCAAATTCAGTAGTCGGTCTTGAAGGGCTTATAGGATTTGAGGTCAAGAATTACACCAGCAATTGAGCCGGCGGCTGCAGCCACAGTTATGATAAGGCAAGCAAAGCTCAAGATTTGTAGGCAAAGCCATTTCGTGCTCCACTTTGGTATTCTCTTCTGCGCAATGTACATCTCCACAGGGTAGTAAACAGTCAACGGCCAAAATCCGAGGGCCCCAAGAAGGCCAACGATGTCATTGAAGAACGGTAACAGCATCGAGATCAAGGTGGTTAATATCACAAAGATTGTCCTCCAAACCAGCCTAAAGAGGTTGAGGTTGTAGATGCGTGAACCCGGGAGGGGGATCCTGATATCTCGGGTGATGAATTCGCTGTCCGGGAACCTCTGTGCTGCTTGTTTCTCGACAAAGGCGAAGAGGGGTTGGCAGTAGACTTGGTATGCACCAACAAGGTGGATTACAATGGCGGCGTTGGCTATGTCTAGGAGCCAATATGGGTTGTAGAAGCCAAAGCCAGTGAGGAGGTTTCCGGGGGACATGTCTCCGAAAGCGGCATATCCCATGCAGCCACAAAGCATGTAGAAAAGGGTTGTCACTGACACACTGATTAGAGTGGCCTTCTTCATTATCTTGGCTTCTGATGGTGGTGGGCATTTGATTGTGTCCTGTTTATATGATCAAAGAATGTAATTAGCCCCACATATAAATAATTGAAAAATTAATGAAAATGAAGTAGAATCTTCTTTAATAAACACAGATATGTTTGTTATATAAATATACCTGAATCTCAATAAGGATGATGGAGTAAGAGTAGGCGAAAGCTATGTCACCAAGTGCTTGAAAGCTCCTCCATATCTTTTCAGTTTGAGTCACAGTTCCAATGCTTATTCCTGTGAAACTTCCTGCAACTTTTCCATTTGCTATTGTTTTTTATCAAGAAAAAAAACCAAATGTCAGTAAGAACTCCAGAAACTCTTTACGTTAACATTATACAAAGCATTATAAATATAGACATTAGAGAGTATGTGTTCTTTTTTTTTTTTTTTTCCTGAACCTGCAACTTGAGCAATTCCGAGTCCAAGTCCAATTGTAGAGTAAGTGAAGGACATAACAGCAGCAACAAGGGAGAGCCACCATAGCTGATCAAAGTTAGGAATTTGAGAGAAGATAATCTCAGTGACACCAAAAGCAATCATGTAGGGATTGCTGCTCATGTGGCATGGATTTTTCCCACCACTCTTGTGGAAGCAGTTAGACCTCTTGATTGCCCTATTTGTAAAACACAATCAATCAGCAAATTTTTTTTTTACCAAGCTACACAAATCTAACATCAAAAGATACTTACATCATGCTTATAGCCGATGCAATAGTGTACCCAATGGCAACTCCAAAAAGATTCAGGTACTGAAAAAGCCCACAAATCCTGACCCGAAGTCCACCTAATGAAACCAAAACCAAAAACCCCAACACACACAAAAAAAACAAAAAACAAAAAACAAAAAAAAAACATCAAATTTATAACTTTTTAAGAAAAACCCACTTCACAATTTCACATAAAAAGTAAAAACAATTTACCTAGGTTGGATCGAACAGCATCCATATAAGTGTAGTTCCTCTTGCCAGTGACAGGGTCCCCAGTGCGGTAACAAGCGGAGAGAAGAGTTGAAGTGTAGTAAGTGACAAAGGAGAACAAGAACATCACAGCAGGACCAGCAATCCATCCCAGCTGAGCTGTGGCCCAAGCCAGCGACAGAACTCCAGACCCAATAACGGCCGTTATTATGTGGGCACTTGCCGTCCAAACAGTCCCTAAAAGTTCACATCACAAAAAAAAGAAAAAAAAAAAAAAAAAAAACCATTACTAAAAACTACATTTTTTCACAACTAGAAAATAAACAAAAAAGAAAGATACTTTTTTTTTTTTTTTGAAGATTATTACCAGTTCGCTTGAGACGGCCGTCGTCGTCAAAGCATTTGGAGCCGGGTTGCTGAGGAACGTCGAGTGAGACGTCAAAAACTTGGCGGTGTTGAAGCTGTTGTTCTCCCATCTTTGTGCATAAAAGAAAAAGGAAATTTAATGAAGGGCCGTTTGGATTTGTATGCAAAAGTCTGAAAGTTGGTGAAACTTTTATGTGGGAAATCAATGAGAAAGACAGAAAAAGAAAATATGGGTTTTCTTCTTCTTCTTCTTGTTCTTTCAATGGGAAATAATTTGAAGTCTTCTGGTTCTGTTGTAATTACCAGTCAGTATTTCAACTTCTCTCAACTGTTTTTATGTTAATAAGGCACTGGGAATTTCATACACACCAAGAATTCCAACAAACCCAACTGGATTTTTAGACTTAAAAAAAGGAAAAAGAGAAGAGAAAAGGAAAAGAAAATTAATTGAAGAGAGGATAAAAACTGAAGAGAAAACGAAGATTGAAATTCGCTGAAGAGAATGGAGAGTTGTGGGGGGATATATAACCACCCAGAGGGAGGAGAAAGTCGGAGTCAGACACCCACGTGGCGTAAAACTCCAAATTTTTTTGGGATTCTCTTTTTATTTTTTATTTTTTATTTTTTTTTAAGAGTAAAGTTAGAACTGTCCAAAAATGATAGGACTAGGAGTCCGCGTATTACGTCAACAACCGACGAAATTTTCCGTGTCCAAAACACCCCCTGAATTGACTTCTCTCTCTTTTCTCTTTAGGGGCTTTTTTGTGAAGATTTTGTAGGATCTTTTCTAGGACTGTTCATGAATTGAATTGATACAGAATAGGATTTTTTCTTTCTCTGTCTCAAAAAGTGTAGATTACATATATTTAGTCTCAATAATATTTAAAAAATTTCACAATTTAGGATGTTTGAGTTGAGTTAGAATAGTGTGAAGTGGGTTAGGTGGTCGATTTTAACATTTAAATAATTTAAAATTCAAAGTTTAATTTAATATTTAAAATTTATCATTAAATAGAAATAATAACTCTAATATTTAAATAAATAAAAATTTAAAGTTTAATCTAATATTAAATATGAAATAAAGTAATTCATCTAACAGCAAATATAAAGTAAATTAAATTAATTTACACTCATAAATTAATCTTAACATAAAATAAATATAAAGACTTAATTTAAATATAAAAAAATTAAAAAGTATAAATGAATTATCTGTCTAAAATTAAATATTAAAAAGAGTAAATTAGAATGCAAATTAAATTAGAATATGTGAGTTATTATAGACTCAACTCACACTCTACTTTAAAATTTCACAGGCTGAAACAAAATTTTAATATTAAAAATTACATTTTTTAAATTAGATTGAGATACGGTGGATTGGGCCAACGGATTTTATGGGTTTATGAACAGTCCTAATCTTTTCGTAACCTCTTGTTTTTTGTTCCGACTTTCGACCCACTTTGTCGAGTTTCTTGTCACTGCAGTCCTCTTTCAAAACACCAATGCAATACGTATATATGCTCTACGGCACCTATCAAGACTTCCGTAAGACGAGAGTTACGTTTTTGTGTCTGTTATTTTTTTTCTTAGCTTATTTTAGTTGTTTATTTTTCTCATGTAGACACGTAGAAAGTGGTCAGCTAATTAACAACCTCTTGGTCTTTATACTTTTTTGTTTTTTTGTTTTTTTACATTTTTTTGTTTTTTACTATTTTTTTACTCCTACTTATTTCAGAAAAACAACGGTGAATAATTAGGGGACGTTTGGTTCTTAAATTTAAATTTCTGATTCGAATCATGATTCGTGATCGTTATAGTATTTTTTTTCATAAAAAATACACATAAATCAAAAATAATTTAAAGCACATGATTTGAATCTATGAATTAAACGGACCCTTAGTTAGTACAAGTATATTTTCTTAGGCATTCTTTACTTTTAGACCCAAAAAAAAAAAATCTCCCGGTGGAGTACTGTTTTGTAATTATTGAATTAATTTTTTAACGATTACATCTATAATATAAACAGTTTTCTTGAGTTTATTGTAAATTTTTAATACAAATTTTATGTAATATGACTATTCAACGATTAAAAATGCAGGTTTCACTTTTTTTTTTTTTTTTTTTTAGTGTTCCATCGTAGAGGTTGTCATTTTTTTAAGCAAAGCTTTTCGTCTCTGTTAAGAAGAACTACTTTTGAGGACCTTGAAAAGACCATGGCTAGTTATAGTAAGTAGTAATTAATGACCAAATAAATATACACACAGGATTGTGACATATAGAAAGAAGGGTAGAAGGTTTAAACATGATATAAAATTTCTGGTTTAAAGCGATAATATTCTTTGATAACATTCTTTAAACACGATAAAAGTTTATGGTGTAAACTGTTAAAATATAAAATTATTATTGGTCTATTTCTTAAAATTTAAATTTTTGAAATGAAAATTAACATGATATCAAAACGGGAGGTCCTGAGTTTAAACTCCCGTAATTACATTCTTTATCCCCATTTAAAATTATCAAGTGTTGGGTCTTTAATATATATCGGGTTTAAATATTCACGTGTTGGACTTTTCAATTAATTTACTCACACGATTGCTCATTGTCTAGCCCACACGAGAGTCAGAGTGTTAAAATATAAAATTATTATTGGCCCACCTCTTAAAAGTTTAAACTTTTAAGATAAATTAGTAAACTAACAAAACCAACAATTATTTTTTCGCTTTTACTATTTTCTCTTATGTGTTTTGTTCCATGATAATACATATAATATTGAGCTTTTTAACATTTTCTTCATAAATTTTTGTACCAACCAAAGGTTTGGCATTGGACATGCCTACATGAGCATGGTACTTGTGACATCTCCTTTAGAGCAAAACAGAAAATCATTTTTCTTTGAAATTTATTGCTTCTGAAATCATTGATGACGAAAATATATATGTTCTATAAATGCTCATAAATTATTACGTATATAAGGATCACATGCATATATATAACGTATATAAAGTTGCAGAAAACTAATAAACATCATACAGTAAAACTTAAGACACTAATTACCTTCATTTCTGCAACCTTTCTTTTTGTATCTTTCTCCTTTGTGTGCCGCTTTGTTTTCAGAAAAACCAACAAGCACTTTCTATATTTGATGGACTAAAATGAAAACCAGAAAGAGAGATAATGAATCAATATGAGGAGCAATACAAGATCAGACGGGTGTTTGTTATTTTTGTGAATTTTTTGGTGCGTCTCTTCCGATCAATATCATAACCTTATATAGTAGATATATGAGAGAGCAGCAAAATATTAATAAATTAATCAAATCTCTTTAAACGACCACCTTTGAATCAAAGATTCCCACGTGTGTAGCTTCTCGTCCATCCTTACTGAAAGAGAATACGGTTCTCCTTCTCATTATTTCATTCCTATACTTAAAAACAAAAAAATGACATTATGCCTACGCATTAGCCATTAAGATGGAGCATAACATTATTATTCAATTTATATATTCGTCAAATATTTTCTTATGCTTGATAGTGAAATTAAAATAATCCCAGAGATAGAGCTGGCCATTCATTGGTCCTCATTTCATATGATTATCGGTTTTTTCTTTTTGAAAAAAAAAAAAAAAAAAGCATTCTTCCAAAGGTGGAAAAAGCAGTATCTTATTCTCATTTTTTGTTCCCTATATTACTAGGGAAAGAGAGGTTATTATTTAAGCCCCGTTCATTTCACCGATTCGAGTTTAGAATTTGAGTTTTATTACAGTAAAAAGCTCTTAAAAACAATCACATTTATATTTTTTGTTACAGTAAAAAATACTCACATAAAGTCACATCTCAACTCGAATTAAAAACTCGAATCAGCGAACTAAACAGACCCTTATTATACAAAGGCGCTTAAGTACGTATTTATGTATCTATCTTTCAAATTATACAAATCCATTGTTTTTTTTTTTTTCCAAATATTTACCTCACTTACATGTAATCCAATTTTATTATTTGTTTAATTACATATATTTTATTTTTTCATAACTTAATGAGGACATGTAATTAACACGAAATAAATATTACATATTAGACGACTGTATATTAACAGTTCGATGAAATATGGTCAATTAGGAAGTAATCTCCCACTTGACACCAGAGTAGGCACTTGGAAAAGTACTGTATTAGGCAATTATCATCCAGATTAATGTTGGAGGTTCAATAGTCAAAATTAATTTTCCAGAGATTAGGAGATTCGATTAATTTAATAATTAGATTATAATTTTGTCGACTGTTTGTGCGGCCTGGGCTTTTACTGTAGGTTTTTCATCTTTTCTTTTGAGGTTCCGTAGGTTTTTCATCATGAAGAATCCACTAAGCTTTCCTAGTGCGTGAACATATATATTTCAGCTCAAGTTTACAGATACATTAATATATATTTTTATACAAAAAAATTCCCAAAAGCCGTGATGCGTTTGTTAGTACTGAAGTTGTATTAAACTTGTCAACTATTTCCCTGAGTAGCTAAGATATATTATATATATATATATAGCTGATTACATGTCCCCGTTCATTTCGCTAATTATATATATAATGTTTGTCGGCAGGAGTCTCCAGTACCTCACGAGCACGTTATGCATCGTATGTAAAATTTTACAACCCTTGTGATGTGAGTGATAGTGCTTGTTGGCGGGAGTCCACACTCCCACCTTGGTGCAACAATAGACATACTTTTCAATGTCTATCTAGATGGCCAGTACCCCAACCATTTTTATTAAAAAAGTATTTTTTACAATATTTACATACCGTATGAATTTTCATTTCACGTATTTTTAGATTTGGCTAGAGCTCCTCTGTGAAATGCTACCACGCGGGAGAAGTTCGCGGTCTTTTTTCCCTGATACGTTCCCCAACTTCCTCGTTGTGCACTGAGGCATTACCAACCGGAGCAGTTTTCGGCTTAGTAGGAATGGTGTTGTGGGCCAACATTTCACCCTCGTAAAATGGCTCATCATCAAGCTCAGGGAGAATATTGAAATCAGGAAAATTTAATGCAGCCATTTTCTAAAAAAATAGAAACTAATATTAATTCGTTCATTTATAAACAATATAAATAAACTTGAGTAATTCAATGTTATGTAACAAAATTGATAAGTAGAATACCTTTTTTTCTAAGATTTCTGAAAATTGATTGAACTTTGTAAATGAAAAAGCAAGAAAATGAGTAATCGAGATAGAAAAGCTTAGAATCAATATCAAAGAGACAAGATAAGAGATAAAATGAGAGTGAAATGAGAAGTTGAGAGTGAATTATTGTGGTGAATCCAACCCTGTTACGTGCTGGGCAGGCCCGTCCATGGCCCATTTGACAACTCTAAGTGGAAGGTGCTGAAGAGTTAAACTTTCTAGCTGTTAGGAATTGATTGAAGGATCTATAGCATAACCAGTGAGGTTGTAGCTTTGACTATCCCACAAAATTACTGAATTCATTAGAAAAAGGTTAAAAATTACCAAGAGCAAGCTAAATTCAAGATAGGAATCATTTTGTAGTATTAATTTAGGATTTAGGACTAAGCAATCATCAATTCATTGTTACTAATTAGCCTCTTTTTAGTAAAAAGTAAAATGATGTTAACTAATGTAAACATTGTTGCCATCAAATGGAACCGGTTAACATGAGTTGAGCACTAAAAATTGGTCTTGTTGGGAAACATGACCAAAACAAATATTTACTTTATGTACTCTTTATTTTATTTTATTTATAGTTAATAATTTAATCCTCTATAATTGTAGTCGGCGAATAATTCTCCATCCACAACTTGGTTAGTTTTAGCTGAACAATTTGTGCACCACACACGCTGTTCTCTCTCTTTCTTTTTCTTTATTTCC
The DNA here is from genome assembly GCA_029231665.1 of Morus indica. NCBI lineage: Eukaryota > Viridiplantae > Streptophyta > Magnoliopsida > Rosales > Moraceae > Morus > Morus indica. Next base: position 3,896,929 of record JACAGA010000022.1, read on the forward strand.
TTATATTTTTCTTTTCAAAATTTAAACATATATATATATATATATATATATATATATGCTACTTGATATGCAAAAGTAGTTCATTAATTATTGATCATCACTCGAGACAAACGAGTAGCTGTCTGGTTTTAGTTGTCCCACTAATATTCAATCACAATCTGTCTAGCAGTCTAAGTCCCAGGCGAGATTCCTTTCATATTATTTTTGTTGAAGTTTTATTTTGTTGTTACATGTGAGTACATATAAACCAAGCCACTAGTGCATGAATGCAGTTCATGTCTAATTAGGTCAGACATCACATTCTGTGGAGACCCATCAGATATGGGACATGAGGGAGTGCTAATGCACTTTTTCGCGTTATTTTCTGTATTCATTTATTCGTAATAAGTGAGCTTTATTATCTCATTTTTTATTTAAATAATAATATTATATTATATTAGTGGATTCAATGTATCAAACAGTAAATGTAAAAAATAATAAAGAGAGTGACATAAAAAATGACGCTAACCATTCTCTGTGAGATATATTAATATTTCATAATTATTAAAGTGTTTATTCAAAGAGAAAAGAAAAAAGATGAAGAAACAAAAAGAATACAGTGTTAAATTTGAAAGCAAATACAATTCATGTGCGAAATAGATATTATTTAATGTTTGAATAGTCCAATTTTTATTATAAGTGTATTTGGTATGCCGATGCCGATTCATTTATTCGTAAAATGACCATTCACAAATCATAGACAAACACTAGAGTTTCTTGCTTGTTCGATTTGAAATTTGCTTTGATCTTTTCTTGACGGTGACGAGTATATGAGATTTTTAGGGCGATAAAAAGATCAGTCCTGATTAAAGAGTAATGGAATGTTTCTACTCAATAATTTTGACGGTAAAGAACTTTTGAAAAATAAAGAGTATCCACTTTTAGACTATTACATAGAAAAGGTCAAAAAAAGTGTAAAAAATACATCTTTCAGGTTTTTTAATATAAAAAATGTAAAAGATAGTTAGGAAAACATTGGATCTAAGAAATAGCGTATAAATTCAGGACCGTTTAGTTCGCTGATTGAGTTTTTTATTTGAGTTGAGATGTAATTTTATGTGAGAGCTTTTTACTGTAGTAAAAAAGTTAGATATAATTATTTCTGACAGCTTTTTACTTTAATAAAACTCGAATCTGTAAAATGAACGAGCCTCATATAAAATCAAAACAACACGTGTATATCACACAATAAACTTGACATATCCATAAAATTGAATTTACAAAACCTAACAATTTACATTTAAGGATATCGAGTGCCAAGCTATTATTTTGTATTCTCTTAAATATTAATCAGGTACTATAATTCATAGTTTTTTTTTTTTTTTTTTTTTTTGAGATATACACGAGGGGAGAAAAATCCAATTTTATATGATTATTATTACTCAAAAGTTTCTTCTTAGGTAGAGCTGAAATTGTTGAAAAAAATGTGTGAGATATTTTTTCTTGGCCGTCATTGTGGGAATAGGGAATAACGTGATCTGCCATTATCTCCAAAAAGTACAATAATGTATGATATATTTGTCTCGCCAAACCAATGAAATGGTAGCACTTTAATTTGTTCCAAGTCTCAGACTATGATATATAATTAATTGATAAGGAGGATAGTTGTTCAAAAGGTTCCAATTTGATATACATAAAAACTCCAAAAAGCAATATATTTTAAGATAGACACGTATCCAAAGATGGCTATCCATACCTGATCACCAAATCCTTTAAAGGCGTTACGTGTGGTCATCACTTTAGTTCGGTTCATTTGGAGTGAATCCTTACATTATCATAATTAGCTTTAACATCCTCTTTGTCTCATATAAAAATATTTGGCCCTCGGCCTGTGTAGTGGGGCGTCTAAGAATTGGGATAGGTTAAAAATTTATATTTTTATTTATATTTTGTATTTTTAAATTAATATATGATTTTTAGGAATTAATGCAACAAGTGATACTATTTTTTGATGAATATTTTATTTTTTATGATTTTCTTTATATTTGGTCTTTGAAAAATAAAATAAAATAAAAATTACATCAAAAAATTATGAAATTTTACAGACACGATCTTAACATTTTTCTGGGCATGTCTGCAAAAAAAATACCTCAAAAAATGATAAAAAAAAAGTAAAACGCTGTCATGTATGTATATGATATCATATTTTCATGATTGATAGTAACTTATATATTGATATATATATATATATAATTAGTCTCAAATTATACTTTATTCACTTAAAAAAAAGGAAGTGAAATTTTTTAAATCACAAAAAATATATATATATTTTGGAATCATCAGCTGGATGACTGAAAAGAGAATTAAAAGAAAATTAATAAAATCTAACGTACATTAATCTTTTCTCCCCCATAATTAATTTTTGTCCAAAGAAGTGAAAATAAACCCAACTTCATTGCTGCTTTGAGAGAGAATAAATAATTTACTAGAACTTCTATTTTTACCTAGCTACTATACAAACTTTGATTTCAGGAGAGTACGTAGTCCTTAAGAAGAAAATCTTTTCATAGGTTAAATTTGAATTAAAACTTAAATTTTTTTGAGAAAAAAACGTAATAATAACAAACAAACAAAAAGGTTGAATTGTGAATACAACTTTAAAAAAATTAAAAAAAAAAAAAAAAAAACCCTTCAGTACTGCCCAACTAGATTTGGTGATCATTTGTATATTTACCATTGAATTAAATAATTAGCAACAATTGAGCATCTACTTTTTTTTGTCAATGCTTAATTTCACAATAATATTATATCTTGTGTTTGCGTTATCTAAAATGGATATGCATTGCAGACATGATCTTCAAATACGGCACAAATGATCTTCTCATTTATTCAATTCATCGTATTCAGTGGATTGAACACTAGCGTAATTAATGCACATGTTTCTTGTGGACAAACTTTTTTTTTTTTTTATCTTGAAAAAAAAAAGTGTTTCCTAATAATGTGCTTGTTTACGCACGTACATACCATGCGTGCGTGTGTATGAACATAAACGACGTCGTGGCTATGAGGAAGATAATGCAATCCATAAAAAGAAGAAATGCTAATATATATATGAGTTATATATATATATATATATATAATTTTTAGCATATAGTACTTTGCGTTTGGATGCTAAAAGTGACCATATATAGGGACCAAGTGACAATACATTTATGAGAAATTTTCATCATGTCATAAAAAAGAAGCACTATTTTATTTTTGTAGTCACTTTTAAATTTATTATTTATGCTATTAATTTTTTGTTGGGATATCTTTCATATTATATTAGAATAGTTTTTTCTGACGGGATATTTTTATATTCTACTAGAATATTTTTAATGCCATAAATAATAAAATGATAAAAAAAAACAATGGTTATTCTTGTAATTTTCTCTACATTTATCACCTAATATATAAGTTAATTCTAAAGTTGTGATTTTTTAATATGTTTTGGCATTTTTGTCGTCCTTTTGTTAATTAACCTAAATTGAAGTGACTGATATTTAGATGGTCGCTATGTGTATGCAATTAATTGAGTTAATTAAATCTGTGTCGACATGCATAATCTCGTGACAAAACAAACAAGAATTTTACTAGTAACAAGTCGTGAAGTTACTATTTTATAAACTAGAAAATGTCACAATCTTTAGCAGTTACAGAATAAAATAACCGAATTCGACGACACAAACGAAATGGATGGTAGAAAAATGAGAACTACATAGTTGAAAGTCCTACCTACTAACTAATACTGATTCAAGGTTTCACGAGAGGGAGACATTATTCAATAATGTTATAAAATGCCGGCAATATTGAATGTTAAAATTAGTAAAATAAATTAATCCTTGATTCACGATTTCTTAATGCATTGCAACAACTTTGCATTATTAATAGGTCAACGACTCACCGATTTCTTCTTTTGTCGGCGTAAGAAGAAGAATAGAGTGACATATAAAAGGGACTTTCTTATTGAGTCAAATTTTCTGTTCACTAGATCTGTATAAAATTATATAAAAATTAAAATATACATAGATTTAATAGTTAAAAAAACTTAGAGCATGTTCTTTTAGAGTGTAATTTAAGTATAATTTTTGAGTTGAATTTAAGTTAAACTTAAGTTGAAGTTGTAACTTGAATAAAATTAAATAAAATTAAATAAAATTAAAACTTAAAAGAACGTAAACTTAAATAAAATTATATCTTGAGTTTTATTTTTTCTAAATTTATCTGCCTAAAAACTTTTATCGAAATACTACATATGGAACTGGTACTATACTTGGGATTATGTTGACTTTGAAGGCAAAAAGTGTATTATCACGTCATGATAAGACTTTGTTACAAATTACGACGAGTATTTAATTTTAATATGTTTGCGTAAACGACTGCAAGCACTAGTATCCTGATCTCATGCTGTTCAAAATCAAAACTAATTATGAAAAAAAATGGAAGGATAAGCAACCAAATAATTGCCCATATCAATAGCTGCTAGTTCAAATCCTATGGAAGCTACTAATTAATTAGTGAACCTTTACCTTATATATATATATACACAAACTCCTTGATGCTAATTCCTCTCTTTCATTCATTTCACACACACAAAAAAGTGATTAGTTATACACAAACTTCTATAGATCAGACCTAATCTCCTTATTATTATATTGATTGAGTCTAATAATAATAATAATAATAATAATAATAATATTATTATTATTATTATTATTAATAAAGCTAACTAGCTCTTTAGTTTATATATATATATATATGTATGTAACATCGTTTTCATATATTATAAATGTGTGTTGGGTAGGAAACTAGCTAGAGACATCGGGAGGGTTTTCTGCATGGGGTCAGTTCAGTTGAATAAATTGGAAAAGAGTTTTCAGAGAGCAGGTTCCCGGGTTTGATTAAAGAAAAGTGGTCAAAGGAAGACATTTATACCTTAGAATTCATAAAAGTAATGAAATTGTGTTAAACTTGTCAACTATTTCCCTGAGTGGCTAAGAAAATTAGGTACTTGGTCAGTATGCTGCATGTGACAATTTTCCGCATAAGCTAATATATATTAAACCTAGAACATTTTACAATTTGACTTTAATACATAATAGATAATTTAGGGTTCGTTTAGTTCCTAAATTTGAATCCCTAATTTGAATTATGATTCATGATCGTTACAGTATTTTTTCTCATAAAAAATACACGTAAATTAAAAATTATTTAAATCACATGATTTAAATTCATGAACTAAACGAATCCTTAGATATAAAAGTTGACGAAGAAAATTGATTGAGTAAATCTCAAACAACATTTACAATGTTATAATAAGCAAACGTGTATAATTAGCTTTATCTCTTTTCTCAGATTTTTTTCTTTTTTTTTATGTATATTTCTTTTTTCCTTTTTTTAACATTTACATTATTGAAAGAGGTGGAAATAAAAAAAAAAAAAAAATAGCTTGAAGTGCGATGAGAACAGCTAAAGCAGTCGCACGCCCACCATGGATGGTACGTAATTGTATGAATATTTGAATAGAAAAAGAGTCAAACGTTGATGATGTGAGGTAGGACCCACAGGGAAGCATAAGAATTGAAGAATGCAGGACCGCAGGTAACGGTAGGACCCACATAGAGATATAGATTGAAGAATGATACGGCGGTCAACTATGGCAGTCCATCTCCTAATAATTGCGCATTTTATTTTCCGCATCTCATTCTCTCTCTCTTTCTCTCACCATCAGAAGTCAGAACTCACAGTCATGGTTCAGAGCAGAGTTATTAGCTGTTAGCATGGAAAGAAAAAATCATAAATAAAATAAATTGCAACTATCACAAGTAGTCATCGAACCATGAGTGATTTTTTCTTCTTTTTTTTCAAAAGAAAAAAATTATGTTATTTCTAGTGATTATCGTGAATAAGAACAGCTAAAATAAATCACGATACGACAATATGATTTAATAGCGATATAAATTTTAAAGGTTAGAATTGAGAAAAAAAAGTTTAAATTAGAATTATATCGATTTGAAATTGACACAAAAAAATTGAGTCAATTTTGAATTAGATCCGCTTAACTTAAATTAGGTACGAAACTCGTAAAAAATTAAAAAATATATATTTTTCATTACACATTTTAAATTTTATTATGAACTTGTGATATCGTGATAGTTATACTTAAAATCTTATACTATTTTCTGCTTAATTTTGATAGATGTTATTTTATTTTAGTGTATTATGAATTTTAAGTTATTTTTAATATGTAAAAAACTAAATAGATGTATATAATTTTCATGTCACTGGTCATTTTCATATCGTGTCATGTAAACCCATAAAATGATCGTGTCGTGTTGTGATTCTTAAAAAATTCCGTGTTCAAATCGTGTTCATGCTAACTACAAGTTAAAAAAAACGATCAAAATATAACACGTGATACAAATTATCACTCTCTATTAACACCGATAAAGTGTACCATACCAAACATGATACGTACTGAAACATACGTTGAATTTGGATATTGCAATTTTTTTTTTTGGCCAAAAATTTGGGAAATACTAGTTGCACTGAGTGGAGAGCTAGATAGACTTGCAAGTTGTTCTATAAGGTCTACTAGTTGGTTTCCATTCTTGCTTAAATCCCTAGCATTATTCTTCCAAAATCTCGTTCTCTGTCTACCACCACCAGTCCAACCGTCTTCTGTGACGCCACTTTCACTTTAGTAACTAACATTGCCACATTTTTTCTAGTTTTTCTCAACAAAATTTCTCCATAAAAATACATCAAGAATAATTCAGTTTGATTAAATTTTCAATTCGAGTTGAAAAATAAATTTATATAAAAGAAAATATTCTGACACAAAAAATTAAATTTAAATTTAAAAAAAAAACATATAATATTAAAAACATTAATTATAATTTAAACTAACAAAATGAACCAACATAAAACTACATTGTGGGCGGTTGACTATTGGGGAGGGGTGTGTGTGAGGAGAGACCCGGGGTTGACTCGTCCGTGCACTGCACACAGCGATTCGGGACCAAGAACAACAAACGCTTGACTGAGTTGAGTGGACTCGTGCTCCACGGACCCAAAAATATCTGATGGTTATATTACACGCATGTGCTCCACTGTATAGTTTCATTTAGAAGTACTGCCACGTTAATTGTGGCAAACCAAGCCTTGCTGGCCAATCTCCAAATGATATTAACCATCATAACTAAACAGAATAAATTCGTTGTGTACGTTATTTTCAAAATTTTAACCTAATATTAGGTTGAGGGAGCATACTATACATTAAAAAAATAAAAAATAAGAACCTCAACGAGTTAGGAGTGTGTCACCTCAGGTCCTCAACCCCACCAAATGTGATAGCGGTGAGTTTGGAGCAACAAGGCTTTAAATTTAAAACCATAGCAAGGATTACTAAGTACTCCAACCTTTGACAACATAAGTGGTCACAATAATCATCTAGCCTTAAGCCATCACAATTATAGGACCAGTTTAGTTTGCTGATTCAAGTTTATAATTTGAGTTGAGATGTAATTTTATGTGAGAGCTTTTTACTGTAATAAAAATATTAGATGTGATTGTTTCTGAAAATCTTTTACTGCATCAAAACTCGAATGAACGTGATCATAGATAAAAAACTGTTACAATTTAATAAAGCTTGGTAAAAGGTTCAGAGTAGTGGCCCGTTCACTTCGCTGATTCGAGTTTGTAATTCAAATTGAGATGTGATTTTATGTGAGAGTTTTTTACTGTAGTAAAAAAGTTAGATGTGACTGTTTCTGAGAATTTTTTACTGTAATAAAAATTAAATTTTAAATTTAAATCGATAAAGTAAACGGGGCGTATTTTTTGTCACACTCCATTCAATGCCCGTGTTGAGCACACGTGCATGCAATTGAGCCAGGCCCCTTCGTTAAAACTCTTTTTCCCGCGAGCTTTGGGCTTCGAAATTGTCTTCTCGTTGTCTTCTCTCCCTTTCGAATCTGGAACTAGAATACATTCACTTGGGTCTCCAGTTCTAAGGAATCCAACAGTTTTATGGATTTCGTTGAACAAATATGGGCTGTATTTCTACATAATGGCAGCTCCCAATTGATTATACAGCCCAAATATAGTAATGTATTTTAATTCCCTTCTAAATAACTTTAATTGCATTATTGTTCTATTATGTTTATTGGTGATTAGACACCATTTTTCGGGAAACTAGGATGGCTCTTTTCTAATTAACTTAATTTTGGAGAGAATAAAAAAAATAGGTTAAGATTTGAGATGAATTAAAATTAATAAGTTAATAGTTTATATAAGTTAATAAATATGATAAATTATTATTTTTACCTATAACTTGTCTGATTATTAATCATAACTTGACAAATTATTGTCTATAATTCACAATTTTTATCTATAACTTGTCTGACTATGAACTATAACTTGACAAGTTTGCCCATAACTTATCTGGTTATCAACTATAACTCGACAAATTATGACCTATTATTTTTTATAACTAAAAATTGACCTATATATACTTTCTTAAGCTTTTTATATTGGTCTATTTTCTACTATTTCCCTTAATTTTGCTTCTTTTGGAGTTGGCTTCCTCAGAAATTCGATGCCAAAGTGATGTGAATAATTTGGCACAATCATGTCCTAAAGTTTTAGTTTAGTTCAACGCTTTCTAGGTTAAAGATAGAAATGCTTCACAGTAACCATAAAACGATAAGATTCCAAAAATTCCTTCTCTTTTTCCAAACTTTTCTTCACTGTTGAAATCGTTTTCTCCAACTGTAAGAACGACCCTGGAATCAATTAACGAAAAAGTTTCTCCCTGTTCAGCTATGAAGATGATATAAAGAAAATGCCATTTCCTTTTCCTTTATTAGAAACCAATCAGGAAAAAAAAAAAGTAAGAGATTTGTGCTACATTTTTTTTGTTAGTTTAAATCACAACTCAAATTTTTGTTATAGTGTTTTATCCCACAAAAATTCAAATTTAACTTGTGCTTTTACAGTGTTTTTTTTAACATAAATTCACTTTTTAACTAACGTCATCAACTTGAACAAGCGAAACAAACGAGGCGTTAGTGTTAAAACCTAATATACTTTGCCTAGATATCTTTGTAGGCACTATGGATGCGTTTGATTGTAGTGGCGGAATGATAATAAGAATAGTAATGGAATAGAATTGGAATGGGCTGGATACATAAACTGATTCTTTAGTCTAATTGAAGTTATGAAATCAAGACCTGAATGAGAATTATGCTATTTGATTGACTACAAAATGAAATGGAACTAAACTGTAATTTGATAAAAAATACCTTTGATTAATAATTATCATGAAATTTAATATTTAATTAATTAAAATAGTAAAAAAATAATTTAATTATTAAAAAAGCTTGTTATTTGAAGAATAAATTTTAAAAACTATATTTGAATGCTAAAAAATAATAATTGATTTTATGTAAAAAAAAAAATAAATCATCACTTATGTTTGTTAACACAGATATAATAGATTAACTACTTATTTTGTACAAGGCAAGACGTTAAATATCTAAAATTAAATTGAAGATCGCGAATTTAGATTTCTACAGGTAAGTTTAGAATGAACCCGATCTCAAAACTTAGGACGGCGACAGAATCACTTGAAATCAAAACTAAAACCACTTCGCTTATAACTTGAAATCATTTTCACTTGAAATAGAAAACTAAAACAACTTCGCTTATAACCTTAAATCAATTTCATAAATGTGATAAAGCGAATTCTGTGACGACAGAATCAACTTTGGAAAACTAAAAAAATAAATCATCACTTATATTTGTTACCACAGATATAATCTATTAACTACTTATTTTGTACAAGGCAAGACATTAAATATCTAAAATCAAACTGAAGTCTACAGGTAAGTTTAGAATGAACCCGATCCTAAAACTCAGGACGGCGATAGAATCACTTGAAATCAAAACTAAAACCACTTCGCTTATAACCTTAAATCATTTTCACTTGAAATAGAAAACTAAAACAACTTCGCTTATAACCTTAAATCAATTTTAGAAATATGATAAAGCGAACTCCGAACCAACAAAATCAACTCCGGCAAACTCAAAACTCGGGACAGCGACACTGATTATCAAAAAAACAAAAACCGGTTATCAAAAAATCAAAACTCAGATTTCAAAAAATCAAAACAAAGGAAGAAGAGGGATCTCCAAGAACCACAGAGGAAGAAGAGGAAAGAATAACGAAGAAATAAGATTTTACTTGCTCAGATTAATGAAGTGACCAACGGTCGTCACCGACATCAAATAGTCGATCGACCTTGTGTGTGTGTGTGTGTAATTCCAACACTTCATTTCTTTTTCCCCCCGCAAAACAGCCAGCCTCATCAATCCAATTAACTGTAGTGTTCACAAAGGCAAAAGAATCCAAAACACCATTGTCACATATGCAATATACGTTAAACTGAATAGAACCTTCTTTTTTCAAAATATAAATAAATAATAATCAGAACCAAACCATGCAATGGAAACAGACATTTCAAACCACTTGTTAATCAGGACATTTGTTATGTCCCTGGTGATTGTGCATTAGAATCCTTAAAAGAAACCGGCATATCATAATAATAAATTGTCTGCTGTTGAAAACATTAAAAAATGTTCGGTCTTACAACAAATGTCCACCATCAAGTCACATCTTACAACAAACAAACAAAGATACAAACAGAACAACATCCTAACATTACTTTTAATTACTAAACCGAACAATCGATCGTCGACGGGCAGAACAACGACATGTAAACCGTGTTGTTTTGCTTCCATTCTCATGCGATAAGCCAAATCTTCGAATCTTATGTCAGCGCTTCGATGGTCTGCTGCAGCACGTTACAAATCTTCCGATGATGTTTTTTATGGGAAGGGGTCCCCTGTTAGTTTAGTACGCATGGGAAAAAGATTTCGAAAGGAGAAAAATGAAGAGAAAACAATTAGTGTCGAGAAGAACCAGCGCGTTTTAGGATTCCAACAATGTCCAAAGAAGGGAAACTAAAAAGGAAAATATAAGGAGGAAGTATAGTTGGTTGAGAATGCTTACCAAAAGTGGGAATCATAGCTGACATCACGGTTGTCTCCCAGCACATAAACATGACCTTTAGGCACCCGCTGCAAACTCAAAAGAAGCTGAATATTAGCTACAAAGCAACAGATTGTGGCCAAAGAGAAACAAAGGAGAATTGGAGGAACTTAAAATGGCCTGCAATGAACGAAAAAACACTAGCGTTTATAATGGAAATTTGGATTTTATGGGGTTATTCGCGCTTAAAAAGAGCGTGTTAAAATGAAAAGAAAAGAAAAAATGGCATCAGAAAGGAGTGACTCACAGCTAAATTTGATGTATATTTAGGGGGTTCTGCTATAAAATCTTCCTTCTGTGGAATTCCATTGACGTAGAGTAATCCATTATTAACCTGCAAGATGTAATTGGTGGAAATCAGTACAAGAACTTGAGTAGTGAACATCACTCCTATAACCAATTCTCTTTTTGAGGTAATTGTTAGATGTAATTGTTCTTTCTTTTTTCAATCAAATTTTCTCTTTTTGAGGTTTCATGATTAAGACAAGAAAATATAAGTCATCAATAATGCATGTACTTTGCACACAAAGTACTAAATTAAAGGTGAGGCGTAAATAGTCATATATATATATATATATATATATATATATATACACACCTCAACAAAGTCCCCTGCTTTTGCAACAATTCTCTTTATGAAAACATTCTTTTCCGTGTCTTCTGACAGCTAGAAACAAAACAAAGAAAAGAAATCAGCATAACTTCTGTGAAGAAAGCAACGACTAACTAGGACTACACATGTGAGTTCAATGCTGCAACAACAAACCTGTGTTGGATCAAAGAATGTCACAATGTCATTTATGGCAGGACTTCTTACGTAATATGAAGCCTGGGGAAGTTAACGTCAATAACCATAATGTTAGTCAAAATAACAGGTACTAAACCCCAAAAAAAAAAAAAACTATAATGAAAATGTGTTGCAATAAATATTTTATTGCTTGTAGTATTGGATTTAGTGTTCTGTATGACCTAGGCCTGGTTGATCTATAACAATCCACTAAACTCAAACCGTAATTAAGCCGTTAATTTCCAGCATCTTCCAATCCAAGATTATGAGATTATGATAGTACGGAGGCTAATTGTTACCCTAAACAAAGAATTTCAGAGACATAGATGAGGAGTTCTCTTTGTGATCTTTTTTTTTTTTTTTTCTTAATCAAGTGAAATTTTAGGGCTGAAAATGCGTAGATCTCACACTTAAGATGAAGCACTATAAATCTGGTTGTGTGCTTGTATTTGTTTTCTCAATTTATTGCACTCCATAATAATGCATTGGGTGTCTAATTCTTAACCGATTAACCATGATTACTCCTTCCATGTTTACTTTTATTTTTTCTTTTTTTTTTCCTTTTCTTGTTTTGGTTGACACTTGACACCAATCTACATTGTTGGCTGTGGCAATTACTGTAAATTTTTATTTTTACTTAAAAAAAAAACTATGGAAATTGCAAATGAATTTGTCAAACAAGAGTAACATTGTCTACACCAATTTCCTATAAAATGGAAAAAAAAAAAAAAAAACGATAAGGCAGAACTTGCAGATGCCAAGCAAGTAAGAAGAGCCAAAAGATTTAAGGATTTCGCAACCTTTTCGACGATGATACGATCGCCAACACGGAGAGTCGGGTACATGGAAGAAGATGGAATGAAGCGAATCTCAGAAAGCATGGACCAGAGAAGAAACACCACCAACAGTCTCATGAACCCATCAAGCCCCGGCCACCGGAGAAACCCCCAACTCTGGCATGGCATCCACCGCAGAGAAGGATAAGCAATGAGGAAAGGAGACAACAAAGAGGGTCTTGAGAGGAAACTCATGGGAAAAGTCCCGGGTGATCAAAATACGCGTTCGAAACAGAATAGAAGTGAAAGAAGCAGACGGAAAAGGCTTTCGATTGGTGGGAAATGTCGATCAGAGACAGAGAACAGAGATTTCGAGCTCAAGAATGAAGTGGGACGAGCATTATGGCAAGTGGGTTTTCTTGTTTTTGTGAGAATTTTGAATCAGGAGGAGACGATAGCCACGGCAGAGCTTGCTCGAACTTGGGAAACAGAGACGATAGTGTATAGAAAAGTATATGAAGGGAGAGAGAGAGAGAGAGGAGAGAGAGAGAGTTTTTCTTGGTGAGTAAGTTTTTCAATGTAGCCGCCAGGCTGACTGTTGAGTGTTGTCAGACACGCGTTGGTCGAGGCTTGGTAACGACTAACCAACCATCAAGAGTCAGTTGGCGTTACACGCGCTATAAAACGACGCCCTTCATAGTTCATATTTGGCCTGAAGGATTTGAGTTTTTAATTTAAACTCAGAAATAATATTTTTTAAGAGTTTTTTATTATAATAAAAAAAATTAAATGTGATATTTTTTTTAAATTTTTTATTATAAAAATTGATAAAATAAATGAGTTCATTTAAACCCAAAGAAAAAAAAAAGTGTGAAGATTTTGTCCAATCAGTAATAATCAAGATAAAAGGACCTGTTCATAAGTGTAACCTGGCGCAATTTAGGAGATCATTGCACGACTTTAAGTGCTATATATTGTCTCAACATATCGAATATTTTACTAGATTGATAAACAGCTTATTGATTTGAGAGCAGAAAGTCAGGCCGATGGCCCCAATGGGATTTTTTTAGCCCGGCCCACTAATTTAATTGGGACAGGACGGGCCTAGGAAATGTAAGGTCTGACAGGCCCGCTCTGAACATTTATAAGAATCGGTAAACTTACCCATTGTTCTAAAATTTTTATAATAAGTGAAATTTAACTCAATACAATTTGAAAGATATTTATTTTATTTTCTAAACTTAAAAATATATACATATAAAATTTTGATCAGCCGTGGCTCATAAATACCAACCCGGAGTCGATGCGGGGTCTGTAACGTCTTTAAGTGAGGGTTATGCAATTTAAATAAAATAACGAGGGACAAATGAAACAAAAATAAAATGTAAATCTCACATTACGAAAGACAAGTGCCCATTGGACTTTTAATGAAAATCTCAAAATAAAACCACAAGACGACAAAACATAACAAAACCAAAAGCCCACAGTATAATTTAGCACCAATTAAAAATACATCAGTATAACTATTATTGGTCAAATCTCAGTTAAAGATAGCATGGTCTTAGAATCTTACATAACTAGAGAAGATAACCAAAGTAAATGGAAGAATCTCCAATACGTCGCGTACCACGGGGCGTCAAATCCTCGTCGAAAATAAATCGTCCATAAGTTGTGTACATATATATAATAAGTTAGATGGTCAGTGTTCGTACGGTAATCAATCCGTACTCTCACGACCAACAACTCCCGAAAGGCAAGGTGACTCATAAGTGCTAATAGAAAGGAGTTCTATTTTGGTGTCTATCAAATCAGTCCACGAACCACAGGTAAGGGTGGACCATTGTCTCGGACCCTTACTAAGATGTAACTATTGTACAGTAACCTTGGGGACTTCCAACCCTATAAAGCACTAACGCCTCTCCACTCTTTTAACTTTTTCGGGTTTACACCCAGGGGTGGTAAATGGCCACACCTTTCTCACCAACGTGTCCAGTTTAGAATCCTCTAACCATACCTTTATGTCGAGTTATTCAAAATTATGTCAAATCGCTTGGCCACACTATATACTACAGGATGAACCCACTAATGATTTATTCTGATAATATCATATAATAATAATAAAACAAAAGATACAATTTTATTCTTCTTAAAATTAACAAATTAATTAAATAAAATTCCACAAAAGTTAAGTAATAGAATCCCTAACTCGAAATGGATCCCGGAGGGACTGTGGGCGACTAGGAGTAACTCACAAAGGTACCTCAAGAAATTGGGATCACGAACGAGTCTCCGTTCCACCGGTCAGCTTTGCCTCGATTCACGTGCAACCGGTATTGGACGAGTTTTCAACACAGTGAAATTGGCTCAAATATAGGTCACCATTGAGTTCAGCATGTGAAACAAGCTGAGATATAGTCTTGGATCGTCAATCGAAGGTCGAGAAGCTGAGAAACGAAGCGTTGCTGCAATCCAGCCATCGGCAGCGGCGCACGTTGGCGGAGCATCCCGGAGCAAATTTTCGTAGCAAACTTAGGTCCTACCCAAACTAAATCGACTATTCTGAGTTCAATTGTGTAGTCAATTTCAGAAATTCAGCCTCCAATACAGCAGATCAGGTCGGGATTTTCAAAAACTTTTGGCGGCTTAAATCTCGAATTTTGGGCCACTTATACCCACTTCTTACTAAACGTTTTGACACCATGGCATGAAAAAATGGTGGCCAAAATCGATGGGACCACCCTCCCCCACGGCAAGCGGCTATGGCTAGTTTGAACTCCAGCGAATAAGAAGCAATGGTAGCAGCTGGTGCTCCTGACTAGATGAGCGGCGGCCTCTGAGTTGTTTGGCGGGGGCGGTGTCATTCACGGCTGGCCAAAGGAGGGAAAATGATGAAGGCCGCAGTGGTGGTTTTGGGTACTCTCCGACAAAGCTCTTCCAGCAAGATTCACCGGATGTCACCAACACGAAACTTGTTCGTCTTGTCGCTCTGAATCTATGGGGATTGAAATCACCTTGATTAGAGGTCGAACAGAAAAGTTATGATGGTTTAAAGTTTAGGTATTTTTCAGAACTTCAGTTGGCAAGTGGGACTTAGTCCAACGGATTTGGCGGCCGCAAGACACCAAATCTAACTCAGCTTGACGAGAGCTTTCCGATGAGGAAGAAAAACGGATGCCAAATACCTGTCAGGGTTGGTGCCCGTGCGTGAGGAAGAAAGCGTAAAAGAGAAAAAATTGTGAAGGAGAGAGTGAAAGAAATTGATTGGTGGGGGGACCGGCCATGTGGCGTTAAATAATTGGAGAATTTGTACGTTCTACCTTTGACTCAGTGCGGACTGGCCATGTGGCGTTAAATAATTAGAGAATTTATACATTCTACCTTTGACTCAGTTAAAGGCTGACCGGTCATAAAGACCAGTCCAAATTTGCAATTCAACCTTAATTCTCATGAAAATTCAAATTCTCGCCCACTTTTTCAAGATTTTTACATTTATATCCTTTAAAATTTTCAAATTAATGCCAATTTTTTTTTTTTTTGGTTTGACATGGTAAATACCAAATTAATAGTGACAGTATTCATATCGATCTATTCCAAACTTATAACTTTATTAATTTATTACAGGTATTATTAGATGCATACTATGTAATTATCGTGCTGATAAAATAAATAAAGTTTTTATCAAAAAGAAAAACAAAAGAAATAAGTTAGAAATTTTTGCTTTTGAGTTTTTGGTTAAACGAGACAAGTACTATATTAATTAATTTATCAAAATGCACGTCAATCTAATTACTATTGTGCGTGTAAAATTAGACTCATTATCACTAGAAAATCGGTTGATAGTCTACGTAATTTTCTTAAATGTTTGTGTATCTTTTTTAAAAAATTAGTTTTGCCACGTGTAAAGCTCGTATTTAGTTATGATTAAACTTTTTATAACGTAAAATACAATGTAAGAAAAAATAAACGAAAATTTTTATTTAGAGATTATAAAGGAGTATATATTAAGTGGTAGTATGCTTGTCCTAACAAAAATTTCATACTTAACTCCACCACAAAATGTACTTTAAATCTCAGAAACATCATCTTCTCCTTTTTTTTTTTTTTTTTTTTTTTTTTAAAGAAGTATACGTTTGTAATAGTTTAAGTGAAAAGATTATGTTTATTTATAGAAATATATGAAACATTCTAAATTATAAGATAACAAAGAAAAAAATAAATGAATAAATAAAGGATTTAAAACATAAAAATGAAAGTAAAAAAAGTAAAACACCTAAATACTTACCGTTTTGAACCAAGTAGGATGAACATAAATTATGAAATAACAAAAAAAAAAAAAATACAGGAGTTAAAACTTATAAATGTAAGGAAAAAATGAAACACCTAAAACTCATTGTTTTAAACTACCATAAGACGAACAACAACAACCAAATATATACTTAGGATTAACATTAGGATTTAAGATGTATGGAAAATAAAAGAAATAAATAAAAATAAAAAAAAAAAAAACACCAAAAGGTTATGGAAAAAAAAAAGTTAAAAGAAAAGATAAAAGAAGCAGAGAAGAGAGAGAGGGCAAAAAAAGCATAAAATGGTGCGTAAATGACTACGAAAAATAAACAGCATTGTTTTACCCACTCTTTTATACATTTAGCATTTACTATGTGGATAAGATAAGATTTAACATTAAGATTATGATAAAAAGTGAAAAAATTAACATTTGATGGTTCATAAACTACGTTATTTACTAATACATCTTTTTTTTTTTATTTCAAGTTTTGAAAAGCGAAAAATAAACAAAAACGTAACAAAAAAAATTGAAATAAGCAAAGAACCAAAACCATTTCTCAAAAAAAAAAAAAAAAAAAAAAAGATCCAAAACGACTAGTTTTAGACGTCTAAAAAAGAAATAGTAGAGCTATGATGGCTCTTTTTGTGTGTGAGATAAAACAATAAGTAGGGACATATTAGAGCCATGGGCATATTTTTAAAAACTCTCAAAAATATTACATTTAATTTTTTGTTACAGTAAAAAGCTCTCACATAACATCACATTTTAATTCAAATAAAAACTCGAATCAACGAACTAAACAGATCCCTAAAAAAAATTTATGAGAATAATTTTAATATAATAATATTTAGAGCACTACTAGAAAAAAATATCTAAGTAGTGTAATATTTTTTTAAAATAATTAGGTAAAATAAAAAAATAAAAAGAAGGATAAGTACGAAAAATATAAAATTTTTAGAAGAAAATAAAAGGAAAAAAGAAAAAAAAATGGAAAACTAAAAAAACTATAAAAAAAAAAAAGAGCTGTGCTTTTGACTGCCCAGAACGCTTTTATATTATGTAAAATTTTTTTTCATTTTAAATTATAATAATAGATTAAATGCGGAATAACAAATTTTGTAGTTTTCTAGAAAAAGAATAAATTTCAAGCTTCTTAAGAGCATTCTTCTAATTCTTTTAAGTAATCCACTTTATAGTGTACATATAAGGTTCCCAATTTTATATACCAACGGAGAAAAAAAAATCTTCAGAGAAGTTGCTAATCTCTTTTCATAACGTTTTAGATCATCTTATTCGTGTCTTTGAGAGCCAGAAACATATGTATATTTATATCTCACATGATCTCTTGTAAAATACTGAGATTTTATTCATTTGATAGATTAATTTTTTAATTAAATTTAGATGTGATATTTTTTTAAAAATTTCACTATAATAGAAAAAATTAAATATGATATTTTCTAAAAAAATTTTATTATAAAAATTTAAAACTGAAAATTTAAATTAATAAAATGAACGAGACCTTAACCGAATACAACTTATTTTTTTCTTCATCTCAAGCAAAAAAAATGCATTTAATTAATAAATTCATACCACAATTTAAATTATAAATTATTATTTATTATAATATTTTTTTTATAAAAAATACATATAAATTAAAAATAATTCTAAATTTAAACATCAACAAATAATTTTATGATCAACACAAAATAGAAGAAGGTTTTTTTTTTTTTGGCAAACAAT